>OZ008369.1:24292400-24892400 GCA_963931995.1 Phaonia tiefii | reverse complement strand
AAAGGATTTGTATAGAATTGTTTCCATCAAAAAAAGGATTTGTTAGACTCAAAAAATTTCAAAGTCATATTAAAAAACAAAAGGCTGCAGACAGTAATCTGTCAAACAAAATGTTAAACCCCAGCGATGTCACGTTTACGGTATTAGTCACGTTTTCCTCACGCTGCCTGTCGAAGACTTTAATGAACGCACATTTTTTTTGCACTTCAAGTATAACGGGGCTGAAAGCATAAAGGTCAATTGAATTTAGTCGTATTTTCATAACAGTTTAAAGTTGGCAAAAGAAATATTTCTCCATGTAATGCAGTCACAAGGCAATAGCAGGCCCGAATATGTGAATACCTGAATATGAATAAAATTCACCTCAGTTACACACGTGGAAGAATTTTATGGTCTTTGGGGTGAATTTGATTGATATTCAGGTCTAACAACATTATAATAATGCCAATGTTTGCATTTTAATGAATTTCAGTACCGCATGTATGGAATACACCCGCAGTAATTCGATTTATCTGCTAAAGAGTGTGTTAGGAGGGGTTTGTGGTCACAACACCGGCAAATTGACATGTAGTGGTATAAAATAAACTACACAATTTCCAATTAAAATTTGAAAAACTCAATTGAAATTTAAAAACTCTATTTGAAATTTGAAATTTAAAAAACATTAATTGAAGTTTGAAATACATCAAATGAAATTTAAAAAACATCAATTGAAATTTGAAATACATCAAATGAAATGTAAAACACATCAATTTAAATTTATAATACAACAATTGAAATTTGAAACACATCAATTGAAATTTAAAAGGTATCAATTGAAATGTAAACGACACCAATTGAAATTTAAAAATCTAATACATAAAATCGGTTAATAATTTTTAAATTTCAAGTGACAAAATTTAAATTTCAATTGGAGACTTTTAAATTTCAATTGATGTGTTTCAAATTTCAGTTGATGTGTTTAAAATTTCAATTGATGTGTTTCCAATTACAATTGATATGCTTTAAATTTCAATTGAAATATTTCAAATTTTCAAATGATATTTCTCAAAATTAAACTGATTTTTTCAAATTTCAAATGGAAATAGTGTAGTATGTTATAGACAATTTCCTTGTAATTTTAACTGTGTACTTACCCTGAACGAAAAAGCTCCGTTACAGAAATGAAAATATTCGTCGCCATAACAAGTTTTGCCATCGAAAGCGGTCTCACGTACAGGGTAATGTATCCATTAACTAAAAATTAATAATAATAAAAAAATATGGTGGCTGTCGGTGGTGCAATGGGCTCTTGCACTTGAGTACGTGGGTTCGATCCCTTCTCTGGCCACCTTATCTAACATTTCTTTCGGTGACGGTCGCCTCGCATAGTAACGGCGGCACTATCGAGTATTTACCCATGAAAAAGATTCTCAAAATACCGTTCGGGATCGGTGCAAAACTTTAAGTCCCAATCAGTGAGTGCAAAACAAGAAAGTGTACACCTCACTGGTTGTGAAAACTTCTCCGCAATTCCTTCATGGGATGTAATGGGAAACCATTTATTTTTAGAAAGGTGTTCCTTATCGCACGTTGCGGGATGGGGGTAAATGAAAAAATGTTAAACGACTTTTTTTAACTACTTTATTACAACCCATTATTGTTAACTATATTGGGTACTTTTCATTTGGTTTGGCTTAAAGGTAAGTTTTCTAGGTGGAGCCTGTTTAATACACATTGTAGTTTTGAACCCAATTAAAATCAAATTTAGCAAAGCCAAAGTGCAAGACTGGCAAAGCCATGAAATACAACCTTGAGCATTGAATTACATTTGGCAGCACACTTACTCTTACACTCGTACTTTTGGTTTAGTTTGTGTCTAGACTAGCATATGGGAGAAATTTCTTGTTTACTGGGAAATTTTCTAGGTGGATCCTGTTTATTACATGTTGTAGTTTTGAACCGAATAAAAGGTAAATTTAGAAAGCCAAAGTGACAGAAGTTTAAAAAAATAACATTTTGTTAAATAAGTGTGTTTTCTTTAAAAAAAAGGAAATTTCCTCAAAAGCAATACCTATTTACATTCTTAAACAGATCTGCTCATCTCTCTCATCTTAAAGAAGTACCTTTGCTTAAAAAAGTAAATTTTCTTACAAAAAGTACATTTTCTTAAAAAAATAATTTTTTTAAATGAAAAACTTTGCTTAATCTTACAATAAATTGCCTTTTCTTAAAAAACTACATTTTCTTTAAAGAGCACCTTTTATGTAAAACAAAGTAACTTCTCCTGAGATAAGTACCTGCTCTTAAAATTCTACCTGTTTTTGAAAAAAGACCAATTCTTAAAAAATTGCAATTTCTTAAAAAACATTTTCTTCCAAAAAAGATATCTTCTCTTAAAAAAGCACCCATTCTTACAAAAATTACTTTTCTTAAAAATAAAATAATACCTTTTCTTTTCTTGACATAAGTAGCCGTTCTGAAAACAAGGAAATTTTCTTAAAAAAAAAATCTTTTCCTAAAAATAGTACCACTTCTTTAAAAAGTACATGTTCCTAAAAAAGTACTTCATTGGAAAAACAAATTCATTCTTATAGGCTTTTACCTACAGAAAGTACTTCTTATTTAAAATGGTACCCTTTGTTAACAAAACATTAGATTATATTAAAAGAAGTACCTCTCATTAAAGATAGGACCTTTTCGGGAAAATGTAATACATATTCTTACAAAAAGGACCTAAAAATATACTTTTTTTGAAATACTACATTCAATAAATTCTTAAATTTCTTAAAAAAGTTTATCGTTTTACAAAAAGAATCTTTTCTTAAAGATCCATTTAAATTACAGTATTTTTCAACAGGCGCCTTAGGCGTGCTGGAACTAACTAGTACATAATATATAGCGAAAGAAACTTCTTTCCAACCGGGTGTCTCCTGGCACATCGAGTAATTTTTTATTTAATAAACTATTTATAAATTGAGAGACACACCAAACAACAAGGGTCAAAATCTAACACACTTACTTTTTTTTCCATTGTTAGAACTTTTCCCCCCAAAATTCAAATTGTATATAATTGTTGCTGTAGTAACGAGACGAAACATTGCCAACGATATCATGCATGATAATCTTCGTTAGGAAAACAATCAGATTGTCGCATGTACGAGACTTTTCATTCTAAGAACGTAAAAACATTAACAACACGTTTCATCCATGCGACGAATAGTTCTCCTTTCCGTGTACTTTGCTAACTGCATCGCAAGAGGTGAGGAAAGGTGAGGGGAAACCCATTTGTTTGGGAGGAAAAAACGGTTGTAGAGAAAGCGCGACAGCAAGCAATTTCAATCTCACAGAAGGAAGAGTTAGACGCGTAAATTCTACAGAAAAATACAATGCCACTACAACGGAAATGGATCAGGGACCCCCGTCTGAATAGATAAGGATGGGAATCTTGTCACATCTGTGCAGGGAATTTTCGGAATATTTTTTTATTTTTCCCTGGAGACGTCAATATAAATGAGGGTAATAAAATGATGGCATTGACTGCCACCTTCCAAGCCAAGGCGAAGTTAGAACCGCAATTTCCCGGCAAAGCCACTTGTACTGATGGACTACCGGCTGAGATATTTAAGGCCGGCTGCTTTGAGCTGGAAGGTGCATGCATAATCTAATATACAAAACCCAGCTATAAAACTATATGAAAGACGATTGGAGTCTTAATAGACTGTGTCATGTTTTCACAAAAGGCGACCGGAGTACGTGTACAAACTAACGTGGCCTTTTATCCATCTCATACCAGATCCAGTCGAGTGCCGTTAAGCCGTTTGTTGCAGAACTGATAGGACCATATCAGTGTGGCTTTAGGCATGGAAAGTCGCATATCGACCAGATATTCACATTAAAACTAAACCTGGAAAAACACACGAAAAACAAATCGACACCTACCACCCCTTTGTAGAGAATAAGGCTGCCCTAGATAGCCTGATACGGAGAAAATTGTACAAAGCTATGTCGGAGCTTGGTATTCGTGCTAAGCTGTCACGTCTTTGAAGAATGACACGGACCGAAACGAAATCATTATTAAAAATTACATGAGTTGTCAGGGGACACCCGGTTGGAATGAAGTTCCTTTCGCAGTTTATTATGTACTAGTTAGTTCCAACACGTCTAAGACGCTAGTTGTGAAATACCATAATTTAAATGGGTCTGTAAGAAAATATACATTTCGTAAAATGATAAACTTTTTAAGAACAATTTTTTTTATAGAATGTATTTTTTTTTCTTTTTTTCCTGAAAAGGTAAATTTTTAAAGAGAGTTACTTCTTTTATTAAATGCTAATGTCTGTTTTAAGAAAGGTACCATTTTTAAGAAGAAGTACCTTCTGGAAGAAAAAGCCACAAGAGAACGCATTTTTTTTTACAAAAAAGTACTTTTTAAGAACAGGTACTTTTTAAAGAAATGGTACTCTTTTTAGGAAAAGGCTATTTTTTTTTAAGAAATTCAACTTAATTTCAGAAAGGCTACTTATCTCAGGAAAGGAAACATTATTTTATGTTTAAGAAAAGGTACTTTTAAGAAAAGGAAGTTTTGTGCGAATAGGTATTTTTGTAAGAGAAGGTATTTTTTTGAAGAAAAGGTTTTTTTACGAAATGGGAATTTTATTTAGAATTGGTCTTTTTTCGAGAATAGTTACATTTTTCAGAGTAGGTACTTATCTCAAGAAAAGTTATTTAGTATCACAAAAAAGGTACTCGTTAAAGAACAGGTATTTTATAAGAAAAAGCAATTTATTGTAAAAAAATTACTTTTTTAAGAAAATTCCTTTTTCCTTTTCCTAATTCCTTTTTGTAAGAAAAAGAACTTTTTGTAAGAAAACATACTTTTTTTAAGCAATGGTACTTCTTTAAGATAAGGTATATTTTAAGAAAAGGAATTTATATTTAAGAATATGAATAAGAATTTTTTTTTTGGGAAAATTTACTCTTTTTAAGAAAAGGCATTTATTTAAGAAAATTTTCCATTTTTAAAGGTCTTTCACTTTGGCTTTTCTAAACTTTTTTTTTTATTGGGTTCAAAACTACAGTAAACATTGGTCACAGGCTGCACCTAGAAAACTTCCCAACTTATGTTAGTCTAGACACAAACCGAAGCTAAATATCCAATATAGTTGATAATTCTGGGTTGTAGCATAATAGTGTTAAAAAAAAGTTGTTTAATTTTTTTTCATTTAGCACCCATCCCGCAACGTGCGATAAGAAACTTCGTTTCAAAATAGGTAAATATCCCAACGAATCATTTAGTACGAAGCGAAACCTTATTCGCGACACATTATCATACAAGAAAAGCTGCAGCCGATACGAATAAAACTATCGGCATCAAAAGTCACATGCTGCTTGCGCATTAAAGAAACCATTTCCCAGTAGGGGAGGGCTTCTCACTGATTGGGACCTACAGTTTTACTCCGGTTCCGAACGGTATTTCGAGAAGCTTTTTCATGGCTAAGTATTCGATAGTGTCGCCGCCACTAAGCGAGGTGACCGACGTCGAAAGAAATTTAAGGTGGTGAGAGCAGGGATCGGACCCACGTTCTCATGTACAATAGTAGCGCACACTAACCATTGAACCACCGGCGGCCACTTTTTTATTTATTTATAATTTATATACAGAAAACAGACTCATCATCTTCCCTAAGTACGGATTTCATACCCGGTAGTGTACATTCTCAAAGTATTAAAACTTCGTTTTTACTCCTTTTGAGTTAACCTTCGGTTGTGTATTTTCTAATCATATTATTGTTATTGTGTAGTAAATACGAACTAAAAACTCAAACTATTTAAATGGTTCAACCTCGGGTAGTGATTATTTCGAGCCTTCGCATTATATTTGGACTAAAATTGTGTTTTTTCGTGCCAATTTCGTTTAGTCATCTAGTATCACAAAAATGATTTACAAAACAAACAAACAAAAAAGGTATTCACGCCCTAAAAGTGTAAACAATCATTACTGATATTATCGATTACAAACTCGTGTATACACATTGGCATGCCCACGAACCAACCAACATTGATGAAGCATAAAATAGCTCAGCAGCAAAAAGACTGAGTTTGAATGCCTGCCAGTAGGCCTTAAACGGGTGTCAGAAGACACACTCTTCAACTTCAATCCAATACCTATTTCAAATTAACATAGGGCCTTGTACAAAGGAAAGGCCTTCTCATTTCCTATATTTTGGCAAGCATTCAGTTAATAGTTGGGTAGTTCATGAGTCTGGAATCAATTCGGTTGCAACAACTGGGACTGGAATTAAATCTGTTGCAGCATTTATTTTGGGTACAATCGAATGTGGCGTCAATTCGGATGCAAAAGTGGAATTTGATATTAATTCTGTCGGAACGACCGAATTTGGCTTTAAGTCGTTTGCAACAACCGAATTAGTACGTAATTCCAACGTTACCGCAGTATTTGTAGAAAACGAAGTTGCTGAGACCGAATTTCTCATGTTGGAACAACCCAATTAAAAATTGGGGATGAAAAGCTGCAATGAAAGCTGCAATTTCAAAAACGGTTGGAAGCTAAATTAATTTGTTTCCCTAAAAATTATCCCATATTAAGTGGATTAATTGAACAGGTTGGAACTTTTTCTGGGAATATATATAAGTTTTTGAGAATATATACTTACTAACTGCGCTTCGAGAAATATGTTGGTTAGGTTGTGGCAACCTTTAAATTCGGTTATGACACCCTATAAATAGTCTGTAATTTCTTTGTTTTGACGTCAATTTAATTTGTATTTTTTACTTTTTTTAATACCCGCCACTAATGTGGAACTTTTCTACTATAAACGTAGAAAATAACGTCGCATAAGTGGTGCCCAATCGCAACTTCGCATACACGCGCTTTTCTACGAAGTTTATTTGACATGTTTCCATAACTTTTTTTTAAAAAATTCCGGAACTACCGTTCGAATTTTGTCCAGAATATTATTTTTTTAGTTGAGACCAGCTCTGTGGCTTATTGACGTATACATGTTCTCTCAAAGACCCCAAAAGGAAAATATCGGGAGCTGTTAAATCCAGTGAATGCCGCCGCGAACAATTATAATTTCTGCCTTTTGAAATAATGCGTTCACCAAATATGCACTTTAACAGAACCATTGTTTCTCTGGGTGTGGCTCCATCTAGTTCGCTAGTGCACCATTCCACTTCCAATCGCTCAAGTCTTCTCTATTACAATCTGATAAGTAAAGAAAAATCATATGAACATATTGCAGTTATAGACTTTTCAATCCCCTTAGCTTATGTTGCGCCACCCCACTGTGGTTGCTGCAATAGGACAAAAAAAAATACAGCAGACAGTTGTCGGAGGCCTTGTGCCTTGTGCAGGCTGTGTCAGAGACACGGCCATTAAGTTTAACGTAGAATACGCCATCCGATAAGACGGAAAACATATATAACAATAAATGATAAATAACATAAGCAAATGAATTTATTTATTTGATAGTTACTTTTGATAATATACATAAGCTTATGTTAGGAAAAATAGGATAAATATGTTTTTAAATTAAAAGAGTAAGGATAAATGATAAATAACAGACGCAAATCAATTTGATTTATATTTTTTATAATTATATATCCATGTTAAATTCAAATTCACATTTATCATTTTGTTTCACTTAAATACATAAGTAAATATACGAAATTTCAATATTTCATCAATCAAAACAACACCCGAAGGTTTGTGTCCACACTAAAACAGCAGCATAGTTTGTGTTCACGCTACAAACACTCAACCAAACACCGCACATATGTTTGAGTGTATGTGTTTCAACAATTTTCATTTGAGAAATTTAAATATTAGGAAGATATCAACCAATATGAAATGTATATCAAACGAAAGATAACGTCTTCATTTACCTACAAAAAAATTTGTAAAAAAAGTTATCTCGCCGTTTCCTCATAATCAATGAAATAAAGATTACAACAATAACAATCTGACATGACTCCCTATACCGTAAGGTAAGACGTATTCTACGCCAAAATAAAAAAGTCAAAGTCAAAAATTTGTCAGCAAATGTGGCATCACTACCTCAAGCTTTAAAAAGGTATAGTTGTTGTTTTATTCCAACCGTACTCTTTAAGAATTGATTCAAGAGAGAGCAAGGTAGTAGTTGGTTTTTGCAGTGTGAACTGGTTAAAATAAAGTCCAACTTTAAAGAAATTAAAATCATATAAAATAGTTCTGTGTTGAAATAAGTCTAAATGAATATTGAAGTAAAACGTATTAACTTTATTTTAAAATACTCTTAATGGCATTAGCATGTTTTGTATTCTTTATAACATTAATATTTTCCCAGTGACATTGTTAGTGTTCACTCGTCTATATAACTTGTTAAATTTTAGCTAAAGTTTGAGTTGTGTTCCCCGCTGGTTCCTTCTTAGTGTTTTTTTTAATAATAGTGAACATTTAAAGATTCCAAACTGTTAATATCAGCTGCCACCAAGTGCCACTCTTGGTGTTATCTCCCAAAGATCAAAGCGGTCTCGTTGTTTTTACGACAGCTTTCTGATGGGCAACTGTGAATTTTCTGCGGCGTTGTTGTTTTGTTGATTTACGTGTTTTGTTGCTGTGTTGTTTTTATGCATGTAATGAAATGTGTTTGCTCTCTTCTTTTCCATGGGTTTTTAATATTTTTAATTTTTAAATTTCTTTTAAGGCACATGTTATCTATGCGAACTACGCGGTTCAAATGCTGAAAAGGCTAGAAAAGTATATGATGTCGTGAAAGTCAATATTGACAGTGAGGACTACACATTTGAAGCAAGTTAATTAGAAAAATGCCTTAATTACAATTGCAAAAAAATTTCCGAGTTATGGCAAAAATGAAGACGTAAAAAATTTAAAGTTCTGAAAACCTATTCTGATTGGCTTGCCAAACCCACAAATATCTGGGTCGAATCAAGATCGAGGACGTCCTAAAGTACGTTATGCAGAGTGTTCCAGCAGAACCAAGCAGAGACGAATAGCAGAACTAGCAGAAATTGATGTGTCTGCTGCTGATGATTTGCGTTATGCTACTATACAAACGAATCCATCGAATTTGCCAGCAAAAGTTAATGAGGTGATGTTGCTTATAACGGAAGCAAGTTTAACAAAACATCATTATTTGGTAATAACAAGCTTTATAAATACTAAAATTGATGTTCATCTTTTACCCAGCAACGATATCATTTTGAAAGCAAAATAGAAAAGTTACTCCGACCAAATAACTAAACATAAGCGAATCTCACGCTGAAGTTGTACTGCAAAGTCTATTGGATCATACCGCTACGCGGATACTAGAACTACAGATCGATGTAATTAATGAAGTTTTGGATGAGGCTCTAAACGGTCTTACATTAAAAGGAAAATGTAGTTTTGATGGCAGTTCGGGACACAGCGAGTACAAACAGAAGTTTGAAATAATAATTTGGACGATAGTAACTAATTTGTCACGTCATATATCCCGCCCCAACTTGTAACAAAACTTTATGAGGCTCATATTACCAAAATAATATGGAAAAATCCACGTCCACCTTCCATCCGCTACTGCCACCCAATCAGGTTTCAATTTAAAACAGAGTCCGTTCGATTATCAACAAATTTCGACTCTACCACACGCGTAAAACTTAACGCGTTTCAACAAATACGGATTTGTTTAATCCTTTACTTCTTACTCCGGGTCCTATTATAACGGGGCAGCGAAAATTGTCATGTAAGCACAAATCAATTTTATTCAAATTATCATTCAACATTTTTATAACTTTTTATAGTTTTTTACTATTGTTTTCTTATTAATATTATTTTATAAATGATTAATTTTAATTTTTTGTAAAAAATTTTCTGAAAAACTTGTTATGAATTAAAAACAAATTGCATACAATTTTTTTCTCAAGTTTTTGCTTACATGGGTCGGAATTGGATAATAGGGGGTGGGTATGGAGGTGGGTATGGAGGTGGGTTTGGAGGTATCAACCACGCCCATTTTGTCACTAAATAATTCTCACATCTTTATAAAGTCGTGACCAAAGTTTCACATTCATATCTCTACTGGAAGAATTTTTGACCACCGACTCCATACAAGTCCGACCACAGTGCACCCCTATATTCGGTAGGATTAACCTCTAATTCGCTTGTTACAACCTCTACATCGGCCTTGAGAACCTATAATATGTTTGTGACAAACTGTATGCGGTTGTAATAACCTCTACTTGGGTAGTGAGAACCTCCAATTTGGTTGGGGCAGCCTCTAACTCAGTTTGACGGGCTCTAATTCGGTTGCGACAGCACATAATTTGATTATGACCACATTTCAACGGATGTGATTACCTCTAGTTTGGTTGTGACAACTTCTGAATTCGATTGTGGTGCCCACTAAATTCAGTAACGGCTAATTCAGTCGTCTCTACATGTGTATGTTCCATCTATCACGGAATTAGTCTGTCTCCATAGCGTATATAAGTTCTTATCGAGCGTTTTCTGTGAAACTCTAAAGCCGATTGTTAAAAACTATATTGGTCATTATAAGAGTGGTTTTACACCAGGGAAGTCCACGACTGACCCACGAAAATCAATTTGGCACATACCATATTTTTTTCGATTCCAATGCTGCTATCGATATCCCCCATATGGAGAAAATTATTCGAAGTTATGTTTGAAATTGGGATGTCGGCAAAATTGATTCCCCTGTGCAGAATGACGCTGACCAACACCAAATCAGCAGTGAATGTAGGAAAATACCTAATAGAACGATTCTGTACCAGGCGAGGACTTTGACAAAGCGATACAATTTGGTGCAATCTCTTCAAAATCTTAATGGAAATAATGATGAGAAAAGCTGCAGTAAAAACGACCAAGACTGTCAACATAAATTCGCCATAATTTGCATGAGTGTGCTGACAATATAGATATCACTGCATACAATCGGCGAGAGGTTAATTCAATTGTTTCAAGAATCGACGAAGAATCGATGTCAATAAGGACAAGAAAAAATATATATTGTGTCGACGACTAGACAAATCTCTCGACTGGACCGACACTTGAACGTCGTGAATTGATTAGATGAATTTATCTATCTTGGATCCGCCGTGCACAAGGAGATTAATACCAGAATTGTGCATGAAAATATATGTTATTTTAGGCTCATCAAATAGTTGAAGTACATAGCTCTCTCTCGATAGTTAAAGGTCAAGCTATACCAAATTCTCACTTTGCCTGTCTTGGCATATGGCTCCGAAACTTGGGGCATATCGCAGGTGTATGGTAAGCACCTGGGAGTATTTGAGAGAAATATTCTCCGCAAAATATATTGTTCAATTAAGGAAATATGTGAGTAACGACACCGTTGGAACCACCAGCTGCGTAATTTGTATTCCGGCATAGACATATCTAAGCCAATCAAATCAGGGCAATTGCATTGGCTAGACCATGTTATCGGAAAGGATGACGATGAACCAGAGCGAAAGGTTTCCGATGACGTACTCGATGGAAGCAAGAAAAGTGGATAACAAAAGCTCCGCTGGAAAGACCAGAGCAAAGAATCCCTCCGTGTCGTTGGTGTTACCAACTGGCGAGAGAAGTTGGAGGGTAGAACCCGTTGGAAGAATATTTTAAAATTTGTTTAATTTTATTGTATTTTGTTGTTCGACTTTAGTTTTTCCCATAAATAATCGAAATTTTTGGAGCATGCATGCTATTTATTTGTTAACTTGTGTAGTCTGTTTATTGAATTAATATTTGTAAGGTACCTGACTTCATGAGGTTGTAAAATAGCCAGTAAAATTAAAATATAAGCCTCCACTCTAATTTCCACTAGCAGGCGTAGCATCAGATCTGCTAAAGCTTGTAATGATTGAACTTATATCGAAGTCCAAGAGAAGGAGTTATGAAGGCCGCTATGCCTGCATATTTGAATCTCAACAAACTGTCCCACAAGGCAGTCCTGAAAATGTCCCTCCTTTCCCGCTGCTGGGAACTTTAAGCTACATATGTGCTATACAAGTGTGTGTGTGCACGTATTTAGTTGTATTTGTCGTAGTGCATATGTAGGCGTTTGTTTAGACACGTCTCTCTCCCTCTCTGTGTATGTGTATCCAACTGGCTACTAATATGAAAAATGAAACAACCACTCGGCGCTGAACATGTGCTGGTACACAACTATTAATGGCTGATACAGCATTATTTGGCAATAAACACTATTTTCTTTGTTGTCTTGTTGATGTCCTTCACACGTCCATACATGCATGTTAACAAATATTGATATATTGTTTGTTACAAAATTAAAGTTTAACTGAAATTAAGTGAAATAAAAGGAGTAACAGCTCAAATATGTTCAAACACAACATCAAACTTCTAACATATTTGTTTTATGTAACCATTTGTTATTATTTAATTATTAATTTCTACCACAGAAGGCAGAAATTTTAAATTGAGCTTGGTCAAAAATCGTAGTTGTTAGTACCTATTAACTTTTTATAAATATAAATTCTGCCAATAAATATATAATATTAACTTGCGAATAAGTGCACTATAAGCTCATGCTAAAGGACATGATGTTTTAAGTATCAAATCGTTAAGTTCATATGTATATTCATTTTTACATTCCTGATTCAGCTGCCTGCTGGGAATCTAACTCACTCTTTCGCAAGAATTAAGAAACACTATTATTTTATCTTAATTTTGACTAAAGTACAATGGTTATCTCCTATAAATGCAGTACGTTAGTTTGAATTTTGGAAGTAGAAATAGCAGTTGGAGGAAATACGGAATGGCACAAGGTGGGCCAGAAGTCAACATTGGGTTTAAAAATTGTATACCTTTTTCGTATATATGGGGGAATCCAGCTTAAAAAAAAACACTTTTGGACGTGACATGTCTCTGATTTCGATGAAATTGGGTAGAAAGGGAGACTATCATAAGAGAAAAATTTCCCCAAAATTTGATGGTTTTGGAATTTTTTGTGGCGTTTATTGACCAAAAACTACGTTTTTTCACGTATTTTTCTTTTGATAATAACTCGAAAACGGCTTAACATAAAATTTTGATATTTCTCAGCCATATTCAGAACAGAATTGGTATTAGAAAAAAACTGAACAACAGAAATATATTTTAAAAATTCTTTGAAAAATTACTTTTTTTCTCAAAAAACTTTGTGTAGCAAAAAAGACGAATCTTTCTAAAAATCAGAAAAAATATATGTAAAAGGTACGTCTTTTATGAACATTTTCACGTTTGTTTTTCAGTTTTTTTCAAATACCAATTCTGTTTTGAATATGGCTGAGAAATAACAAAATTTTAAGTTAAGCCGTTTTCGAGTTATCATTAAAAGAAAAATATGTGAAAAACTTACTTTTTGGTCAATAATAGCCACAAAAATTTCCAAAAACATCAAATTTTGGGGAAATTTTTCTCTTATGATAGTCTCCCTTTCTACCCAATTTCATCGAAATCAGAGACATGTCACGTCCAAAAGTGACTTTTTATACCCTCCACTGTAAGTGATAGAGGGTATATATCAGTTTGTCATTCTGATTGTAACATGTAGAAATAAGGCTTTGTGACCCCATAAAGTAAATATATTCTTGATCCTTATAACAACCGGAGTCGATAAAGCCATGTCCGTCTGTCCGTCTATCCGTCTGTTGAAAGCATTCTCACGACTTCAATCGGCGATAACGCGGTTTGGTTTTTGGCCAGAATGTTCCACGTATTCCTGAGCAGTTTGGTATTGAAAATCAGCGAAATTGGTCCATTGGAAAAAATTTTATGATTGGAAACGTAAAAAAACTCATAAAATTTTCACATTAATTTTTGTAGTTTTATACCAAACTACTCCTTTTGCCGTGTCGTGAATTTCCATGTTGAAAATCTTTGTTGTTCTTTATAATAGGTAAGTACATTAGAATGTTTAGATGTACTTTCACATGTTCATACATTTATATGAATGTTGTCACACTCCATCTAAGGTCGATGTGGCCTGATGTGCAACGGTTTGCACGTTGGAGTCTGAGGGTTGTTGGTTCATCTCTCGTCCCAGCTAGTTTTTTTTTTTTTAAACAGTTCTTCAAAAAATGCTTTTTTATTTTTAAAAAATGCTTTGCAGCTTGTTTTTTTTTTAACAGTTCTTCAAAAAATGCTTTTTTATTTTTAAAAAGTGCTTTTTTATTTTACTTGTGAATAAGTAACTTATTTTTATTTTTTTTAAAAAAGCACATTTTCTTAAAAAAAAGTACATTTCTTAAGTACATTTCAAAGTACATTAAGTACATTTCAAAGTACATTTCTTAAGTACATTTCATTAAGTACATTTCTTAAGTAAATTTCTTAAGTACATTTCTTAAGTACATTTCTTTCATAAGTACATTTCTTAAGTACATTTCTTCTTAAGTACATTTTCAATGCATTTGTGAGCATTTGTGAACAAGTAATTGCATTTGTTTAACAAGTAACTTATTTTTATTTTTTTTTGAAAAGTACATTTTCTTAAAAAAGGTCATTGTTAAAATTTAATATTTTGCTGGTTAACACTAAGGTGGAGGGTATCAAAGTTTGTTTTAGCTGGTTCCCCCATATATATGTTTTTCCCCGACTATATAATGCAGTAGCGAGTGCTGCCAAATCTGGCGAATTATTCGCTCTCCAAAAATATGCCTTTGTGTCTGGCTCCGGACCTGTTGGACCCGCATCTCGGGTATGTTTTCACGAGCAGGACGTAAAGAAGTACGGTTAAATGATATTTTCAGATGTAATGCCACACAATACTGTACACCTAATGGGGCGCAATTGGCGCTGATGAATGGCTTTTGGATTTTGGAAACCGCAGAACCTACAGTTCTGATTATTAACATAGCCATTCAAATGAAAATGAGCTTCATCACTCATAATCAGATTTTCAATAGAGTTGATTTGATTTCTGGCGAACTGTTGAAATTGAACTGCAAATTTTAACCGTTGCCGATGATCCGCGGGTTATAGTGCTTGCACCAATTGCACATTATATGGGTCTAATGGGTACGAGATATTCGAAGCTAAGCAGAACGGCTTCTGGTAGATGTTTCTAGTATTTCGTTAACATTTTGCACTATTTTCTGCAGTGCGAATTAACCGTGGTCTACCAGTTCGAGGCAAATTTCTTACCGTGCCATGTTGGTGGTGACGATGAACAATGCAACGAATCATTGCTTCAGAAAGCGAAATTCTGTCGTTAAAATGTCGACGATATGCTCTTTGCGTTAAAATAATTTTAAAAAAATCAATGAGTATTCGAACTAACTAGCGATTTATTAACAACTTTTTGTTATACGGTACCTCTTCTATTTCTATGAACACATTAGTAAATGTTACATTGGAAAATAAAAAAAAGAATAGTTTTTATGCTGAAGACTCTTTTGCTATTGCATTTTCTCTTTTCTTACATCTGCTTTAACATTAGATGTAATATTGTTAAAATAAATAAAGCAATATTTCGCTCACTGAAATAATTGTTGTTGTTTTGATATAAACAGAGCGACGACAAAAAGTATTGAATAGTATAGAGAACTAATTGCACTCTATTTCCGTCCGACCTCATGTAGTGAGCCTGAGTAAAAGAGCATAAACGAGTCTCATTGTCTTTATACAATATTTCAATATAAATGCACTATTTCGATAACGTTATTACATAAAACAATACAAAAAGCATATATGTTTCAAAAGGCATCAATGTTTCACATAAAAATTATAAATGGACCAAGTTATAACAAAAAGAGAATAATGGGTTTTGATTCATTCGCCAGATTCGTTCAATGAGTTCTCTATACTATTCAATACTCTTTGGCGACGACAATCTGCTTGTTTGTTCGCTGTCGCTACATCAATGCCATCATAATTAGTTTCAGACAGATATTATTGTTGTACAACAACCACGTATTTGATGCCAACGCTGTGTGTTAGTTGCATGTGTTCACTTTTATAGATTGCCCTACCCGTGCCCATAGATGTTAACACATCAATAATAGATAACTATTATTCTGCTCATTTGTTCAGTTGTGAATCTCTCCAGTATTTATTCCCAGGTCTTATGTATATAATCTATCAAGAAAAATGAAAAAATATATATACACAAAAAAATTATTAAATTTGTTAACCCCATAGTGGCTTTGGCTCACCCCCTTCAGGCGTGCTAACTACTTCATATAGCGCAGTTTTCGTCATTTGTAGCTTCATATAGTCATGCTGGCTGTTCGATACAGCGCTATTTGTCACTAGTAGAGTGTCCAAAACCGAAACCGAAAACCCGTGTTACCGAGCTATTTTGCCATTAACCGTGTGAAGGTTTTTTAAAAAAACCTAATTTTCGAACATACCGAAACCCGGTTATTTGACTTCGGCTAACTGATTAGCCGTCTTTTACTCAATTCGTGTTCAAATCCTTAGAAAAATTAATAATAAATGTTACGATTTTCAAATTTTTATCAAATTTTGGATTAAGATACATATATATGATTTTACGCTTCAATATGTTCTGAATGTGGCACTTGTGGCTGTCGATGGTGCATAGGTCAGTGTGCACGGCAATAGTACATGAGAACATGGGATCGATTCCTGCTACGACTACCTTAAATTTCTTTCGAAGACGGTAATCTCGCTTAGAGAACCGGTGTAAAACTGTAAGTTCCTATCAGTGAGTGTAAAACTGGAAAGAGCACAGCTCACCGGTTGTGAGATGCTTTCCCCAATCCCCTCATGGGATGTAATGCAAAAGCACACTTTTCTGAATTTCTAAATGGCATTGGACTCAAATTTCAAAATGATTTGAGTATTAGTTTTATTTTTTCCAAATTTCATAACGTAAATTATTTTATTATAAATGTGTTGAACGTAATAAGATTTTCAACACTTAATAGGATTTGGAATTTGATTTTGGAATTTAAATCAGTATAACGTATGGGAAAAAAATACGAACGAGAACAAACACACTAATAAAAACAAAACAACACTGCTTACAGCAACAATTGTTTTAGGTGTAACTGTACTATGATGTTGTTTATTAGAAATTTTAATAGAAATTTAATTCAATGGTCAATTAGTAGTAGACATGTCACTTACGAGTTACATCGCCGTAAACTAATTTATAAATTTTGTGAATGAAATCCGTCCAAGAAAAATACCGAAATAGTTCATAATTATAACGAGCGCGGATTTAAAATAAAAACATTTATTTATGAAACAATAAACTCTTTCCAGAATAAGAAATGTGTTGAACGAAAACTGGGTTCAGGAAAAAATTATGAAATCAGGACTCCGTCTCCTTTCCCAAAACTATTTTTCTGCAATCTCAGAATAGGAGTGTATGATGGTCGTCGAATCATACTTCTGAACGTAAAGCAACCCAAAAATCAAGGTACATTCGAAAAACAAGTTTCCTAGAAAGGTTTTGTTGCGGTTAGCGATCAGTGAGCGTGGCATCAGTAACCCAGTCTTTCTTAAAGGCGGATTAGCTGTAAATGCAGTGGTTTACAATGAAAAATCTATTTCACAACTTGGTAAATTTATCAAAAAATATCATCAAAAAGATAAAATATTCGGCAGAAATGCATGAGGCCGGGCCTGCCTCAAAAAAAACCGAAAATCGAGTAAAACATGGCAATTTCAGAAACCACATATTTTTTAACGATCGGACCCATGGGGCCGTCTGTGTCGAAAACAGGGGCCCGAAACGGCTTGAAAAAACTCCCCCCGAAAAAAGAATGCAAAATCACGCAAAATATTAGAATTAAAGAAACCAAAAAAATGGTTTTTATATACTGCTCGAAAAGGAAAGAAGAATTAGTGCGTTTTAGTTGGCCTAAAGCGGATTTTTTTAAAAAACCTGGAATTTTTTATTTTTTTTAAAATTAAATTTAAAAAAATTTTTTTTTTAAAGAAAAATTCCCCGTCGAGGTTGCACAACAAACATTTGCGGCCATTTTTTCCGCTTCAAAATTGTGTTTTTCCTAGGATTTTCGATAATTTCGATAAATGGGACATGATTTTCTTGTAGAAATATGTATCGGACAATGTCGCGTCCGATTTCAATGAATTTTTTGTATAACTTTCAGTCATAGGAATAGAATATCTGATGTAACAAAACACGACTTATTGTTTTTCATCCTACGGTTTTTGACAAAACTGAAAATTAATTCATTAGTTTCAAGAAAACATTTGTAAATATTACTAGAGTTTAAAATTCTTATTTTCAAAGAATTATATTTGTCAATTTTTGATTCAACAAAAACATTCCTGGGTTTAATTAATTCTATGTATGGATTAACGAATTACAATTAGAAATATTATTCATAAATTTTGAAAATCAGCTAATAACAAAAATTAAAATTAGTGAAATCGAAGAAATATTTTTAAATTGGTAAATTGTTCAATTAATTCCTACAATTTTCAAGTGATTTTCGAACAACTGAATTTAAATTTAATTTGCTTTCTGTAATAATTTGGAGCAACTATTGCCGTTTTTAAATTGAATTTTTTGAGCGATTTCGTTAGTTTTTAGTTACTGTATGAGAAATTCATACTACTAGCTTACAAGGTCAGGAACATTTCCCTAATCGAAAAATGGTTGCGTTTTGTTGGAATAATAGACAATTCTATTAACCACATTCACTGGCATGACTCCGTGACAAGTTCATCATCAGACGCCTAATTACTGTGCCCTAATTGAAACCATAGGTTGATCATCAATCGTATATATACAAATTGAATTATGCAATTTACATATGCGAATTAGTATCGATCGAAGATCCTTAAGTATCATCAAAAACAAAATTCTCTAGTAGGCTGTGACGTCATAAAGAACTCATCATAATGATTTGAAAAATCATATATTTCGAGATAAAATTTCAACAAATCTGATGTGGTTAAAAATTCTAAAGTTAAAATTGATTATACTAATTCATTGAAGAAGTTTTTTATTTGAAGTAACAGTGCAACATTTAATTGATTAAACAAAAATATTTTGTCGTAAAATCAAATAAATTGAGTCTGAAAATTTGGAAAACATAGTAAGTTGATTGCAAGAATTTTTTCTTCAATTTTAAGAACTGAATATTTGAATTCCATAAATTTTTTTCATAGAATTGTAATTACTTGATTTTACCAATTCTGTTTTATCCGTGTATACGACCAAATTCCAAGTACCTTTCATTTGAGTACCCACACTTGCTTGTTCGTAGATGTACCTAGTTGCACCTGTTTTTTGGACCCTAGCATCCCCATGCGTCCGATCGTTAAAAAAAATTTTATTTTATTTTTTGAGCCGGGCCCGGCCTCATGCACTTCAGCCAAATAATCTTCTGGCCAGACTTAGCGTCCTCCGACTACGCTAGGGCCACAATGGAAAATTGATTGATTGATTGTAGATTGCCTGATCCAGA
The DNA here is from genome assembly GCA_963931995.1 of Phaonia tiefii. NCBI lineage: Eukaryota > Metazoa > Arthropoda > Insecta > Diptera > Muscidae > Phaonia > Phaonia tiefii. The sequence goes on along the minus strand of OZ008369.1, from coordinate 24,872,984 downwards.
AAATAAGAAAGAGCTAAAATCCTTAGATACAGAGGCAATTCAGCGATCAATGCAGGAAGTACCGATAAACGTCCGGAATGCAATCCGCTCCGCAGACTAAAAATTTAGTCTAATCGTGTATACTTATGTAATAAATATTTAAAATGTAAAACCAATATATTGTTTTTTACTTTTCTAAATTTGTTCGTATTTGTGATTTAAATAAATGTAAATTATTTAAATTTAAATTTAAAATTAAAACGTCCTCGTCAAATTTAAATAGAGTTTTAACATTTTCAGTTTTAAACAGGAATAAGTAACGGGGTTTTCAATAAGAGCGCTACAAAAGTTTTTTTAAATAAAACAAAACAGATTTTAGATACCAATGAAATTCTTTATTCCTGTGAAAGTACGTTCGATGCCATTATGTATGGAACTCGATTTCTTTTCCATGGCCACCACGGCAGGCTTGCAGAAGCCCAGACGCTAAACCCAATTTTCGACGGTTTTCAAGCATAAATCGTCCGATACTGCTGCAATTTCACGCGCGATATTCGTACGAAGTTCATCAATCGTCGCTGGCTTATTGGCATAGACTATAGACTTGACGTGGCCCCACAGGAAATAATCTAACGGCGTCAAATCGCACGACCGAGGCGGCCAATCGACTGGGCCATTTCGTGATATAACACGTTCACCAAACTTTGTTTCCAATAAATTGATTGTGGCATTCGCTGTGTGGCTTGTGGCGCCGTCCTGTTAGAACCACATATCCTCCAAGTCCATATTACCCAACTGGGGCCAAAAATTTTCGGTTATCATTGAACGGTAACGATTCGCATTCACAGTAATGTGCCGGTCTTCATCATCACGGAAGAAGTACAGCCCAATGACGCCGCCATCCCATAAACCGCACCAAACCGTAATTTGTTCGGGATGCATGATGACTCATGGATTACGTGTGGATTGCTGTCTGACCAATAAGTCATATTTTGCTTATTGACGAGTCCATTCAGTCAGAAATGAGCCTCATCGCTGAAGATGATTTTCCGATGAAAATTCGAATCATTTTCAAGTTGTTGCTCAGCCCAATTCACGAACATACGACGCTTATGGTGGTCAAGCGGCTTCAGTTCTTGCGCCAATTTGATCTTGCAAGGATGTAGGCCAAAATCTTTTCGCAAAATTCGCCACAACGACGTCACAGAGATGCCCAATGCTTGAGAACGACATGTGAGAGACACATTTGGGCTTTCTTGAACTGAAGCCTCAGCGGCAGCAATATTTTCGACACTACGGGCACTTCTTTGTCTCACTGGCACGGGAACATTTTGTACTGTGCCTGTGGATTCAAATTTTTCCACTAGACGCTCAATTTCGGTAGTAAATTTTAATAATTTCGACTCGTTGTTGGCTCGTATATCTTTCCGTGATGAAATGGCAAACCTTACTGAAGAGAAATGTCAAAAGAGCGGGAACAAATATGGCATAGTTTGCTGTCCCTATCGATTTACTTTTGTAGCGTCTCTGTTGAAAAACCCTTTATATGAAATTGTCACTAAACAAATGTATTTTACGTGTTACGTGTGTAAATTAAACGAAAAAGAGCGGAAAAAACCGGTTCTTGAAAAACTAATTCTTCGAACAAACCGAAAACCGGTTTTAACCCGAATCAGCCCAGAATTTTTTTTGTTGAATTTTTCGGAAATAATTAAGGGGACATTTAAACAGGTACTAGGGATTACAAATCATAAATTTGTTTTCATTTTGCTCTTACAGATCAAAAGATATAGGGTGTGACCATATGGTTACATTGGGTACAATTTGAGTTCGAGCAACAAGAAAAACAAAGTGACTTATTTTACATATTCGTTTTATTTATTAGTTCAATTTGGTATGGTAAGTAGCAAAATATTTCACACTAAGCTCAACATCGCATTGTGGGCAAAGTCTTCTTTTTGCACATGGACGAACAAAATGGTCCTGTCGATCATAACGCTGAGATTATTGTGGTGTTGCTGTGAAATTCCATTTGCGTGGGTCAATTGCCTTGGGTTTCTGCCCAAAATGTTTGCCGTTATAAATGGCGATCTGTTGTCTAAACTCTGGCTGTGGCATATCAGGATGTGCTGAACGGTGTAACTGCCAAGTGTTATGAACAAAAACATCAACCAACAAAGTGAAGATACTGTTCCACAACTTTTTTCCTCTAATTCCAATTCTATATGTGTTGACGTTCTGGTCGGTGCGGTCTACACCACACATGAAATTGTTGTACTAATTAATAGCATTCGGTTGCGGAACACTAACTCTTTTCATTTGTTCTCTGGATTACCGCTGAACATTCGCAACAGGATTTATACTATATGCACTTGCTACTGTATTTAAAACAGCGTTGTCGTTCCATTTGGGTAATAGTGTTTCGGTCTCCTTCATTGCAATGGAATCTATATGGCCACGAGCTTTCTTTTTCATACTCTTTTTATACACAAGGGGGCAACTTTTCATCACCATCGTTTACTTCTTTGCCACTATCTTCAAAGTGGAGAAATTGTGATATCTGCTGATATCGGTTTCTTCGCATAGCCGAATATACCATTTCATTCCGCAAATCATCGGCTGCATTCCAATATGACCTATAACTGTTGCGACCGTCATAAACACTAACTATCAAAATTCCAATGTATGTCTTAGCTCTGCCACTGTGATTTCCTAAGGAACACTGCGTATTTGTGAGATTCGTTAACAATGTGATGAAATAATTCTTCATCGAAAAACTTTTCAAACTGCTCATAAGGTATGACGTTCTTGCAATCTTCAAAATTCACAGAGCTCCACACCAACTTCATCATCACTACGTTCACAATACGCGTCATCTATGGTATTGATATATCTGGCATTATTCATTACGAGTTCACAAGATGTCTTCAGTTGGCCCACACAAATGTCAACTGGAGCCCCAACGTCATCCTCAGCAACATCATCTTCACCGCTAATTGCGCCACTTTAAACTTCAAGTTGAAGAACGTACAGCGCCGTAACAACCTCGTCTTCATCGGACAGTTCATGTATATAATCGATGGCTTCTTGTGCAGTAAGTGGCCTAAAATTTACCCCAAAAACGGAAAAAATTACAAACCGAGCTAGTGATCTATTTTTGTTTAATTTCACCGAGCGTGACCATACGGTCACAACTGTTAAAACTTTTGGAAAAAACGCTCAAAATGTTTGAAAGCTGAAAAATAGAATTGTACATACACAATTTTAATTTATTTCGCAATAAAATATACTTATTTGAAATCTCTTCAACATTATTTCATTTAAAAATATTGCATTCTCAATTTTTGTAGCACCCTGTATTCAGTTTTTTTGGCATAATTTTTTTTAAGTAAGTTTAGCATCCAATCGCTCCAACAAACACACAACTACTAGCTAAGGAATAAATTTGACCGCAGCACACACCCTTCACGAGCCGAATAAGTGCAAATTTATCGAAATCGGGGAATCACACGAATTTTTGTATTTACTTTGATCGGCTTGTTGTGTGCGTAACCATATGGTAACACTGGGCTGATTCGGGTTAAAAATGCCGGTTAGTTCGACACTATTGTCACTAGCTATCTGATATGTTCATCCAAAATTCTTTCCCGAGTCTTGAGTATCAATGATCAGAGGCTTCTTGGTCTGAAAATACATGGCCGCTCTTCCCAGCATAGGGTATGAATATGACTTTCACCATTCTCCAACTTGCTGGGATGTGATTTAATTGTAGACTGAGCCAAGGGAAGACCTAGTTAATATGAATCGAATGTAATACTGTTCTTTAAATTGTTAAAAGGAATATATGAAAAAAAACTGTTGCTAACCAGGAAATATGCTACATATGTAGAGTGGGAAAAATCATGAGGTATTTGGGTTTGAGGCATAACTCAAAAGTAAGTACATATTTTTCTTCAACATTCAATAGATGTCACTGGTTGCGCTTGTATTTGAGTGTAAACAATGTTAATATAATTGGCTCATACATTATATGAAGCATAAAATCAAAATTTTCTTAATACATATTCTGCCGAATTAAATCAAGATTGCGTAAACAAAAAATATATTGTGTAGAATGAAGTATGAGAAGTTATGCTAATCGCATAATGAACAATGCAAAACAACATCGTTATAAAAAACTTGTTGAACAACAAGCCCAGAGTTCCCAAATTATATACAATGATTCCCAATAATATGAGTTTTTTGTATTAATTTTCCATTCATATATTCCGTTTTCCGTTTCGCATATGATTTGACGGAATCAATTTTGGGATCAAATGTAGATATCATAACAAAGGTAGAAACATGACGAGGCAGCCTTGGAAGATATGCTGTGTATGGCCATATAACAAATTTGTTGAAAAGAAAACAATATTTCGCAGATTCTGGAGAAAGAATATAATATACCTATGTTTCCTAAATTCAATGCGCATCTCGGTACATAGTTTAAAAAAAGGTCAAAAACGTACATGTTTTCTACGAAATTATATTATTATTGAAATGACTACAAGCACATGTGAGATATAAAAAAATAAAAACTAAAGTGTACTGAGAACTTTCTTTCCCCCAAATTTTATATATTTCACAAGATTTGGTTTTGTCTTATCTACTACGTTGTTGCTAATACATCAATTTTTTTAATTTAATCTTGACTTACATATGGGGCATTTTACGTTAAGCGTATCAATAATTTGATCCCATAATCTACCGGTTTTAAACCTGTTTACTTGCACATGTTTTCAGTTTGCAGCAGGTTTCCCGACAACATCAATTCGACATCGTTCTCAACAAGTTCACATTTTATGAAGCACTACGCAGCGAATTTTGACAAACGACCTAAATACAAAATTTGCTTACACAGGAGCTCAAACTAACAGATCATGGCAAGCGCCGGCAATTCGTTCAATGGGTAGGTTCGGTTAGGTTTAGGACACATGACAACAAGATACATTATAAGTATACTACTTATTGGCACTACACTCGGAGATCGGGTGACCCATTATGATTGTCCATATATATGAAGAGCAGGTAGGGAAGCGAGAGAAGAGAGGTGGCGAGCCCCACTTTGACATTTTTGAAAGATAGATAGACGTAGGACAGACAGAAGACAGAGGACAAAAAAAAAGTTTCAGTTTGGCAGCCCTAGTTTGAAAGGTTAGCCCAAGAGGATCTCAAAAAAAAAAATATTTGCCACGCCCCAAAATACCGCCCTTTTTGTTTTTTATGGCCTGTGTCGCCATTTGAAGTCCGATTGGGACATGTGACATATCGTTGTTCATGGGTTTAAAGCAGCTTTATTTTCTTTATAGATCACATTCAAATTAATTGCTTAATTCAAAAAATATTTTTATTATTTTTGTTCCTACCCACCCTAAGGTACAACAATTTTTATATTTTATAAAAGCTGCGTAAAAATAATGAACATTTTGCTTTCGATGCACTTACTTTAATGCATAAACAAAAAAGTTAACGCGTCTTAAAGTTATCGAAATAAGTCAATAATCCCAGTTTCAGACATTTCATACCTATTGTTTTGCACATATACTGTTAAAATAACTTCAAATTTCAAGGGGGGGGGGGCTAGAATTCTATCATAAGGGGGCTAGAATTCTAACATGGGGCTAGAATTCTATCATTAAACCAAACTCAGGAGATTGAAGAATGTTTAAGTGTCACAAATACGATTTTTGCTCAGTTGAATCTACTGTTTTTACCACGGACTATATTCCAGCATCTTGTGAAGAAAATAATATTCAAAGTGAAGATAAGAACATCTCGGCATTCGAACAACATCCCGGCAGCTACAACTGGAAAATATTTGCCTACAAAACTATGCTTTAGCATTAGATCGTACTGGAACATCTGATCGTTACGGATCTTTGCTTGCCACTACACTAATTAAAGACTTAAAAAATTCAATTTCTTCGAATTCAAGTGTTAACATTTGTGAAAAAATTCTACTTTATTTGGAAGGTCTTATTATAGATGTATATTATACATTAGGGTGGGTCAATTTGTATGGGACCAAAAAACTTGACAAAGAGTATACCAGTAACGTAATCTTCGGCAAAATCTAAGAAAATTTTCCAAGAAACCATGGTTCTAAAATCAAAATCGAGCCCGGGATTTTTCATTTGAAAATTTGTATATTAGTGTAAAAAATCGACAGAAAAGCCATACTTTTGAAACTTGATACTCTTCGATTTCGACGAAATTTCACACATATATTCTACTCGTGGCTACGGTTACAATGACTTTTATTGTAGGTCGAAACTCTCCACGGTCCATGTTTTATAGCTGTGTAATAACTTTTGAATGCGCTATCAGATTGTAGCGCACAAGGAATCGCCTAATAGGTTTTACCTTTCTATTTAGGACTAAAAATACAAATGGCAAATCTAATATCGCATTCAAAAGTTATTCTAACATTAAATCGCTTCACAAAAATGCTGCAGATGACCAAATTTACACAGCTACAAAACATGAGTAGAACATATTTCGTCGAAATCGAACACTATCAAGATTCAAAAGATTGGCTTTTGGGTCGATTTTTTACGCTAAAATTTTCAAGTGAAAAATCACGGGCTCGGTTTTGATTTTAGAACCATGGTTTCTCGGGAACATTTTCATAAAATTCGTCGTAGATTACGTTTCTGTTATACTCTTGGTCGGCAAAAAAATTGACCCACTCGAATATATGTACATACATCACCTGATAAGGCCTGAATACATACATACAATACCATCCGAGATGAGGATCCATATGTGCAGGTCACAAGGTTTACTATTCCAGATAGCCAGTGGGGTAGAAAGATCCTATTGACAAATCATCAGATGATTGATGGTATCGCCTGCCTGGATCCATGGCAGACCCCAGGAGAATTCCATCAAATCTTCAATGGCCACATTACGCAAAGAGGTCAGGCCCTCTGCCAAAACGCCCGCCCAAACATGATGAACAATCGCCCAATTTTTTTTCCCATATTTTTTGGGCGATTGTTAATTTTTGAGTTTTGGGCGATTTTCACTTGGGCGATTATTCGCATAGCCGGTTATTACCCCAGTGAGGAGTCGCAGGTCAGCCTTGTCCAGTAGAAGAAAGGACTTAATTCTCCACCCCTCATATAGCCCTCGAAATTCCGCAATCTACTCTGGTCTGCTAGGCGGCGTTGATCTTCAATGTGTAATTTCATCTTCTTCGATGAAACGCATTTCCATCTGAATGGTTTAGTGAATACACAAAATTGTCGCATTTTGGGGCTCATCAAATCCTCATCCAGTCCATGAGAAACAAATGCATCCACAACGAGCAACTGTCTGGGGTGGACTCTGGGTCAGGTGCCGTGATTGCGCCTTATTTTTTTTAAATGAGGCCGAAATTGGAATGACTTTGAACGTCATTCGTGACAAGGACATGATAACGGAGATCTAGTAGCCTCAACTGGACAGTATGAATCGGAGAAATATGTGGTTTCAGCAGAATGGCACCATCGGCCACAGCAACGGTTTCCAGAATAAATTATCTCAAGAAATTCTGATGTCAACTGGCTACACAAAAGTTATGCGATTTAACGCCGTGGGATTCCTTTCTTTGTGGAATCTCGGATTTTGCCAATAAAATCGAAAAAATTCCTGAGTTCAAATCCGAGATCTAACGCGTCATCGGTGGGATACAGCTACATCTCTGTGAAAATGTCATGGAAAATTTCATGAAAAGAGTAATGGCCTGACATCAGAGCCGTGGGGGCAATTTGACGAATATTTTATTCCATACTTAACCCTGCTGTTAGATTAGGACCATTTGGTCCAAATTTTTTCTGTTTTCCCTTGTAACTTTGGAACGGTGATATATACTGACTAAATTTTTCTGCTAATGGGGTCTTTTAATAAAACAATGTTATGTGCGAAAATTAAATTTTCTAACTTTATTCAGGACTGAGAAAAATACAAAATGACGAATCTTAGGTTAGAGGACCATTTGGTCAATAGTACATTTTTTCATTACCAAGCGAATGTAAATTCATGTCAAATATTTAGAAGATGTTTTTGATATGTCAAATACTTGCTTTAGAAATTATTGAACCAAAATAGTTACAAAGGATAAGATAAAATTATTATTTTGGATGAAAATTCCAGTATGGACCAAATGGTCCCTCAACCTAAGATTCGTAAATTTTTTCATTACCAAGCGAATGTAAATTCATGTCAAATATTTAGAAGATGTTTTTGATATGTTAGCGGATGTTTTTGATATGTCAAATACTTGCTTTAGAAATTTTTGAACCAAAATAGTTACAAAGAATAAGATAAAATTATTATTTTGGATGAAAATTGCAGTATGGACCAAATGGTCCCTCAATCTAAGATTCGTAAGTTTTTTCTAATCTAACAGCAGGGTTAATGGGAATATGTCTTCTTTGCAATCCAATAAACAAATCATAACTATCTCAAAAAATACGTGTTTTTATTTTAAAATGGAAAAGTGCATTCTTACTGAGACATCCTTTAACTCTCAGGAAAAAAATCAATGTTCAACTGCAGCATCGATTAGTTGTGAAGTCAGTTCATGTGGCATGTTTAATATTTATATGCATACGTTAGACAAACAACATATATCAAATAAGAAAATATACAGCATTCGACGCCGTTCGAGAGAAGCTCAAGAATGCTATCCTAAGATTAGCCGTAAGCACTAGTAACTCAACACTTTAACGGGCATTTCCCAGGGCAACAAAGGAGTGAAATTAATCCCCGTATAGCAAATTTTATTATAATTTGTTGACTTCTCGATTGTGTAATTATGGTGTCACTGTAGTGCGCACTTTAAAGTCTAGCAAAATATCGCGATAAAATTTCCCTTAAAACAAAATAATTTTTTCCGAATTTTATTTGTTGAACTGTGTAGTTTTGGCAGAAAACCTCAGGCAAATCATTTGGGTTACTGTTTCTTCCAAAAATATTAAGTCAAGAATAAAACCACTCACCTTGTGTTACAGCACTTTTGCTTATACTAACTTTTGACTTCCGCTTATACTAACTATTCCGTCGTCTTAAATAAATCTCATCTGTTGTTGTTTCTTCATTAATTTGATTAAAACTTTACTGCTCCTTGAAATGAGTAAAGTTTGAAATTTTTTGCTTGCTCGTTACGAACTAAATACTTGAAAACTAGATACGAGTATAATGCAAGGAACAGTAACATAGAATTGTTTGATTATTTCTCAAGGGGGAAGCGTAAAAGTTTGTTTAACACAATTTTTAACAGCAAAATGGGGAAAATTATTCAGTTTTTGGGCAGAGAAACAGATAGCCCAAGTTTATAAATTGGCATGTAAACAAAAGATAAAAAAAAATATTTAAGTTAGACTTTTACATATCGTTAGCTGAAATGCAAACGGCTCTGACTAATAGTTTCACTATTTTGCAGGAGAAGCAAAAAACTTTATTAACAAACCAACACTTTTATAGTAAGCGCCTACTGCATTTCGTTCATTAGATCGTTTTTTTCATCACAGGGTTCGCAGAGTGTGGACCTAAAGCTTCAACAAATACATCATAATGCAAAAAAAAAAATCGATGTTTTTTTTGTTAATGACGGCGGTTTGTCTTTCAGAAAACGATAGACACGGGTGTTTCAATTTTAATACAGATTTTTGAGAGCAATTACTTGTTATACGTTTGTATGTTTTTTGTGTTAGACAATTGGTACTCCAGACTCTGGCAAACTTAGTCACGGCTCGATTTTCATTTCAGCAACGATTAAACCCAGGGTAACCCATTACCCACGAAATACGAACCCTTGTTGACTCCAATATTTTAGGAAAATGGTCGTTCTGCAGGATGTGCATTTCGCGAATTACCTATTTTTTTCTACACTCAGAGAACACAATTGTTGAAAATCAATTCAGGCATTGGAAATTCCATGATAAAATTTATACTTTGATTAGAATTCACAATTATCATACAGCAGAAATATTTGTCGATATTTTGAAATTGGGTCTTACTAAATAGAAGTTGTCTTGGAAACCGAGTGTGGTGGAGAGGGTGACAAAGGCGTCTGTTACTCTTTACTGTTGTAAAGGGGCGATAGGGAAGCGCTGGGGACTGTCTCCTAAGATCAGCATGTGGATTTATACGGCAATAGGCAGACCAATACTCTCTATGGCACCGTAGTTTGTTGGGGTCCCTCTAAAAGAAATATATTCTGAATTCCTTAATGAAAATTTAGAGATCAGCACTGATTAGCGTTAGTGGGGCAATAGGCACGACGTCAGGTACTGCACTTAGTACTATCCTGAATATCTGTACTCCTGATATCATGGCCGAATCATTCCTGGTGATAATCAGAGATTGTGGCGTTTTTATATCGGGGCTGAATTACTTACTTACTTACTTATCCGTTCTCGGACAACCCCGGGGGTCAGGAACCTTACAAAACGAAGATAACATATTTCGCCAACCACTTCGATCTTTTGCTTTATTTCTCCAGTTGGCAATACCAACTGTACACAGGGATTCGTCAACCTGATCCCTCCAAGGGGGTCTTCCTATTTTTTGTCTTCCTTCGTTTCGAAAACCCTTCGAGCTGGTTCGTCTTCAACCATTCTACTGACATGGCCTAGCCAGCGCAATCGCGTTATTTTGGTCTTCTTAACAATGTTAATGTTGTGCACTATAGGGCCATACATTTTTCGAAGTGTTTTTCTCTCGAAGACTCCTACAGATGTTTCGTCCACTTGCGATAGGACCCGTGATTCTGCGCCATAAGGCTAGACAGGTTAAATGAGAGTCTGGTACAGCTGGAATTTTGTTGCTCGATAGAGGGATTTATCTCTAAAGTGCTTGTTTAGCCCAAAATAACATCTACTACTATATCCCCTACCTTCAACCAGCGACAAATCTTAGGACTTCTACTCCGAACAGGAATACCTGGGAAAAGTCAATGGAAGGGGACACCAGTAGTATCAGCTTTTTATGGATGGATCAAAGTTGGACGAGCAAGTAGGCTATGGGGTCCATTCACCGAACCTAAATGTAAATATCTCCTTCAAGTTGCCTGATCAGTGTAGTGTATTTCAGGCGGAAATAACCGCCATACTGGAGGTTGCTGAACTACTGAAAATTAGTGTCACAACCCTCCGGAGAATATGTATCTACACAGACAGCCAGGCTGCCATAAAATCCCTGGATGACATGTTTGCTACGTCCCTGACGGTGAAAGAATGCCACTCATCACTTAGGGTGATGGCAGAGTATTTCGACATTAGGCTCATCTGGGTACTGAGACACAGCGACATTCCAGGCAATTGCGTAGCGGATGCGTTAGCTAGACAGTGCACTACGGCACAGATTCTTCCGGCAAAAGAAGTTGTTAGTATGCCAATCTCTACCTGCCGTTTGAAGATCAGGCAATGGGCCGATAATATGTTCAAAGACAAGTGGAGACTTACTTCAACTTACAAACAAGGCAGGGTCCTCTGGAAACAGGTGCACATTAAGAGGACTAGGCAACTACTTAACTTGCCGAGAGGCAGGTTATCCACAATGATAGGAACACTTACGATACAGTGTCTTGTAGGCAAACCCTCCATAAGATTGGGACATAGAAACTCCACTCTCTGTAGATGCTGCATGGAAGAGGACGAGGAAACGACGAAACACCTTTTCTTGGATTGCCCAGATCTGGCAGGACTGAGAAGCAGGAAATTCGGAGCACATTTTGTTAGCACACTGGATATTCCTAGGTCTTATGGACAAATTCATTGAAAGGCAAATTGGCTAGACGACTAGTCAATAGTTGCTATGAAGGAAACTGCAGGTATCACAATGGGCTCCTTTAGCCTAAGTGTGCTAGACAGCGTGCTGCCTTGCAGCCTTTTGAACTAACTACCCAAATAGGCGTTGTTACTAGTTATAGATAAATTACGTTGTATTAACCAATTTGAGTATTTCTCAAACATCATTCATCTCAAATGACAAATACACTATCGTATTAGAATTCGTGTTCAAATATTAGTCACTGTAATCATGTGGCCGTCGGTGGTGCAATGGTTTGTGTGCGCGGCTCTTGTACATGAGATCCTAGGTTCGAACCCTGCTCTGACCACCTTCAATTTCTTTCGGCGTCGGTCACCTCGCATAGTGAAGGCGACACTATCGAGTATCTAGCCATGAAAAAGCTTCTCAAATTACCGTACGGAATCGGTGTAAAACTGTAGGTCCCAATCAGTGAGTGAAAACTGGAAAGCGCACAGCTCAGTGATTGTGAGAAGTTATCCCCTGTCCCTTCATGGGATGTAATGGGAAACCATTTATTTATTTATTTAATCATAATATAGTTTCTGTTACAAATGCACTTGTTACAAAGTTAGGTTGTATTCGACTTTTCATTACTAGCCCTTCTGCTGCAAGAGAGAAACTATATTTGAATGTTAAACAAGGACTGTTCTGAAAAACTGCTGTATGAAACAGAAAGTGAGAAACAAATTTGTGAGAAAACCAAAAAGTATGTATGTAGATAGCATCCACCGAGAAATAATGTAAATATACATATTCACATTTTACGCCGTATATACCCAAAATTTGTTACGCTTTCGATATAAACATCAGTTGACTTACACATATTTTTCTATACGAAATCAAAAGAAGGTCATCCATCTATAGTGACACCACGTCCATTTACTTTCAAAATTATTTGGATTAAGTTCTTTAATATTTTTTTCGGTTCAAGATCAATTCCTGTGAAATAGTACTATTAAAGGATTTTCCAATAGGTACTTGACAACTTTGACTTTAATTCGTGAACGCACCATTTCACTGATCCTCAAACGGTTACTTTCCTTTTTTTCAGTAAACTCAACATTTTCATTATAGTAAAGTACACGAACGAACAACATATTCAAATTATAAAAATGTACTACCGAAATTCGGAGTCGGTGAGCGCAACTTTAAGATCGTTAACTCCAATCTTCGGTCGTTATTCTCGCTCTAGTAGACAAGCAATAACAAGTTTAGTGCAAACATTTGTGTCTACATATTCATTGTGTGATGCTACAGTGCCAGTGAGACAACGGTTTGGTCGAAGTGACGAAAATATCGCTGCCGTTCAGGCGTCCGCAGCAAACGATCCAAATCAGTCGGTTCCGCGGCGTTCTGAAGAACTGGGCATCGCCAAGACGAATTATACAAGAACAAACTGATCCAAGAATTGAAGCCGTTGGACCATTTGACGTAACATACGTTCTCCGATTGGGCTCTGGAGAAGATGCACTAAGTTGATGAATTTCATCGCAAAATTTTTGCTTCAATGGGTTCATCAATAAGCAAAATATGCGTTATTGGTTTGGTTAAAATCCACATGTCCTGCATAAGTCACCACTTCATCCACAAAAAATAACATGCCAGCGACGTCATTGGGCCATATTTTGTCGTCGACAATAACGATCGTCACGTTACTGTATATGACGACCTTTATTACGCCATGAATACCGATTATTTTTGACCCGAATGGGAAAACATAGACTTGGACGACATATGGTTTCAACAGGACAGTGCCACAGGCCACACACCACACGTTAAAATCGATTTATAGAAGAGTAAGTTTGCTGAGCGTGTTATCTTAAGAAATGGACCAGTCAATTGACCGCCTCGTTAGTGCGATTTAACGCCACTAGACTTTTTTCTTTAAGGCTACGTCAAATCAATGGTCTATGCCGACAAGCCGACGACGTTGGAAGAAGTCAAAGCGGCCGTTACGGCCGAAATGTGCGACGGAGTCATCGAAAATTCGATTCAACGAATCGACCGCTGCCGACATGCCAGCGGTGGCCAGATGAACGAAGTCGAGTTCCATTCATAAATGTTTTGCTTGTATTTCAAGGCGATCACAAAGTTATGGTAATATCTCAAATGGTATGCATTTTATTTTAAAACAAAAGTTGTCTAGTCCTTATTGGAAAACCCGTTAGTTGGTGTGTCACCGAACAAAAGAAAGCTGTAGGTATAATATCTATAAATACACGCTGAAAAAACGGTCTCTGTAACACATTCCCCCAAACATATTCAGCAGGAACCTTATATATGTTTGTAACACACGTGAAACGCTTATATATTTGCAAGTCCCATAGTCTAGTGTATTTAAATGCAAACATTAGCATGTTTACTGACAAATATGTATGCTTTTATGTGGAAATATATGCGTGCTTCATCCCAAACATTCATATACTTAAAATACCTTATATTAAAGAAAAAAGCAATAAAAAAAAAAGGAAATTTTCTAACAAAAAGTACCTTTTCTAACAAAAAGTACCTTTTCTTAAAAAAAGTAATTTTTGATGTGTAAACATCTATACGCTGGGGGTAAAAATCTTTTTCACAATACAATCACAAATTTAGAGTAAGATGTGCGATGTAATCGTTAACCAATCGTAAAGCGTTATCAAATCGGTGTGAGCTATGTATGAGTGTATTAGTGTACTCATACGCTGCATACAATATACTCAACACCATCTAGTGTGCAATAGTAGCGAACTAATTTTCACTAATTGTCGTTCATTATGTTATCGTAGGCAAATGAAAACAAATAAATAAAATGAATACAAAAACGTTTAATTTTAATAACTTTTAAAAAGATGTTTTGCAGTTTTACTAAAAAATTTACTAAAACAAAGCAAAATGAGGAAAACTAAAAACTATACTTGTCAGATATAAGGAAAACTAAAAAATCCAATGAGTGTTCGAACTCACGGGCGATGTGTTAACACCTTTTTGCTTCGTAAATGTTACATTGGAAAATAAAAAACAGCGTTCAATCATATGGTGACGTTACAGTTAAATAATATTAATACTTAAAATTATTTAAAGACCCAGTGCAAGCACATGTGTCATTATTTTCTTGCTCAATACTTTTTGTTTTATTCCCACAAAAGTCAAAGAATGCAAAGCAACAGACACTTGTACATACATACATACATTGTTATATTCGTACGATATAACCGAAGTTCAACACAAAATACTTTTTTAATATTACTCCAAATTAATACTCCAAATTAAAACACTTCAATCTCGGCTCGCCGATATCGGATTGCCTTAATTTTTGGCCTAAACTCTTCGTCGAAACCCGCACTAGCTTTTTATTCCAAAAATTAATAAAATCGGCTATGAATTTCTGGAGAAAATCGCGTGGGAAAATTATATGAAAATCGCCCAATAATCACCTTCAATACCGACTGCCAAGCAACGAACAAACAAACGATGATAAGACAAAACCGAAGATCAACATAAAACACTTTTTTAATATTACTCCAAATTAATACTCCAAATTAAAACACTTAAATCTCGGCTCGCCGATATCGGATCACCTTAATTTTTGGCCTAAACTCTTTGTCGAAACCCGCACTAGCTTTTTAATCCAAAAATTAATAAAATCGGCTATGAACTTCCGGAGAAAATCGCGTGGGAAAATTATATGAAAATCGCCCAATAATCACTTTCAATACCGACTGCCAAGCAACGAACAAACGATGATTTACTCTTACAAACCTAACACTTGCGTATGTATTAAATTTATAGTTTACTGCCCTAGAGGCGCGCGTATAGATGTTAACACATCAAAAACTAAAAGTTTTCTTCATCTTTGAGATTGTCATTCATACTTAACAGCTCCATATAAGCACCATCTAGTGTGCAATATTAGCTACTAATTTTCGAAAACCATTGCTGTAAAATAACATTACATTTCAGTAAACAGCTGATTAATAACTTGTCAACCGCAACAAATACAAAATAATAAAATATTTTACAAAACACCAAAAAAATTATAACTCAGAACATAAAAAAACACAAAGTGTATCAAAGCTGAATGGAGGTAATGTTAATTCTAATAAAATTTCTATTAGATTACAATATAAATTAAGATTATAACATATCTTCATTACGTACTGTTGGCTTACACTGAAGCTGGTGCACGACAATTGGGTAACAATCTCCATCTCATGCCAATTATTATGGGTGGAGATTTTAATGCAAATTTTGCAAACCCACAGTCGCAAGCTTTATCGAAATTTTTATTTGACGTTTTCCACTTGCTTATGAGCAATTCTCCACAAACCCCCACAACTAACAATTCCACTATTATAGATGCAGTTTTCCATAGATTTTTCAATACAATCGAATCAAAAATTTATATATCTTATTTTAGTTACCATAAGCCAATATTAACTATTTGTACTTAAGGCATTTACCATAGATGGACACTTTGCAGTACTACTAAAATTTCAGTAAAAATAGTTCTTTAACTCGTTAATTTTTACTGATTACTAACATTTTTTTCAGCAATTTTTATAAAGTGCCTACATGATTATGATGAGGTGCATTGAATTTTCAGTAATCAGTAATGCCTGATTACTGATTATTATGAATACGGCCCTATGATTTGACTGGTAATGCAAATTAAATTCCATTATCAGTAAAAATTTACTGCATTTTTTCAGTAATCAGTAAATTTACTGCTTACTGTAATTTTTAATGCAGTACATATATACGGACTCACATTAATTTTTTTTTTTAAATAAGTACCTTTTCTTAAAAAAGTACATTATCTTACAACATATTGCTTTTTTCTTAAAAAACGACCATTTTTTAAAGAGAACTTTTTATGTAAAATAAAGTAACTTTCCTTGAGATAGGTACCTACTCTTAAAATTGTACATGTTCTTTAGTAAAAAAAAAGGTTTTCTTCAAAACCTTATCTTAAAAAATACCTTTTCTTACAAAATTAAATAATAATGGGTTTCCCATTACATCCCATGAAGGAATTGGGGAGAGGTACTCACAACCAGTGAGCTGTGCGCTTTATAGTTTTATACTCACTAATTTGGACCTACAGTTTAACACCTGTTCCGAACGGTATTTTGAGAAGCTTTTTCGCCGTCACTAAGCGAGGTGACCGTCGTCGAAAGAAATTTTAAGGTGGTCGGAGCAGGGATCGAAACCACGATCTCTTGTACAAGAGGCGCGCACACTAACCATTGCACCACCGACGACAAAAACGCAGTTTCTTAAAAGTACTTTTTCTGAAAAATAAAATAATACCTTTTCTATTATTTTCTCTAGACAACTAGCCTTTCTGAAAGTAAGTAAATTTTCTTAAAAAATAACCTTTTCCTAAAAAGAGTACCACTGCTTCAAAAAGTACCTGTTCTAAAAAAGTACTTCTTTGTAAAAAATTCATACTCTTAGGCGTTTTCTTACAGAAAGCACTTCTTTTCTTTAAAAAAAAACATTAGCTTATAATAAAAGAAGTACCGCTCATTAAAGAAAGGACTTTTTCGGGAAAAAATATACTTTTTTTTAAAAAGAACATTCAAAAAATAAAAAATTTCTTAAAAAAGGTTTTATCATTTTACAAAAAGTATTGTTTCGTCAAGATACATTTAAGCTACTGTATTTTTTAACAGGCGCCTTAGGCGTGTTGGAACTAACTAGCACATACTATATAGCGCTAGGAACTTCGCTCCAACCGGGTGTCCCCTGACACCTCTGACACTGACTTCATCTGCAATTTGTACGCACATTCAGGAATATTTATGAATCACATAATGCCCCTCTTTTAATCTCTTGCTCTCGAGAGAGCATAAACAGTGTAACAAATACGGCTTTTTTTGTATCACAAACACAGATATATTTGGGTCCCAAACACATACGTTACAACATACTAATCATTGTGTATCAAACATGTAATATGGAATAGCAAACACAATGCGTTAGGGCACAAGTATATTATATTTGCGACAAGCTCCAAACACATGTTATATTTGCATCCAAACAACTAAATACTACAGAGTTTTCAGCGTGTAAGAGATCAGTATAAATTTTTCAGTATAATTTTTTTTCATGGTAGTTCTCAGTCGTTATCAAACAATGGTCAGCATATACCAGCTAAAAGAGAAGGAATACTCTTCCCTTTATAGCGTTCTTCCGTAGGTGCCTACGTTTGATGAAATCATCATCATCACCATGTTAATCGGACTCCATTGCCAACTGAATAAAATAATACCTTTTCTATTATTTTCTCGAGACAACTAGCCTTTCTGAAAGTAAGTAAATTTTCTTAAAAAATAACCTTTTCCTAAAAAGAGTACCACTTCTTTAAAAAGTACCTGTTCTAAAAAAAATTACTTCTTTGTAAAAAATGCATACTCTTAGGCGTTTTCTTACAGAAAGCACTTCTTTTCTTTAAAAAAAAACATTAGCTTATAATAAAAGAAGTACCGCTCATTAAAGAAAGGACTTTTTCGGGAAAAAATATACTTTTTTTTAAAAAGTACATTCAAAAAATAAAAAATTTCTTAAAAAAGGTTTATCATTTTACAAAAAGTATCGTTTCTTCAAGATACATTTAAGCTACTGTATTTTTTAAGAGGCGCCTTAGGCGTGTTGGAACTAACTAGCACATACTATATAGCGCTAGGAACTTCGCTCCAACCGGGTGTCCCCTGACACCTCTGACACTGACTTCATCTGCAATTTGTACGCACATTCAGGAATATTTATGAATCACATAATGCCCCTCTTTTAATCTCTTGCTCTCGAGAGAGCATAAACAGTGTAACAAATACGGCTTTTTTTGTATCACAAACACAGATATATTTGGGTCCCAAACACATACGTTACAACATACTAATCATTGTGTATCAAACATGTAATATGGAATAGCAAACACAATGCGTTAGGGCACAAGTATATTATATTTGCGACAAGCTCCAAACACATGTTATATTTGCATCCAAACAACTAAATACTACAGAGTTTTCAGCGTGTACGAGATCAGTATAAATTTTTCAGTATAATTTTTTTTTCATGGTTGTTCTCAGTCGTTATCAAACAATGGTCAGCATATACCAGCTAAAAGAGAAGGAATACTCTTCCCTTTATAGCGTTCTTCCGTAGGTGCCTACGTTTTATGAAATCATCATCATCACCATGTTAATCGGACTCCATTGCCAACTGATGTTTAAAATATTTCATATGAGAAAAATATTAAAATATTTCATTGGTTGACATATGAACACCTAGTTTCTCAAAAGCTCTTAGCATGTTGTCGGCGTATAGTCAAGAAGTAGGGGAACGCTTTTAGCCTAAAAACATGTAAATATTTTCCCTAACATTTAAATTAGTTTAGTGAGAGTATTTACTTAAATTCAGCGTTTTGCATAAATTTTTGTATGTCCGGGCCAACAAAAACACCAGCTGTAATGAAAAGATACAATTCGTGTACCACAGTGTTATTAAAAAAAAATGTGAAATTGGTCACTGTCCCAAGTACCCTGTAATAACAAATGATTTCCTGGTTTATGCACATAGAATTTAAACAACACAACATTAGTACTCACTGTTTGAAACTTGTCAAATAGGACCCATGATCAAGGGTGTAGAAAATTTGGCTCTGCTTAAATTAACACCACTTTTACTCATTTAAACTTATACCGGTCAAAGACATTTCTGGTAGCGATTTAAAACTTAAAACCATTTTATATTCCTCATATTCGTAATCCAACAAAATCGTTGACATCTTAATATTTTAATTACTAATGAAAAAGGGAACTTATATAAAATTCCCAACTCCGTTGTCGAGTCCAGCAAATTCTTTTTATCTATTTTGGTTTTGTCAAAAGGAAATTAGAAAATTTACACATGATTTCAATTGGTCAATCCCATTCAATTTAAAATAGCCTTCGGCATTTTTCTCTTCAAGCGGTTAACTTTTTGCATAAAACTTGAAACCGTTTTGGATGTCAAAGCAATATAATCTTATTTGTCTTTATGACAGTTTTTTTTTTTTTGATAGAAAGGGGAGTTGTAATTTCCTGAAACAAGTCTGAAATTATTTAAAAAAAAAATGCATATGTATGTATATGATATTATGCATATTCATTTGTTTGTACTAACGAGATTTAAAGGAAACTAAATAGGGGTAAAATTAAATAAAGCAATAAGCTCTTGTCCAGCAAAGCGTTTGAAGTTGAATACAATATTTCGCACACTGGCAATATTATGCTCGGAGTAAAAGCAAGTAAACCTCTACTATAATCAAGTAGCTTAATTTTTAGGAACAATCTATAATGAAGAAAAGATGAGTATCATTGAACATGAATACTAACGCACCGTCTTAATGACTACTTACTTACTTCTTACAAAACTAGCGGACCTAAAAAAGAGGACACAACAAATTTGAGAAAAATTGTCTTTATTTTTCAACATAATCTAAACATAAATCGATACATTTTTGCCTGCGATATTCAATAGCTGCGATACCCTGTTTATAGTCAGAACTAACAAACTCCTTAAAATATCCATCAACCGCAGACTCTACCTCATCATTATTGGCAAATCTTTTACCACCGAGACATTTTTTCAAGTTTGGAAATAGAAAACTTTCCGAAGAAGCTAAATCTGGCGAATAAGGTGCCTGATGAACTAATTCGAGCGTTAGTTCCATGATTGTGGCCATCGCAATAGCAGATGTGTGAACTGGATCTTGATGAAACTTCTCTGTCCCCAAATGTGGCCTTTTTTCTACAATTTCGTCACATAAAAACGTTGCAATAAATTAGCATAATATTGGCTTTTGATGGTTTTTCCTTTCGGAAGACAATCAATAAAAATTATCCCATGCGCATCGAAAAAAACAGATGCTATGACCTTGCCTGCAGATACAACCGTCTTCGACTTCTTTGGACACGATTCTCCCATTCCAGTCCTCTGCTTTGATGGTTCTCGATTCAACTCTCGAATTTACTGCAGTAACTTTTTGCAGATTTCGCCTAATGATGTCTAAAACATTAGCATATCCGAGCAGCATATGACTTTTGCTGCTGATAGCTTTATTCGTGTTGACTGCGGCTCTTCTCACAATGCTCTTGATGAATATGTTGGAGAGATCATATGATAGGGTGTCACCCTGCCTGAGGCCTCGGCCCATAGTAATTTATTCAGTGAGATTTTTACCAATCTTACTTAAGCATTTCGTGCCGGTCAGTGTCATCCTATAAAGGCGTGTCAGCTTAGAAGGAATACTAAGCTCCGACTTAGCTTGGTACAGTTTTCCCCGCATCGAGCTCTCGAAGTCAGCCTTATAGTCTACAAAGAGGTGGTAGGAGTCGATTTGCTTTCCGTGGGTTTTCTCTGGGAATTGTCGTAATGTGAATTTGTTGTCGATAGTTGATTTTCCAGGCCTCAAGGCATACTGATAACGCAAACGGTTAGGTCCTCCGCAAATTATACTGGAGAGGGCCTTGTATGTGAGGAAGAAAGGCTTATTCCACGACAGTTTGTACATATACTCGGGACACATATTTTTTAAACAGGACATTATTCTATAATTATAGATTAGATAATCATCGGCCATACACTTCTCTAGCCAGATTTTGTATATGAGCTGATGCACTCACTTCTCCAAGTCATAGCCGCCAGCCTTAAAAACTTCAGCCGGTAGTAATTTCCTTTAAGGCTGAAGACATCATGTTTTCTCCGGTTAGTGAAAAAAATGTAAATGCCGCGGGTGGGATTCGAACTCACATTCGCTGGACGATCGTCTCGATGTTTGCAGGCATCATCTTTAGCAGCATCCAGCCCGTTAAGCCACTGCGGTGTGTATTTACACAAGTCACTAACCGAAGACATTTATTGATTGTGTGCAGAGCGAATGTTGTCGCTACTTACACATTCCTTTCCTACTTACACCCACTGATGCAGAAGCTTTGAAAGTTCAATTTATAGAACGAACTATTCTAACTATTGCTTTCCTACTTACCCGCACTGATGCAGAAGTCCATCAGCACCAGGGCCTTTGTTGTTCTTTAGCCGGGAAATTACAGTTATATCTTCCCTTTCGCTAGGAGGACGCAGTCGACGCCATCGTCCTCTATGTGATCCACACCCTCGTCTACATTGAAGTCTCCTGGGACAAGTAAATCAGAGAAGTGATATCGCCATACGTGTAGCATACTCTGAATATCTGTGGCAAAATTCCCGTCTTTATCTCCACAAAAGGGTGCACTTGATCCATTTCCCATGGCTTGACTTTTTTCTTTTCGGTAGAACTTAGGGGTCTCATTCTTCCTTCTATAAGATTCAATTTGCTCACGCTGTCTCTTTCCCAACAAGCGTGTTTTTTTCTTAAAAAAACAGGGTTCCTCTCATTCTCCTTCTAACTAACGCGCTCCGTCGTGCTCGAGTTGCTACTGACTGAAGCACTGCTATACATGCAGGTTTATTTTCATCACTTGTCATGTGACACTCTCCATCATACCATGGTTTGCCTTTAAGCGGTTTTTCATAACCCAGTATGGTATGTAGAGAAGTTTCCTTACAGTGCGAAATGAGCTGCCGTGCATAGACCTTGGTTATCTCTGGTTGTTGCAACTTTCCGATTTCCAGCTTTCTATTTCTCTGATTTCGTTCCACTTTCACTCTGCTTAACTTTGTGCGAACCGTTGCTGCATCCAGATACTGATCCGAATTGATTGAGTGACAAGTACGTCTATTACACTAGTATAGGGCCTTCCATCAATGACCAGATGATCAATTTGTGTTTTCGTATGTTGATCAGGTGATATCCTAGTAGTCTTGTGGATGTCTTGATGTTGGAATATCGTACTACTGACAGCCATGTTTTTAGCAACGGCAGAATTTAACATTCCATTTACGGAAGTGGTTCAAAGACATTTTCCTCGACGTCTTTAACATTTAAATCATGTAGAACAGTCTTAGAATCATGACCAGTCTTAGAATCATGATCTTCCGTATGTATCCTCTAGGCGCTCATAGAATATGTCCTTGGTGTCGTCGTATTTTTCTTCCATCGGGCAATGTACACAAATTAGCGATGTGCTAAATTACATCGCTTTTAAGCGGATGGTGGCTATACGTTGTCTCGTGGTGTTTAACCTAGACACCAGATGCCCCAGTATTTTGACAACTACAAATCCGGAACCAACTGTAGTATACAACTCTAGTATATGTCACTGTCCTTCTAACTGTACATTGCATGTCCTGAATTGCACTTATGTCAACCTTATAATTCTCGAGGACACGTCTCGGTTGGATAGTTGCACCCGATCTATAGTGGTCTAATGTTCCAAGTCCATATCCGTACATCAAAGTCCTTATAACGTTAGCTGTGGTTGTCAACAAATTGTTGGGTTTTATACGTGCTGTTTGAACTTGACCATATCGTCTGGTATTCGACTTTTAACGCATGGCGTCCACTATTCTCTCCAAGGTTTTAAGTATAAACGAGGTAAGGCTAATTGGTCTATAAGCCTTTGCCGTTGCATAGCTTGATTTTCCAGATTTGGGTATAAATACTACTGGTATTTTTTTTTTTTGGTGTGTAGGCGAGTTTTAAGCATGCGGTAGAAATTACCGCCAAATAGGTTGTTAGTTGGCAAACCTCGCGTTGTAGAATAGCCGGAAAAATTTCCAGCCGGTTCCGCCGCTTTATATGGGGAAAAGTTCTTTATAGCTTTTTTGACCATTTCGTCCATGATGATTGGTGTCTGATGTACTACATTTTCACCTTGTCCTCTGTGAGATACGCTTTCATATTTGCATAGTATGTATTCATCAGGTGCCTCAACTTTTGTTTCATTGTATCCATTCTGTTTCCCGTGTCGTCTACTAGCGTTGCCGCCAATACGTGGGTCTTAGAGAGGAATTTTTTTCTTCGACATGTCGTTGACGCTGTCCACCTGTTCACTGAATAGCCACCAAGCGTTGCGTCGTGCCTTTATCATATTGCGTTGTATTCACTAACCCAACATTTACTTTTACTTCTTGCATTTTACCTACTGCCAGGACGTGTATATTTCAACCGTCCATTATGGATCCGTCCGTGAACCTGAACCTTTGGAACCTTTCCGAATAGGCCCGTTTAGCTTTTGTTCCAGGGAACCAGTATTGGGGGTGGAAGGGCATTACGTTACACAGTAAGTTGTTCTGCAATGTATGATTTGAAGAACATTTTAGTGCGTGCGTATTGTCAGATTTAGATAGGAGTTCCTGGCCAAACTCACTCATACGAAATTTCTGTTATCCTTCAGGCAAATTTTCTCGCCACCTAATAGATACTTTCCCAATATGCGGAACCCTCTGGTGGCTGGTAATATTGAAATGCTCGGTATTCGCTGGATTTACTCCTCGCACATTCTCCGTTGCTCACTTCGAAAGTCTCGAGATAAAGGCCCGAAATATATAAAAAAAAAAAAAAATGGTTTCCCATTACATCCCATGAAGGGACCGGGGAGAACTTCTCACAACCACTGAGCTGTGCGCTTTCCAGTTTTCACTCACTGATTGGGACCTACAGTTTTACACCGATTCCGAACGGTATTTTGAGAAGCTTTTTCATGGCTATATACTCGATAGTGTCGCCGTCACTAAGCAAGGTGACCGACGCCGAAAGAAATTTGAAGGTGGTCAGAGCAGGGTTTGAACCCAAGATCTCATGTACAAGAGCCGCGCACACTAACCATTGCACCACTGACGGCCACCCCGAAATATATACCTCCTTGAATATTTTCTGTACTGCAACATCCTGGCGCTCAGCTTACGATGCGACTTTTTAATCTGTTCCCTCTAGTTTCAGCAAAATTCTAGCCGGCGCTGAATTCCAGAGAAATTGGGATAAGAATTCCCCTTTAAGGGTCTTATTAATATTTGTAGTGACGGTGCCGTGACCCAATCATGATGTTATGCGCCTGCGCGTAAGAAGTCTGTAGATCAAATTAATGGCCCCTGGTCGACAGATTTTCACTGTTAGTACATTGAAACAAGTTGGTCGCTGTGGCAGAAGTTCTTCAGTTAACGAAAATCGTTTTAGATACAGCAATGAGTCTGTACGTTAGTTCTATATTTGTTGTATGGACGAAGATATTTACTCAGCTCACGAACCTTTTCTTTTATTGAATAAATTTCATTTAGTTTTCCTAATTGCCGCTTGTAAAATTATGCCACTTATAAATTAACTGGTCTGTTGTACTGCCCAGCAAAAACATTGCTTCCAAGGAAGTAAAAAAAGTAATAGGAGCTAGGAACCGGAATCAGTGAAAAACTGTATCAACACTAGTGAATTTTACATACGCTTGGCTTTGGATGGAAACACTTTTTTGTATCGAGCACTCTTCACTTTTTCACTAGTCCTCATAGTCTTTAAAAAATTCAATTTTTACCAATATTCTCTTGGTAAAGAAGCAATTGAAAAATAATTCGCAAAAGTGTTAATAAATTGAAACAAAATCCACATTCTGCATCTTCGGAAAGTATAAGTTTTGCTGGAAACATTTTCATAACAATTTTTTGGAAATAGTTTAAAATGCATTCTTTGGAGAGAGATAAATCGTTTATACCTAATTTCTGGAACTAGTGCAAAACTGATTCGCATGGAAATACTTCCAATATTTTTTGTTGGGTGGGTGTAGTTTTTTATTTGCATGGTTGCGTATAATTAATATTTATCATATTTCCAACACGTATACGCACCACAATCATGCAGTTGGTGAAAGTTGAACAAATTCCTCAGAAATACTCATGCAATGCCAACTCTAATATTGTTTGCAGAAGACAACCTTATACACACTAGTCTACAACTTAAGTTCATTTGAAGTACTTTCTCATACACGAGAAAAACGATTTAAGTTTGGTAAATTTCTATTTTTATTTTAATTCAACACCTGGTTTCGAATCTAAACGCACAATTTGCAGTATTTAATGCTGGCTCCAAACTTTGTTGCAGACGGTGAAATGTGAAGACATGTATGTCTGTGAATGTTAGAAAAAGCAATATAAAATGTTATCTCAACGAAATGTACGTTTTTTCAATTTCGCTTGTTCCATTTAAAGTTTGTTTTGATGAAATTGAATTAAATTTTCCATTTGGCATTTACAAAGTTTTAACAAACTTCATGTAACACAATTGTTCAGTTCTAATCACTGAAGAAAATGTTGTTATTATAGTAACATTGTACAAGAACAAGTTTCTGCAACGATAGAGAAATACTTATATATAGAGCAGAAATCTTTATATGGATGACTCAAAATAGTGTGGATACACAAATAAAGCCTGTTTTCAACGGCAGATGTTATAGATTTTTAAGGATTACCCGGATCTAGTATTTAGCTTCATATTTTGCTGCTTAGAAAATACCTGTGATTATAGTGAGGATTTTGTAGGTATTATCCTAGGTGGTACCAGTGACCAATGGCTGAATATATTGTCCAGGGTCATCAAAAATAATCAGCGTGCAAATTAGTGCCTACGCTTGTCTGTATTATCGAAGTCAGTTATCTAGGTATTCAAGTCATATTTAAATAACGCTTTTTAATCTCAAGACTAACTTAAATGTAAGCTCTTTAACCCAGGGAGTCACTTAAATTTAAGCTTTTCAACCTATTTACTATTTCCATCTTGTTGATACCATTACCATTATCGATATCTATAAGACAAAATTCAAAAATTTTAATTAAAAAAACAAACGTTTTGAGTCCAATGATATACAAAAACCAAAAATTAGGGAAGAAGTGTTAGATATTACAATTTGTTATGAAAACCTTATATAGGAGATTCAAGAATAAATTAATAAATAGCTGGTTTCCCGTTACACCCCATGAAAGGATTTGGGAGAGTTTCTCACAACCAGTGAGCTGTGCGCGTTCTAATTTTACACTCACTGATTGGGACCAACAGGTTTACACCGGTTCTGAACGGTATTTTGAGAAGCTTTTTCATGGCTAAATACCCGATAGTATCGCCGTCACTAAGCGAGGTGACTGCCGTCGAAAAAAATTTAAGGTGGTCAGAGTAGAGATCGAACCCTCGTCCTCATGCACAAGAGCCGCGCACACAACCATTGCACCACCGGCGCACACTGGGGCAGAACGACCCTATTGGTGGCAATAAATCAGGGAATAGAGCTAGCAACCTGAAAATTTCTGAAATTGTTTATAGAATCAATATATTGATATTTCAAAACCCAACAATGACCACGCCCACCAAAACGCCCACTTATTTTAATTTCGGAAGAAATTGTCAAATGAAGATACCCACCGTATTTAATATATAAACATTTAGGGCTGTCAAATTTGGCTATAAATAGAAAAAAAAAATTCGGGACACGCCCCCTCAAAACGCCTACTTCATCAAAAAAAGTGAAAATTGTCTAATAATTCTCAGTCAGATAAAAAACGTTGAGTAATATATCAATATCAATATTTAATCAATAGTAAACATTTAATCTTATAAACAACAATAAAAGATTGAAATTAAAAATATATATACCAATTATTAACATTATGAAGAAATAAAAATTAAAAAAAATATAATATGTTCCGTGTGAATTTTTAGCTATTACAAAAAAAAAACCAGATACATAATTTTAATTAATAATTTCTATTTATTCATCTTGATCACTCTCATTCACTATATCAGTGACAGTTTGAACTGAAATGTTTGGTGATTTAAGGAGATTGATTGCTTCTTGGGGTAAACTTTTAATTTTTTTTTTTGGGACTCGCTGGAGACTGGTCAAAACGGGGTCCGATGACAAAAGGAAAAGATTAAAAATGTCTTGATTTGTGTTTTTCCGGCTATTCTTTCGGGAGTGGTGTTCTCTGTAATTTTTGAAATCTTTATTTCTTGCTTCTTGAGCTTCTTCACTTAGCTGCCCTATAGGTAATAGGGCTTTCGAAATAATTTCATTTCCATGAATAAGATATTTGTGGACTGTAGTTGGCATATAATACCAAGGATACAAGGAAACAAAATACCTTGCCGTTTCATGAGCGAACTCTCTAAATTTTGCACAATCGACTTCGTGACCAGAAGCAACCACTATCAAAATTATATGCATTTTTTTAATTAATATAACATCCACTTTAGTTATATCAGCAGAAATTTCAGCATTCTCAAAAAATCTTCTTGCCGTGTTTCCATCATTGGAATTACCGAAGCCTGGTTTTGGCTTATCCACAATCAATCCCAAACGCTCTCGAAATTGTTTTTGAATTTGTTTCTTCTTTTCATCAACAATTTTTTTATGCTCGTCTTTTCTGGCTTGCCACTGTTTGATTTCCAACTTGTATGTGAGATGGAGTAGACATTCGAAGAAACGGATCCACCCATGCAAAACAGATAAACCAAACTGAAGATTATCCATTTTCACCGGTCTTTTTATCATAACGTCTATAGAATTGAAATCTTTTGATGTGGCTTTGCAAATATAACACTTCTGTGTTGAAGTATTTTCAGTGATGGCATTACACACCTTTCCATCAATCATTGTAAATAACAATTTATGTACAACGTTGAAAGTATTTTCACCAAGTTTAACAAAACTAGGTAGAAGCTCTTCGATTTCACTATCAACTCTTCGTTTTTCAGCCGTAGATACAGCTGCAGATTCTTTTAGAAACTCAATCTTAAGAGGCCTACAGTATCTGGTTGAACTTGTCCGAGGATTCTGCCAAATTATTTTTTCACCAGACACCAAACGAAGAGGAACAACACAAGTTATAAAAACTGATGAGTCATCGGCGTCAAGTCCATGAAATGCTTGTTTATACGAACTGTGGCCTGAACTCCCATCAAACCCCCACTTGGAATATAAGGTTATAGTTTTTAACTCTTCGGGCCTTAGGGTTCGGATAACACTTTCCTGAACAGTTACCAAACGATTTACTGTCTGGTTTAATAAGCTTTGTAAATTCGTGTATGAAACGGTTTCCGATATGCTCATATTTTCGGGGTGTGGGTAGCATTTTTTTTTACTTTCCTGAATAACTTTATAAGAAGGAAATATCTTAGGATTTTTAGAACGTATTACTTCATATTGAAATCGGGAAAGATCTGCTTCAATAATCATTGCTAAAGCTTCGTCTCCAGTCATTGAAACAGGTTCAATTGAGTCCCTTAATGCTTTTCTGCATTTTTCTGCATGATCTGGGACTTTGGCCACATCACGCATTAACTTTGCAGCATCTAAGTGCCCGGAAGCTCTTAAACCCATTTCTGCGGCATAAGTCAATTCTGCGACTGAAGTCGACTTTCTCAAAAGTTCTGTTTTTTGACGTTTTGATCTTTCCGATGATTCTTCAAATGAAACCTCTGGGCGACCACGTTTCGTTTCTGAAGAATATTTGAAAAGCAAAGGAGTTTTCAGCCACGCAGTATTTGTTTTCAAGAAGTTTGCTTCTATCCGGCAAGCTTTTTCCCAACGTGACTTAAATTTTGATTTGAACTCAGTCACTTTCTCATTTATATCGTTGTTGCTGCTGCATGGGACCCGTTTTCGAATTTCTTCTCTCAAAAACATAATTCGGCTGTCCAATCCTTTTAAATTTGAACTTTTCATGATCATATACATTTCTTCCCTTGTGATCGTCAAAGTTTTAGGTATTGTTCGGCCTAAAAAATATTAAAACGAACAAATAAATATAATATATAAATAAATATTAAAATTAACATAAATTGATTTTTTTTGGAGTGACGTCACCAACAAAAAACACATATTTTATCCAAAGTAGCAAAAAGTAGCAAAAAAACTTCACAGATTCTAAAATAAAACGATACACTTGTTACATGTACAAATAAAATTCAACGTCATGTCACGGCCAACACATTTAAAACGCTTAATAACCTTACTAGATGTCAAAATTTTTACACACTTAAAATTTTTAACCCCGTGTCTAAAGGGCAAACGTAATTTTTTTTTGTACAAACAAAGACAGTCAACGCACCTGAGCTTACTGAATCCATTGTGATCAATTTTTTTTGTTTTATAAAAGGCTATTCGAAAATGTACACAATTAATCGTTGTAAGCCAATGCAGGAAAATACGTCTTTTTTCGATGAAAACAATAACAAATGCTCTCTTCGGTGTTACTTAGCAAGGTCCACGTGCTTACAATTTTATGTTAAATTCTTTTCTCTGGTTCTCTATCCTGTTAAGAATGTAAATAAAACACTAAATTAAATTAAAGGTCAACTTTAAAATTTGATTAAATGCCAGCAATAATGCTGTTCTGCCCCAGTGTGCGGCGGCCACAATTCAAGAATTAGGGATTCAAGAATGGAGGGTTTCAATTGAGCACTGATTCTCATATCAAAGATACTTAAGGTTCAGGATAACACGGTCACCACCGAAACCAATATGTTTCCGAAACAGGATCAAGACAAACTGGACAAGGTTCGGAAGTGTACTGAGGAATCGACTAGATCACCCTTATCTCGAGTATTCTACTGAGGACGAATTGGAAGATAAAATGACTAGGATCACGCAAACACTGGCAAAATCTGTCGAAGACAGAGAAAGGAAACCGGCCCGAGAAAACCCTGGGTTACAGGGGAAATATGAAATCTTAGGAAGAAATGCAAGGCTTTCTACTCAAAACCCTGGAGAGAATAGTGGACGACATGGTAAAGTTCAAGCAACACGGATATGTGGAAAGCCCGATCAGGGTAAACCGAATTTCATACGGTAACCCACTACATAGAGGAATCTCCCAACGACAAACTGTATACACTTTCTGATGCATAGATATTGAGGGACCATTCAATAATGTCGGGACCAAAACACTCGTCCAATCCTTAGACCAGTTCATGGTGGACCGGGCATTAAAAAAGGGTGGAGCTATATCACCACTCTTATTGGTCCTCACAATACACAGTCTTCTAAAGAAACTTGCCGATGAAGGACCTAAACCTGTGTGCTATGAAAATTACGTTTTCATACTTCTGAGGGAAAAGGATCGTAATCAATTATGCAGAGTGGCCGAGGGGATACTTAATGTAGCGAGCAATTGGACACATCGAAGAGGCGCGAACAAAACGGAAATATGTCTATTCACAAGGAAGACGAAAATCTCAGAGGTTGAAGAGCCACGATTCCTGGAAAAGACGATTAAAATATCCGATAAGTTTAAATACTTAGTGGTAATCTTTGACCGGAAATTGAATTGGAAGCACCACATAGAGGACAGGGCCAATAAAGCTTACAGATGTTGGTCGCTATGCAGAAGGACAATATGATTCAAATGGAGCCTCACCCCGGAAATAACTTACTGGCTCTACAAAAGCGAAATTAGGCCTGTACTAACATTTGCTTCTGTTGTATCGTGGACGGCACTTGAGAGGAAATGTAATATCCCAATACTGCAGAGGGTTCAACGAATGTGCTGCATGGGTATTAGCGGTGTAATAAGGACAACCTCGACAAGGGCCATGGAGACTAGAATCAAATACGAGGCCGCTCTTGCAGCAAAACGTCTACAGGCAATAGGTGAATAGATCAACAGACATCTAGAGTCGAATCACCAACGGATAAAGAAGGGTTTGGTCGGTTACACGCCAGATACGATTGAAACCGACCAAATACCCGACCTAAGGATTAAGGCGAATTGTGTGACTTTAACGGCAACTTGAGACGACTGGCAGGATGAGACCCTGGCACAAACACCAAATATGACTCGCGGCCTCACGGGTGGCTCAAAGCTAGGGGAAAGAAGGGGTCTACGATATTTCATTGAAAATCCGGCAACGGAAACCCATCTACGCCTCCCGGTTCATAGTACGAACATTCAAGCGAAAGTTCGGGCGATTACGGAGTGTATCAAATGATTAGGCGATAATAAAAACCCAGCCGAAACGAATATCTTCACGGATAGCCAAATGGCAATCAAGGCAATATCATGGGAAATTGTCAAATATAGAACGGTCTTTGACTGTAAGAAGGTGATAAACGATTATTCTATGCACGGCAGACTCAACATCATCTGTGTGCAGGGACACAGTGGAATAGTCGGCAAAGAACGTGCGAACCTCCTAGCAACGAAAGCCAGGAAACCCCAATCGGTGAGCCTAGGTGGCGCGAAACCTTTTGGGGTGACGAAGGCTGAGTTGGGTAAATGGGCGGAGCCGGCACACATAGCCCATTGGAACCAGGAAACAATAGTCAGGATGACAAATATCCTATTGGGAGACCCAGATGGATTAACCACAAAAGGTTTGCTGAAACTGGGAAAATCTGAAATGAGCAAGATGATGGGAGTCTTAATGGGACATTCGGGATTACGGGCTCACCTTTACCGTATTTGACTAGTGACGAATAGTGAGTGCAGGGCATGCACGGAGGACGGTGAGAAGATTGAGCATTTCCTATGCCACCGCTAGGCTAGATCCACGTACCTCTCGGACAGTATAATAGCGCACATCCCCAATCTTGTGGGAACAAACTGGAATATCTTAAGGAATTTCGTGAATGGCACGGAAATCCTATTAGAGGTGTACCGACTTAGTAGGGTGAATTGAGAGGGCAAAACAGGTCGAGTCAGCGGCCTAAGTGTATGTCTATTGAAATGGGAAAGATTAGGGTGCTTTCTTTTTGAACACTCCACATCGTACCCCTCTATTCAAACTAACTAACTTTTTTTTATTGACTATTTACAAACTCATGAGGTCAGACATACATACATATGTCAACATTCCCTTCCTTTATTCGCCAGTAGCTAACACTAAGGATACGGAGGGATTCTCTGCCCGGTCTTTCCAGCGGGGTCTTGGTCGTCTTGCTTTCATGCTTCCATCGGGTACATTATCGAAAACTTTTCGCGCTGGCTTCATCCATTCTGATAACATGGCCTAGCCAATGCAATTGACCTAATTTGATGCGCCTAGCAATGTCCACGTCAGAATACAGATTATATAGCTCTGCGTTCCAGCGACGTCGGTACTCGTCGTTTTCCGTAACAGGACCATATATTTTACAAAGAATTTTTCTCTTGAAAACACCCAGGTATTTTTCATCCGCTTGCGATATAACCCAAATTTCGGAGCCATACGTCAAGACGGGTAAAATGCGAGTCTGGTATAGATGGACTTCTGTCCATCCAGAGAGAGCTCTGTTCCAAAACCGCTTGCTGAGCACAAAATAGCATCTATTTGCAAGCACAATTCTCCTGTCTATCTCCAGGCTGACGTTGTTGTCCTTGTTCACTGCGGATCCAAATTAGAAAAATTCATCTACCACTTCAAAATTAAATCGGTTTTCAACGCTCAAGTGCGGACCCAGTCGAGAGGTTCTCTAGTCGTTGACACCATCAATTTTGTCTTGCCCTCATTAACAGCAAGACCCATCTTCGCTGACTCCTTTTCGATTCTTCAAAATGCAGTAACTACAGCAATGCAGTAACCTCTCGAAAATTTCGCCCAATGATGTCTATGTCGTCACCATACGCCAGCAACACATGGCTTTTCATGTTAATGCTCTTGCTCGTATTTACTGCAGCCTTTCTCTTTATTATCCCCATTAAGATGTTGAACAGATTGCACGAAAGTGTGTCGCCTTGTCTAAATCTTCGCTTGGTAGAGGATGGTTCAGTGAGGTCTCTCCCCACTTTTACTGCTGATTTAGTATTGGTCAGCGTCAGTCTACAGAGGCGGATCAGTTTTGCCGGAATACCAAGTTCAGATATAGCTTCGTACAGTTTTCCCCGTATGGGGAAATGTATCGATTGCTTCTCGTGGGTCTTTTCCAGGATTTGGCGTAGCGTGAATAGTTGGTCAGTTGTGGACTTGCCTGGTCTAAAACCGCACTATATTCTACTATCAGTACCTCCTGATCTTCAGTAGAGCAGTCTGAGTGGAGTGTTCTGAAAAGTGGTCTCTCCACATTTTGAGCACACACTGCTTATCTATCACCAGATTCCCATTCTCGTCCTTGTATGAGAGCAGCACATTATTAGGCCCGTTATTCGATCTTCTTAGCCTTTGGAAAAACTTTCGGGATTCACCATTCATCCTGTACATTTCGGTTCGTTCACTCTCTCTCTGCTCCCACTGCCATTTTATCCACCGGTTTTCGTCCTTTCTTAGCCTCTTGTACCGCTCACTCGCAGCACGCGTTGTAACTGACTGTTCTGTTGCCATACGTGCAGCGTCTTTTTCATCAGTTGCAATGCGACATTCTTTGTCGTACCATGGCTTATCCTTCTGCGGTGTTTGATAGCCAAGTTCAGTCCTTGCAGCGGTTTCCACAGAATGGGAGATGTGTTTCCACTGCGCATCTGGGTCTGCGGGAGGGGCGGTATTCTGCTCTAGCAGAGAGAGAGCTTCTGTCGATAGGACATTGATATCTGCAGTATTAGGAAATTGTCAATATCTAGCTTTCCCGTGTTCGGCTTCGTACGTTTTTCGCCCTGCTCAGTCTTTTGAGAACTTTCGCATCCACCAGGTAATGATCCGAGTCGATATTGCCACCTCGCATCACTCGTACATCTATTTCACTTGAAGACTGTCTGCCATCTATAACCAAGTGATCAATCTGGTTCTTCGTCCGTTGATCAGGAGATATCCAGTTCGCCTTATGGATGTCCTTATGCTGAAATCGTGTGCTACTAACTACCATGTTCTTTGCAGCGGCGAAGTCTATCAGTCTTATTCCATTATCGGAGGTGGTATCATGGAGACTGTGATTACCGATGGTTGGTCGAAAGACACTTTCCTTTCCTAATTTGGCATTAAAATCGCCTAGAATAATCTGAATGTCGTGGTCAAGGCAGCGTTCATATACTTCCTCCAGGCGCTCATAAAATGCTTCTTTGACCTCATCATCTTTATCCTCTGTCGGTGCGTGCACACAAATTAACGAGATGTTGAAATATTTCGCTTTGATGCGAATTGTGGCTATGCGGTCACTCACTGGGTTGAACCTTGAAACTAGGTGTCGCAGTCTCTTGCCTACTATAAATCCGTACCCAAATTCGTGTTTACGCTCATGGTAGCTGTAGTAAATATCGAAGTTTTTCTTTCTGGTGCAACCATATACTGTCCATCGCATTTCCTGGATCGCCGTGATGTCAGCTTTAAATTTCCGAGGACATCCGCCTCGTGGCACTAGTTCTGTATAGCGTTCGCATATTCCAGGTACATATCCTTAAATCGTGGTCCTTATAACGTTTGCGAGGGTCATCAACAGTTGGGGGGTTTCTTTGTTCATTAGTTTCCTTGTGTATTTTCATTGCCAATATAACGGTAGCGGGAGGCAAACCCAGCCTAACTAACTCACTACATTAATAATGAGATATTCCTTACGAAAGTTAAGATATAGTATTGCCAGATGTTATTTCCTTTTAAAATTCCTAACGTCGTTCCCTACATCCTTCTCCACAGCCTAGGACGTCCGTTGGCGCAACTACCAATTATACATAACAATTCAAATCAAACATAAAAATAATTCCAAGAAACCACCTTAAATATCTTAAGATGCCATACAGTAGATTACTTGTTACGTTATAGTAAAATAGTATTATACCTTCTTTTGGGTTTAGTCCCCACTATTCCATTGCTCACTTTTAGCACTGTGTTAAACAATCGACTTTCGGATGAGCGTAGGAAGTCATAATATGACATAAAAAAGTTATAGCACAGGTTGACTTTTTTTACTGTTCGTCGCCTCAGGGGGCAATTACAACTTTCGTCAGCTAAAGTTACAATGAAATCTTGTGACACAATTATAAAGCTGATAATAACGACGGCGTTGAAGATAATGGTAGTGATGACAACTTTTCGTAACCAAAAATGTGTCTTAAAAGTTATACAAATTTTTCAGGTAGATTATGTATATGAGTGTAATTTATGGCTGGCAAGCGAAAGGAAATCATGTCACAGACTTTTTTCTAAACAGATTTTAGAGCAAAGATTGGTTTGGTAGCTGCAAAAAAAAACATAGAAACATAAAAACTGAGACAATGTGGTTGATCGGAATAGTTTGATGGCCGGTCGACATCTCTTGTTCAGGTCTTGTGTTAATTGTTTTGGGAAAATTTTCAAACAAGAAAATTATGTATTATTGTTTAAGGGAATTGTATATTATTAGTACAGGGTGATTCAGGAAGTTCCGGACAAATTTCTCCAGCGTATTCCCTGGCTCATTTCCTGAAGAAAAGTCCACTAGGACCATGCCCGAAAATGCAAGGGTGCGAAACGGCAGCGGATTCAAAATTTTCGGATTGGATGGTCGGAGGGTAGTAGGGTAAAGTTGCTAACTTCTGAGCCAGTGGTCAGATTTTATTGTTTTTGAGCTTGTTGGAAAGGTTTTTAAGAGGTCTTTCAGAATTAATTAAAAAGTCAAATCGCCGAGATACAGAGAGATACAAAAAAAATTCACATAACCTCAATTTGCTCAGCCAGATGGCAGGTAACTTATGTTTTTTTTAACGATAGTCATACCTCTTACCTTTTCAAAATGACCTAAACGAAGCCCAGAGGTCTTACGGTTCCAAAGTTATGACCATTTTACTAAAATGCAAAAATGTTTGTTTTTGTTTTTGGAAGCGAAATAACAGCACACATTTATTTGTTTTTGTAAATTAACACGTTTAAGATTTTATTTTATTGAAATTTTCAGAATCAATAAAAAAAAAGTAGAAAAAGGTCAAATCGCCGAGATACAGAGCTTTCGGAGAAAAAATGGAAAAGAAGAAGCCCAAAAACAATAAAATCCGACCACTGGCTCAGACGTTAGCAACTTTACCCCACTACCCTCCGACCACCAATCCGAACATTTTGAACCCGCTGCCATTTCGCGCCCTTGCATTGTCGGACATGGTCCTAGTGCACTCTTCTTCATGAAATAAGCCCAGGTATACGCTGGAGAAATTTGTCCGGAACTTCCTGAATCAGGCTGTATTATGCAACATTTCTATGTATTTGAATGAAATTTCAATTTGCGCTGACTATCCCAATCTAATTGCAATAATATTTGATGTAGAATCATGGAACTGTATAAAGCGGCGGATAAGGCTAAACGACATACAAGTAACCACATTACATTTCACCGG
Organism: Phaonia tiefii; assembly: GCA_963931995.1. Classification (NCBI taxonomy): domain Eukaryota; kingdom Metazoa; phylum Arthropoda; class Insecta; order Diptera; family Muscidae; genus Phaonia; species Phaonia tiefii. Next base: position 24,836,078 of record OZ008369.1, on the reverse strand, counting down.
ATATTCTAAAGTTAGCTCGCACACACACACACGCACCAAGCAAAGCGAACATACTTATGCAGCTATAAATTTTGCCGCGTTTGCGGCCAAACCGACAAACAGCTCCTGATAACAATAGAGATTTATGCAACGTACATGAGAGTTTACAGTGGTGTCAGTGGTTAAACCACAAATACACTCGCTCGTAAACCCAAACCAGCACAAGGACAAGAGTTTCATTATTGAAATTTATTATTATGGCCGACAGAGCAAATATTAATGAGGTATGAGTCTGAGAAATGAAATAATACCATGTGGCTTTGACAAAGAATTAAGAGTTAAATTGACACCAACCGTTTAATGTCGCTTAAAGAAATTTTCTGTAGAACCTCAGTATACACCAGAAGGCTCTCTGTCAAATATTTGCGAAAAATATAAACTGAGGTTAAAATATCAAAGGTCTTTCGAAGTGGAAGCGATATGGACTTGTAAAATTGTGAAATCAATTTAGTTAACAAAAATCCTGAAATTTAAACAAGATTGTCTTTACAACCTTTAACGTATTGAATCTAATTCGACCTGATTTGGATTTTACAAGAATTTCAGTATGAGATTTCAGATCAATTATTTGTTAGTGAATATTTTAGAGCCGATGCTAATAGGATTCGAAGTCATATTGCCAAAGGATGGTTTAAATTTTATGAATCTGTATCTGCAGCGACTTAAGTTTTAGGGCACTAAATATCTGTTTGCCTAACCCAGATTCTAAGCTAATTAAAGGATACCTCAGATTAATGTGTGATTTTAACGCCAAGTCATGTGACACGTTGTCATTGATATGTGAGTGCTTAAGTATCTCGGAATAAACAGATATATGTATATGACAGATTTGTTCATTTCCTACAGGATTTCGTCTTGAAGAATGTACGAATGAATTTTAGACTTAGTCATTCGTTAGTCAAATTTTATTTCTTGTCTCTAACTCTAACACGAACATGTCGGTTTTAACAAAATGCAGCCCTGATAGTCATTATAGTCCTTAGTACAACGATACCAGGTCGTCAAAAGTTAGAATGTATACCTCCACTGCGCAGCCATTCGATGGACACAGCTTAGTTGCAGTTTTGTGATGCGAGTGAAATTTTGTTGTCAGATGATGATGATGGAAATGATCAATATTCATCCCTTAATGTATTGAATCTAATTCGACCTGATTTGGATTTTACAAAAATTTCAATATGAGATTCCAGATCAGTGTTTTGTTAGTAAACATTTTAGAGCCGATGCTAATACGATTCGAACTCATATTGCCAAAGGATGGTTTAAAATTTTCTAAATCTGTATCTGCAGCGGGTTAAGTTTTACGCCACTGAATATCTGTTTGCCTAACCCAGATTCTAGGCTAATTAAAGGATACCGTTGCATTTCGGTTTTCAGTGGTGAGTTAATGTCAGTCGTCGCATTGTTACGATTATGGCAAACCTTGTATTGTTACTGAAAAAAACATATGTATTGGCTTAAATACCAAAATAACCAAGAGGTACAAATTATGTAAAGCAAGAAATAAATGCATAAAATTTAGGTCATTTTGGTCAAAAAAATACAAAAACTGTATAAGCCTTACGAAATGAGGATAACATATTTTGCAGCCGGCTCAATCTTCAACCACGTGCTTCATTTGGATCTGTTCATAATCAGTATGGTATTTTTATTTGATTAGAATCCCTTTTATTTGATTATTGACTCTTGTGCATGAGCGCGTGGGTTCGATCCCTGCACTCACAGAAAAATGTGGTTGAGACAACCGAATTAGCCGTAACCTCATTCGAGGTTGTCATAACCCCATATGAGGTTGACACAAACTCATTGGAGGTTGACACAACCTCATTGGAAGTTGACACAACTTCATCGGAGGTTGTCGCAACCTCATTAGAAGTTGACACAAGTTCATTGGATGTTGCTAGAACCTCATTAGATGTCGACATTACCTCATTAGAGCTTGACACGACCTCATTGGAGGTTGACGCAACCGCATTAGAGGTTGTCACAGCCGAATTTGAGGTTGTCACAACCGAATTAGAGGTTGTTAAAACTGAATTTAGATATTTTCACAAATAAATTTTGAATTTTGTTTTAATTATTAACTAATGATTTATTTTCTAGAATTCTTATAAAAAACTTACAAAGGGAAAAACAAGTCATTTATATAGGGTAATACTTACGGGAATACATTTGATATACCCGCCACTTGTGACTTTTTTGAAGTCCCGGACATCACGGGCCATCGCACCAATTCCGACTTGTAGTATCTGTTGGTTTACGTAAACCGTTTTATATACAGACGATAGCAGCACATCTCAAACGCCCGAACTTGAAAAATTTCAAAACCGATGATATTTTATTGGGCATTTTCTGCACCAAAAACAGTTTTAACTATAATTACAATATTTGCACTCACCTTTGGTAATAACTACAAAAATATCTTGATATTGATATAATCTAGATATATAAAATTGAAGCCTCAAAAAGTTATGTGCTCGCTAAACTCGAAAACGCGTGGACCGATTTCAACCAAATTTTCACACATTGTAGACAGTGTTACCGAAAAGGTTTTTGAGCAGTTTGCTTAAAATCGGAACACGCATGCGTAAGTTAAGCGTACACACGGATCATATGGAATTGCTTATACGAAGCGTTCACAATTACAACGACACATATATGATACATGGAGCTATGAGTACTGTGTTGTTTTTCTTCCCTTCTCTTTCGGCTCATTTGCACACAGCTATTCTATAGACCGTGAGTGATGTTTCTGTGTAGTTTCGCGATTGTCCGATAAATTTCGCGATTTTTCTTACATTTTTTTATTGGATTTATTAGGTAGTTTTGCATATATTTGTTTTGAAAAGCCATTAAATAGGTTCAAACCAAACTGGTGGTGAAAATATGGTACTTGAATTTTTGATACATGAAGTGGGTCTGACCCGGCCATTGGATCTTATTTTTAAAAACGCAATATCTAGAGGACTGTTCCACCAATCGCCTTGAAAATTTGGATGGATAGATGCACGGAAATAAAATTCGTGATCCAACAAACAAATGGGTTGGATCGGATCAATGGGGATGGCATACAACTTGAAACTTTGTACAGCTCTATCTCATGAACTATCAGAGGTATGAATATGATATTTGGTATGTAAGATATTTGTACAGTTCGAATTTTAGCCATGGTGTAAGTCGGCGGTGCTACGCCCCTTTTTCAAAAATCGCTCTGACGGCTTTTCTAATAGACCGATTGTTATGAAAATTTCGCAATGTGGAACTGATAACCTGCTGATAGTTATTACCCATACTTGGTAGTGATTACAGAAAGGGGGCGGCATCCGCCCATATAACTAGAAATCTATATCAAACAATTATCCGTACATCAGGCACTAGACCACATAATTTAATGTATCTCAAAAAATATATGACCGATCCGTTTTAAAATATTGTTTTTAAAGTACAATTAATCTAACCATAAAAACAAATATTTGCATCAAATCAACCATATATCCTTTGAGATATAATCAAATATGCTCACAACTGCCTGGTGTATGGACAATTGCTTGCCAATTGCAGTGTAGGAATGTGAGGTTCGGTAAATGTGCTACTAATATGATGCAAAATAATTTTTGGGGAAACCCAATGAAAATACGGCTACTAACAAGGACTATGAAGCTAAGAAAGTGACCACAGGTACGAATGAATATGAATATGTGAAATATATCGTTATACTAATACTTCATTTTTAAAAAAATACAAAATAATCATAGAGAGGGTACTATAATCGTTGGAAATTATAAAGGAACCGATCTTCTGATTCCACGCATTCCCATGATACCTACAGGCATGCCCATCCATTTCAAAAAATTGCAGTTTCCGATTCGGTTGCCATTTGCGATGACCATTAACAAAGCACAAGGGCGGGCAGTCGCTTGAAGTCTGTGGCTTAAGTTTGACAAATCCGTATTTTTCGCACGGAAAATATATGTTTCAGGTCACGTGTGGGTAAACCTTCAGGCTTATATGTATTTGCACCAGAGTTCAAAACTAGAAATATTGTATATCCTAGAGCACTTGAATAAATAGGAGAAAAAAATATCAAAATTGTGTTTCATTAAAATTACAACTCAGGGGTAGCGAAGCGCAACGGGTACATCTATTATAGTATAATGAGAAGCTTTTTAGATAAATCAGCACACGATCGAAATCTAAACAAATACTTCTAACAAATAGTTATTTTACATTCTTCTGCATAATATTCCACTCAACTACAGGTTTATTTGCCCATCATATATTTGTTCACCCTATGGCATTACAAAATCTTTAAGGCGAAGTTTGCCGGGCCCAGCTAGTATTTCTATATATAATTTAAAACGCCAAGTTTGAAATGCATAGAATTATATTGTGGCAACCGGATTGTAATTTAATTTGGTTGTACCTACAGAATGCATTACAAATTCGGTTACAGCAACCGAATTTATGCCAAATTCGATCGCTGCAACTGACTTAAGGCTAAATTCGGTTATTGCGACCGAGTTTATACCAAATTCGATAGTTACAACCGAATTCATGACAAATTCGGTTTTTGAAACCGAATTGGTGCCACATTCGGTTACTCCAACCGAGTTTAGTACCAATTTCCGAATTAATTCCAAATTCGGTTGCTCCAACCGAAATTTTGGAAAATTTAGTTGACCGAACGAATATAGTTGAAGATTCAGTTGTCGCAACCGAATCGATTATGATACGAGGTTGCTTCAACCGAATTTCAATTGTGGGGACTAAATTCGGTTCTGGCAACCTCAATGCGGTTATAGCAACCGAAATTCGGTGGCAACAGCTGAATTTGCGGTTGCTACAACCTCTTTTCGAACAAATTGTTATCTGGGTGTGTGTTGCCCACCTTATATTTCTTTCAATGACTGTCAAACGGCTACTCAGAATACTGTATACAAACTTTAGGTCCCAATCAATCGTGTAAAACTTTAAAGCAATGGCTCACTGGTTTTCAGAAGCTCTCCTCTATCTCTTCGTGGGATGTAATATTAATATATACGTATATACAGTGAAAGCTCCCATGAGCGGACACTCACCGTCGTTAAGTATTTTGCCCGTTTGGCAGAGTATAAGGGATGAAAATAATGTGAAATTAAGTACTTTTTTGTTTCTTCGTCGATGGTGTTGCTTTTTCTCTATTTTACTACTACAAATGTTTACTATTACTACATTTTTCAACTGTTGCATATCGATGACAAAGATGAAAACCCAGCTGTGTTGAATTAGACAAAGAAGCTAAACAGCTTCTAGAAGACGAAACAAAAGGATATGTAGAAGAAATATTTATTAAACTTGTTTGCTTTACATGCAGTAGGTATTCAGTACACTATGTTATACTGGTTTCTATATACATACATATGTAGGTAACAATTTGAACTTAGTTTAAAAAATCATGTAAATTAATCAATATTTATTTTATAAATTTACAATAAAAATTGATACAGAAGTACAAAGAAAGTTTTTAGCTAAAATAGAAACATACGGCTTTTTTATAAAAACATATCTATCTTAGCAGAATTTCATCCAATATCAGATAACTTTTACGTTCGCTACTTAATAAATTATATTTCAACTCAGGCTTTTTCAAAAAGCCGACCGTTGGCCCTTAGGACTAAAAAGCTGACGGGGCCAAAGTTTGTAATTTTCTGCTAATCAAATTGTTAATAAATATATAAAAAAATTTCATGAAGTGTTAGGGGACACCCTATTGGAACGATGTTCATTTCGCTATATATTATATATTAAAGGGTCCGCCAAATAACTTTTTTTTTTGAAAATGCTTCAAAAAAAACTACTGAATATTTTCTCAAATTTCTTTTATTATTTGAAAGTACAATCCTTCCGGTTAATAATGGTAAATAATTTCATTCAAATGGCTGCCTCGGCTGGCCATGCAGTAGCCTACACGATCGGTCCAATTTTTAAGCACATTACCGATTGTGTGCAGCTGTATTTCACCAATGGCTTCACGAGTATTGTCCTTTAAAGCGTCAATTGACTCTGGCTTGTCGACGTAACACTTATCTTTGAGGGCACCCCACAAATAGTAGTCCAACGGTGTCAAATCGCAGCTCCGAGGTTTCTTTCACTTTTTTCACAAGATAACGAATATACGGAGCTGACGGTGACGGTGCAATTTTCGCACACATTCTGCAACATTACCATGATTTTCAAAGTAATGCCGCAGTATTTCCCAGCGTTGTTCAAGCATATACACAACCATATTCGTTCAGCGGAAGGATAATACTAGTTATCTGTCAAATCAAACATGAGCTAAGTGTTACCATTCACGAAATAAGCACTAGTTAAAAAAAAAAACGTTAGATGGCGGACCCGTTAGTTAGTTGCAACACGCCTAAGCCGCGCGTTGAAAAATACGATAATTTAAACGGATCTTTAAGAAAATATACTTCTTGTAAAATGATAAACTTTTTTTAAGAATTTTTTTTTATTTATGTTATTTTTTTAAACAAATTAAATTTGTAGGTCCTTTTTGTAAGAATATGTATTATATTTTGCCGAAAAGGTCCTTTCATTAAAGAGAGGTAAAATTTATAGTATGAACTATGTTCTGTGAGAAAAAGCCTAAGAGCATGCATTTTTTTTTACAAAGAAGTACTTTTTTAAAGAACAGGTACTTTGTAAAGAAGTGGTACTCTTTTTAGGAAAAGGTTATTTTTGTAAGAAAATTTACGTATTTTCAGAAAACCTATTTATCTCAAGAAAAGTTATTATTTTATTTATAAGAAAAGATACTTTGAAGAAAGGAAATTTTTATAAGCAAATGTATTTTCCTAAGAGTAGAATTTTTTTTGAACGAAAGGTTTTTTTTCAGAAATGAGAATATTTTTTGGAATTGGTTCTTTTTTCCAAGAACAGATAATTTTATAAGAGTAGGTACTTATCTCAAAAATATTTATTTTGTTTCACATAAAATGTACTCTTTAAAAAAAGTAGGTCTTTAAGAAAAGGCAATTTGTTGTAAGATAATGTACTTTTTTAAGAAAAGCTACTTATTTAAAAAAATTACTTTTTTTAAGAAAAGGTACGTTTTGTAGGAACATTTACATTTTTTTTAACAAACGTACTTCCTTAAGATAAGATATTTTTTAAAGAAATGTACTCTGTTTAAGAAGAGGAATTGACATTTTTTTTGAAGTTTTACTTTTTTTAAGAAAATGCACTTATTTAAGAAAATGTTATTTTTTTAACTTTTTTCACTTTGGCTTTTCTAAATGTACTTTTTATTCTGCTCAAAGCTACAATATGTAATAAACAGGATCCACCTACAAAACTTCCCATTAAACAAGAACTTTCTCCCCATATGTTAGTCTAGACACAAACCAAACCAAAAGTACGAGTGTAAGGGCGAGTTTTTGACTTCGACTTTAAATCGCAATTAGCTAATTGGACTTTAAAGTTAAAGAGGCTTTAAATACGATTTGAGTTTTTCAGTATAAAGTTAAATGGATGCTCATGTTCACCATTAAAATATGGTAACACTATCAAATGTCACAAATCATGATTGATATCCATGTGAAAACAGCTGTCTTGCAGAAAAAGAAGAAGAAATTTGTTGCACCCTCGGTTGTAAATATTTAAGTTATCAATAAGTGAGTGCCTTTGAGAATTTGTGTTTGTGAAAGTTTGTATGATATATTGGCAATTTGTTCTATCCCTTCAATAAGTGAGTGCCTTTCATATATGTACTTTGTCCTCTGTGGAAGTGTGGTCGCTTCTCTTGCACTCTATAATGTGCCGCCACTTCTTCACCGCACTAACCAAGTACTCCACTTCCGACGATGTAAAATTTGGACTCCTTTTGTCCATTGCGGACCACAAGTGGCGATGACGTATGAATCTATAATGAAATGAAAAAGAATAAATTACCAAACAATCACACAAATTTTCAAAGGCACTCACTTATTGAAGGGTTGAACTGCTGCGATTATTGTAGCAGGCAGTTGTAGAACAAGACGCAGCACAAGTGGCGATGACGTATGAATCTATAATGAAATAAAAAAGAACAAATTACCAATAGATCACACACATTTTCACAACCCTTTTATAAAATACTCACTTTTTTATGGGTTGAATGTACTGGCGCTGATATTGATGATTGTTTACTATTTTCATACAAAAAAACACAACTGTCAGAATCATATGGTCGTTTCATGCTCATTTAAATACAACTTAAATGGCCATGGTAGGTACTTTAAGTGTAATTTAAATCATGACTGAAAAACTCAAATGGCTACTTAAGTCCACTTTAAAGATAAAGAGGAGATAATTGCGAAGTCAAAAACTGGGCCTAAGAGTAAGTGTGCTGCCAAATGTAATTTCATGCTCAGGGTTGTATTCCATTTTCATTTCCCAGTCTTGCACTTTGGCTTTTCTAAATTTACTTTTTATTGGTTTCAAAACTACAATATGTAATAAATAATAATCCAACTAAAAAACTTCCCTTTTAACCAAACCAAAAGTACCCTATATAGTTGATAATAATGGGTTGTAATAAAGTAGTTAAAAAAAGTTGTTTACAATTTTTTCATTTAGCCCCCATCCTGCAACGTGCAATAAGGAACTTCGTTCCAAAAATATATTTTTTATCATGTTTTAACACTTCACGTTTATACTAAAATTCAACTAAAAACGATTATCATTTTTGTCTTATCAGTCAATTTTTTAATAGCAAAAATTAAAGGCTAAAGTCCCACTTACACAAAAAAAACGCGTATCAAAATTCAAATTCAATCAAGAGTTATACATTTTTGACCGCATTCTCAAGAATTGATCAACTGTGCGACGTATGTTTTCAACAGGACTGCACTGCATGCCGCACAGCCAACTTTACAATCAGTCGTTTGCGCACTGTGTCCGTAAGCCGCGTAATCAGCCGAAACTCGGAAGCCCCTTGGCCGCCTCGCAATTGCGACTTGGCGCCGTTAAACTTGTATCTCTAGGACGTCGTGAAAGATAAATGTTACGCTAACAATACCGAGTCCATTGAATTCTTGAAACATGAAATCAATGCTGTCGTTTACGAGATAGAGGCCCAAACGATCGAAAATGTTCTTGAAAAATTGAGTAGATTGAATGGGGGTACATACTATTAAGCACTTCCTGCAAACCGTATGAACGAAATTAAGTTACACTCAAATATGTCGATGACGGGCCTTACCAATAAAACCATAATTTTAAAAATAGCGGCTATTAGTATTTATTTTAAAGCAAAATTAAATGTCAAACTTTACAAACTTTGAAGGTCTAATCCTTGCAAAATGGTTGGTTTCCTCGAAATGATGCATAAATCTGGTAAGCACACTCACTGGCATTACCAGTTTCGAACTCCGTGACAAATTCATCATCAAATGCCTACTCACTTTGCCTGCATTGCCACCATTGTTAAGATCATCAATCGTATATACAGTTGTGTCACACACTCTTCAAATTTATTCTCTGAAAATCAATTGTCCACGGTGTTTCATGTCAAGAAATTGTGAACTTGTTTGACCGTTCCTCTGCTGAATATAATGCCGTAATTTGTAATAAATTTTGTACACTACTGTTCTCCAGGTCAGTGTCAGTATTTTAAAGGCTATGTAATAACGGGTGCTTTAAAATAGAGTCAATTACAAAAAAAATATTTTTCTTTTTGAAATGGTTAATGGTAGTTTGGATTTGAATTTGAAAACAAAGGTTAGCTTCTAAATATTATTAATGTTTATTAGTAGCATTAATAAATTTGCATTATTGACGTTCCAAAATGGATCGATCTTAGTATTGCTATCATGCGCGCCAAGGAGAAATAAAAGAGCTCAGAAAATAATTCAGAAGCTACATACAAATTACTGTCCTAATTGGATGCTCAAAGAAAATGGTGGAGACCGGAATAAAATATAAACCTAATCCAGGCTATAGAGGGAAAACCTGAGAATTAAAGAACATTTGGAACCAAAAATATTGCGCCACGTAGAGTTCGACTTTTGTTACTTCTTCCGCCCTTAAAAGGCAATACGATCGGGATGTTGACACCTCTACATTAAGAAAAATGGTAACTTAGAACAATTTAAAGGCAAAGAGTGTCCGAAAAGTTCCATTTCTATATAAACGGAACTTTCAAAAAATATTCCGTATTGCCAAGGAGCATGTGAAATGGCCCGTACGCAAATTGCGAAATATTTTGAGGACAGCTGAGTCAAAAGTGGGCTTGGTTAATTATGATAGGAGTACTCTTCCTGTACGAACACCTTCCAACACCGAATTCCGGCCCCAAAACAAAATCCAAACAGTTAAACATGGTAGCGGAAACATAACGGCATGGCGTTGTTACTCTTACAGTAAGATAGATACTCTATTCCAAATTGAACAGACAATCATCATCATTCATAAATCGTATTTCTAAAAGTAGGATTAATATTTTTTATTATTTTTTTTTTATTATAAGTGGCTTCAAAACTTTAATTTGACGCTGCATATTATACCACTATATTAAACAACATCATGATGACTTGTGCTGAATGGGAAATACCGCTTCGTTGGGTGTTGCAACAAAATATCGACTCCAAACACACATCGAAGCGATGAATCGCGATGACTCTATTTTAATTCACAAGCAAAACGGGATATTTTGAAATATTTTGATTTATACATAATGATTTAATTTTAGATTACGGCATTATTGTTCTAACATGTTATATCTAGTTCTTTTATTTGAATAATAAAAAATAACAGTTATAAACAAAATTTAATTTTTCTACATTTGTTTTTGCTTTGAAAATGTTGAACTCTATTTCAACGCACACAAGTGTATACCAACTTGCATATGAAATTAACATATCGACGTTTAAAAAAAGTAAATAAATGGTTTCCCATTACATCCCATGAAGGGACCGGGGACAAATTCTCACAATCACTGAGCTGTGCGCTTTCCAGTTTTCACTCACTGATTGGGACCTACAGTTTTACACCGATTCCGAACGGTATTTTGAGAAGCTTTTTCATGGCTATATACCCGATAGTGTCGCCGTCACTATGCGAGGTGACCACCGCCGAAAGAAACTTGAAGGTGGTCAGAGCAGGGTTCGAACCCAGGATCGCATGTACAAGAGCCGCGTACACTAACCATTGCACCACCGACGGCCGACGTTTATATACCAAAATTTCATAAGTCAAAATTTCATATTTTTCGGGAGAGCAAAAAAACTGAAATATAAAAAAGTAATTGGATATTTTTAAATTATTGATGTACTTCTATTTCTGAAAGCCATTCTAAAAAAAAGATTTATAAGTAAAGGTGTTTTACAAAATTGCAGGACATCCAGAATAATATTTTCAACTCATATAATCAAAAATCCGAAAATGTCTAATTTTTGACTTGTGAGGTTTTGGTATTTAAACGCCGATATGCCGATGGGTAACGATTGAAAATCCCTCAGTAACAACACAATCTGAAATTCAATTATTCCAACAGCAAGATCAGAAGGCTTCCATTCCTCCATGCTCTCTGTTCCAATTACATTCTCGTTGGGTTGCAGTTGTTGTGAGGTTAGTTGCATTTTGTGTGATATAGCTTTTCGAATGACCGGGCAAATGTTAGTTAGGGGTGCATTTTTCCTATTTGTTTTGGTTTTAGATGTTAATGTTTGAGAAGTTCTTACTACGTTCAGACTTTTATGGTGTTGTTAAGGCGGCCCTAAATTCCTTGTCACATGGTAGGTTTTTTATTTTACGTGTCCATTAAGACCACTAGTACTAAAGGGTGGTTCAACCAAAACGCACGATGTTAATTGTAAATAAAACAAAAAGTTTTCAGAGAATTATCTTGGTATTTTTTACTAGGATAGAAAGATCTTAGACAATTATGTGTGAAACCAAAAATATCTTACGAATGCTCGCCACGACTTCGGCGGCATACCTCTAGCCGATGGTTCATATTTTCAATGACTCTGAGATATAATTGAGGTTCAATGTCGTTAATGTGCCGAATTATCACAACCGTTAGCTCTTGAATTGTTCTTGTCCTAGTTATGTGTTTTGGTTAAATATCACCAGAAAAAGAAGTCCAATGGTGTCAAATCAGTGGATCGTGGCGGCAAATTAACATCGCAAAAGCGGCATAGTTTCATTGGCTGTATGGCAAGTGACACCATCTTGTTGGAATCACATATCGCCCACGTCCATATCCTCAATTTCTGGCCACAAGAAGTCCTTTGTTATGATGACCAAAACAGTCAAATAATGCATTTTGATTTGAACGCCAATTTTCATAAAAGGCTTCAAATACAAAATACAATATATGCACTGCTCAGTTGTATATTTGTCTTTGAATTGAATTTGTCAAACACTGAAACAAACAAATGTCAAATTAAATTGGGCTTTGCAAATGGTTCGGAATTTTTTATTGAAAATTACTTTTCTATTGTAATTAGAGTCCGGTGAACTCCAATCCTCTGTCAGAATTTGGGTAGCTCATACAGCTTCATTGATATCGGCTGTTCGAGAAGTCGATCAGTGGCCATTCGAACGACCCCAATTGTTTTTCCGATCGGATGCATCTGATACTTCAACTAAAATTTGTTTGTAAATTTTTCTTCAATAGTAATATATTTTTGAAAAAAAAAATGTTTTAATGTGCCTTATATTCCTTTTAGAAATTTGACCGAAATATAAAGATTTTTCCAAAATCCACCCAGAGCTAGTAACGGCGAGGGGGTGAGAAAAGTAATTATTTTTTGAAAACCATCGAAATTCCATTAGCTTTGCGTCATTGTGATTCAAATTACGTACACATCGCCATAGATTAACCCTAGGATAGGCGATAAGCCTTCGATCACTAAATTGACCTCTAGGTCTGGCCAGACCACATAACTATAATAGACAGAGTTTTGGCTATAAACATACTGTATACGTAATAGAGGGGTCTTAATCCATATGGAAATTGTTCATATGTGTTACGCATAGTCATTTAAAGCGAAACTGAATCTACATATATACAAAATTAGGTAAAAAGGACATAAAAAATAATATATAAAAAAGGTAAAACAGCCTCGTTTTTGATAAAATCAAATTTCGTGTCTATTTTTCAAGAAGTAAATTCAAGTTTCAAATGTAGGATTTGGACTCTTTTCCAAGCTGCAGGCACATAGCACTTCCGTATATTCCACACCGAAAACGGGGTTTGCGCTTAGTTTTCGATGTTAAATTACAAATGGCACATAGTGGACGGTAGGTAGATGACGAAGATGATGGAAATTCAAATGTTCCCCCGTGAGTTTGTTCAGGTTGCGGTGTTCGAGGCTAGAGTAGAAATGAAAGTTAATGTGGAAAATAGAAGTATAATATTGAAGAAAGCGAATCGTTTGTACTCGCATAAATTTACTCATAGCACTTCTAATGTATGGATAACGAAATACACGAGGATTTGAGGCTCGTACTTCCATATGTGGGACTACTAACTGCTGCGCCAATTCTACAAGGAAACAGCGACGTCGGTCCGTTTGCTTCACAACGGCTAATTCCTTGTGAATCACATAAGCAGCTAATGCAGATACATCCAGCATGTTGTACAATATTGAGAAAGGCCAGAGGTTTGTACCACGTTTACAGCTGTAATACGATACCATCTGATCCATCGTAAAAACTCCAGCTTTAATGCGATTATAATCTAGGATTTGGTTAGGTTTTATGGCAATATTTTGGCGTTTTGCTCTCCCTGGTTCATCTTCCGCAGTTATAGCACCTGTAATGTTGTTCGAATAATGCTCTGTGGATAGTAATATAACTGCTTCGTTTTTCTTCGGTACATATGAGCATAGGCTATATTTTTCATCATAATAACCAAATAAAGTTTCTTATATTGTACGTTTGCTTAATTTTTTGAAAGAAAAAGGCACAAATGTTTTGTTCGATCGTACGGTTCCAACGGACTTCCGTCAAATTTTGAGCTAATGTCAAAGTTGTAAAAAAATTATCACAGTACACGGTCCGTCCTGTGTGAAAATACTTTTTGACCAAATCTAAAACAGCTCTTTCACCTTGATTTACTCCTCGGACTCCGTCAGAAGATCTTCCCGTATATATTTGGCCTCTTAAGGGATAAGTAGTTATTGCGTCACAAATCCACCATACCTTCATACCATATTTAGCTGGTTTGGATGGTATATACTGCGTAAATCGTGTACGTCCACGATAGGGAAACAGCTGTTCATCCACCGTCAAGTTAGCACCAGGAGTGTATGATGACTCTAAGTTTGTTACGAGCAACAACGAAAGATCATCTATAGCAGCAGACTTGCTCAATTCTTGACGCATTTGACGAGTATTTCCGTTATCAAATCGAGTGAACCGTTGGAGTGAATTAAAGCGTTTTAGTGACATGGTGATTTTATAGATATCGTGATGATATGGTGCCCATAGCTCTTTTATCGGTTGAGTTGCGCGTTTAAAAATGCCGGCAAATAGCAATAAACCTAGAAATGCGTACACCTCATTTTCATTAGTTGGATCATATTCTATTTTTTGTCGGGTTGGGTACTTTTCATTAAATGATCGAAAGACATCTTGAGCCTTACGATTGGTTTCCCGAAGTAAAATGTCTACCGTCTCAGGTGTAAAAATTTCTTTGAAAATTTGTAGCAGATTTGGCAGAAATCTTCGGGACGGGCCAGTTCTAGCAAGAATTGGAATGTTATGAGCTAGTATTCTAACCGTTGGTGGTGGTTTTTTCAACCACATTATGCCAGCTTTACTTTGGTAACATTTACCTTCACCACTTTCAGCAGGTAATGTTTCAACCTCATTTTCCACGTCGCCATCATCACAATCTCCGGTTTCCTCATAAGACGAAAAATCCTTAGCACTATATTCTGGAACATAATCGTCGTCGTCATCATCAGAGCAAGGAAATAGTTCTTGCTCATCGTCGCTATTAGCAAAAAATTACATCATTCGTTCTTCGGCAATTTCTCTTTCAGCAGGTGTAAGACGCTGAAATTTGGCTGGTCCATTTACGATAATTTCAATAAACTTCAAATCCCGACAAGTTTTTACTAGAAGACGCCATATTATTTCAACACAAACAGCAATAAAATATTACCAAAAAATCACTGCACAACACCTGTAACGCTCCGAATGTAGACCGACAACTGATCTGTTTATGATTTATTGAGAAAGCTATTCATGTAAAAATAGAAACAAAACTAAACTTCTACATCGATTGCTTCGGTTTCATAGGCAAAATAAAAAATAAAAATAAAAACAAAACGAAACTTCTAGCTTTCATGAGGGTTTCAAGAGTAAACTCCTAGCTTAATTGCTGTGGTCTACTCAGACCAAGAGGTTAGTTCAGTGGTATTTTTTTTTTCAAACGGGAATTTCTCCCCCTTACCTTGCAATTTTCGAGTCAAAATTGAATTCATCCGATTCAGCATACTTCCCTTATAGATAAAAACACCCTAAGTTTTTTAATATTAGCCTTTAAAAAAATATTAAAAGCGCTCAAATTCAAATTTGGTCTGGCCAGACCAAGTAGTCTATCCTAGGGTTAAAAATAGTAAAAAAAATTTATTTGAAAACTGCCTCAAAACTGTTTAATCAGCCTTCGATATTATCAGCTCCGTTAACACCCATGTTAACTTTTATATATGATCTCTCTTAATACAATTTATAACCTTCTCTTAAACAGATTTATGTAAGATGATTACAAAATTAATGCACTCACAATTAATCCCACTCACTACAGGTAATGAACAAACTTTTCCACGTTTCTTACAAACATCTCATTGTCTTGAACCACCGAGTTTTGTGGCTTTGCATGAAGAAGCAGGAGAAGTAGTGTAAACTACTTAGTTTTGTCCAATTAAAATTTTATACTATAAAACTTTCTCCAGAATCTCAGAATGTTATCATACAATCACATACAAAAACTCTGTATGATAATACTCATGTGTATAAACTTGTATTTGAAACTTTTTCAAAAGTTTGGATTTCAGTTCGTCCAGATTTTACACACTTCCCAGCTAGTGTTGACAGCACTTGAAGCTGTTTTTCTCAAAGCAACCAAGTGTGTTACCTTTTGGAGAAGAAGACAAAAAGTTGAACCTAAGGAGTTAATGGAATGTTGAAGCCAGCACTAAAAATAGATTGAAATCAGGATTTTACTAAAGTGAATAGTTTTAGAGCAATCACACATGATGCCACCCGCAATTTGTTTTAAAGTTCTAAAACTAATACAGTTCATAGATAGTTCATCTATCACCATGTGAACTGGAACATAAGAGCTACACTTTTCGGGTGGTACCATAACTCACTGGCTGGTCACCATTCCAGGTCTTCTATTTAGATTCTGCACCACAAAGAGGAGTTTATTGTAAATACACACGAAGTATGCAAGGATAAATAATCACAATATTATGCTATTTTAGCAACCCTAATCGGATTGCTGGGACTATTAACTTTCTTCCCTAAATGTGAAGATTAGGCTAATTCACCGTGAATCATCTTGCGGCCATATTATATTGAATAGGATTGGCCAAACATGATTGTGGACAACATTTCTGTAACACAAACACCGCCACTTTTCCCTTGACAGAATGACTAAACCAAAAAACTCCTACAATACTAAAAACACCTGAGTCCTTAAAAAGATTATCACAACATTTCTCTAACAAACCCCTAAAATTAGCGCAGCATTAATGTGATATGGGTTCGAAGAACTTTTTAACGTCAGCAAAAATTTAAACGACAGCAAGGACATTATCCGCCGATGTTAAAAAGCAACAATGTCTGGAACAATTTGTAGACAGCTTAATAATTTTCATTCTCACTATGGAAAAGGGACTGGGTGTAACAACAATGGCATGAGGAATATGCCATGGCATCATATAGTAACACGGGTTGAAACAATGATGCTGTCTAATAACACGTGTATCACGTTATGGCAAGGATTTATGTACTTAGATGTTAGATCTTAATTAAACAGGACATTATACTCTTAGAAAGTAGTAACTATTAGGAAATAACATCAAAATGTTTTAAAGGCACTTAAGCAGTTCCAGGTAATGCACAGACGGGGCTCTACTACATCCTACAACTTAAGCAATCTGGAACTGCGGTATGCATACCCTTTTGAATGCTTCGAAATGTTACCAAAAATTGGAAAATGTCAAATTCCAACAACTATTCTATGGATCTAAATATACTTTTGTTTGATTAGAGTATTTTGTCAAGAAATTTGTAGGCTATACTAACTACGAAAGACTTATGGCCAGTTTCACAGTTGAAAATTCTCCATATAATTGTAGTTTAAATGCCCGATGCTTGTCATTTAAATGTCACTTAATATGAACAATGTATGTGAGCTTTTAAATTGAGCTTTAAAATGACGAGTGTGAAACTCGCCCTTAGCCCACATTCTCTACCTTCAACTAGAACAGGACAACCAATTTCTAGCATTCAGAATTTCCTTAGAAGTTTTAT
The DNA here is from genome assembly GCA_963931995.1 of Phaonia tiefii. Lineage (NCBI taxonomy): Eukaryota > Metazoa > Arthropoda > Insecta > Diptera > Muscidae > Phaonia > Phaonia tiefii. The sequence continues at coordinate 24,818,519 of OZ008369.1, read as the reverse complement.
CATTGATGGGGAACCTTCTGTTCGCAATCATGTCCCTACGACTTTTCCATCCACTTGTTGGTTCCCGGGTAACGGTAAAATATTGGAACGAAATTCCATATCGCACGTTGCGAGATTGGGGCTAAATGAAAAAAATTAAACAACTTTTGTTTTAACACTATTATGCTACAACCCACTATTATCAACTATATTATTTACTTTTGTTTTCGTTTGTGTCTAGACTAACAGCTTGGATCAGAGACATAAATAAAAAGCCATAGATGGTGAAAGACAAGTTTTAGATTTAAGAGTATATAAAGGGTCCGCCAAATAACTTTATTTTATTGAAAATGCTATAACAAAAAAACTACTGAATATTTTCTCAAATTTTTTTTTTTTATTTGAAAGTACAATCCTTCCGGTTAATAATGGAAAATAATTTCATTCAAATGGCTGCCTCGGCTGGCCATGCAGTAGCCTACACGATCGGTCCAATTTTTAAGCACATTATCGATTGTGTGCAGCTGTATTTCACCAATGGCTTCACGAATATTGTCCTTTAAAGCGTCAATTGTCTCTGGCTTGTCGGCGTAACACTTATCTTTGAGGGCACCCCACAAATAATAGTCCAACTGTGTCAAATCGCAGCTCCGAGGTGGCCAAACGACATCAGCTCTGCGGCTGATAATGCGATCTTCAAAAACAGGGCGCAAAACGTCGAGTGTAGCTTCGGCTGTGTGGCACGTAGCGCCATCCTGTTGAAACCAAATGTTGCCAATATCCTTCTCTTCAATTTTTGTGAACAAAACTTCGTTCAACGTGGCCCGATAACGATCGCCACTGACTGTAACGGCCACTCCTTGCTCATTTTCGAAGGAAAATGGCTCAATTATGCCTCTGGACCAAAATCCGCACCAAATAGTGACTCGTTTTGGGTGCATCGGCTTTTCAATGTATGCGTGCGGGTTTTCTGTGCCCCAAATGCGACAATTTTGCTTGTTTACATACCCGCCAAGATCAAAATGAGCTTCATCTGAAAAGATGATTTTTTTTGGCAAAATCGGCATCTTCTGTAAGTCGATCGCAGGCCCATTTTTTCCCATATTTCCCAGCGTTGTTCAAGCGTATACACAACCATATTCGTTCAGCGGAAGGATAAAACTAATTATCTGTCAAATCAGACATGAGCTAAGTGTTACCATTCACGAAATAAGCACTAGTTGAAAAAAAAAAGTTAGATGGCGGACCCGTGAGATATGTTTTTCTATTATTTATATTCTATTTTCAAATTTAAACAACAGAATCGAAATAAAAATGATAAATGGTCGTACGAAAACAGCATGTGCCTTCTCATGAGACTTGTGTTTAAGCAAATGAGTCATCTATGGTTTCTATTTATCTATGTCGTAGGGAAAGAAATTAACTAGATATTTTTTCTTTCCCTACGTCCCTGAGTAAATAAATAAAAATAAAATAAATATCTCACATATGTTGGGTAATTTGTTATATAATGGGAAGTTTTCTAGGTCGAGCCTGTAACCAATATTTAGTATATATTGTAGTTTGGAACCCAATAAAAAGTAAATTTAGAAAAGCCAAAGTGAATCAAGTTAAAAAAAATAAATGTTCTTAATCTTGTCTTTTCTTTAAAAAAGTAAATTATCTTCTTAAACAAAGTAAAACTTTATTTTAAAGAAGTACTTCTGCTTAAAAAATTTAAATTTCCTTGAAAAAAGTACCTGTCCTTAAAAAACTACATTTTATTTAAAGAGCATATTTTTTATGAAACAAAAAAACTTTCCTTGAGATAAGTACCTACTCCTAAAAATTTACCTATCTTTAAAAAAGGACCAATACAAGAAAAATACCAAATACCAAATAGATAACTGCTCTTAAAAAAAATACCTTTTCTTACAAAAATTCTTTTTCTTAACCCTCGGAGATATAACCAGGTCTGTGCAGACTTTTTGCACATAAAAGTGTGTATAACTTTTTTGGTTTTCATGTTAGAGACAAATACTTCCATGTAATCCTGGGTCCGGGATTGTGGGTCCGGGTTCGGGTTAATCTGGGTTTAAAAATATTTTGGTCCAAACGGTATAACCAGGTCTGTGCAGACCTACTACATGTAATTTGTATGGAATGAATGGGGGCAGGTGATAAAACCCGTTTTTGAGTGGAATTTTAAGGAGAAAATGTATATAAAATGTGCATATTGAATAGAGCGCAAACAATATCAGCAAAATTTTAAGTCTAAACCATAAATTCTTATTCCATAGTGTAAATAAAATATCGTAAATACCTATCTAAGATGTATAAAAATGCGTTTTTGATGTGTTAACATCTATACGCGCGCCTCTAGGGCAGTAAACTATTAATTTAATACATACGCAAGAGTTAGGTTTGTAAGAGTAAATCATCGTTTGTTTGTTCGTTGCTTGGCAGTCGGTATTGAAAGTGATTATTGGGCGATTTTCATATAATTTTCCCACGCGATTTTCTATGGAAATTCATAGCCGATTTTATTAATTTTTGGATTAAAAAGCTAGTGCAGGTTTCGACGAAGAGTTTAGGCCAAAAATTAAGGCGATCCGATATCGGCGAGCCGAGATTGAAGTGTTTTAATTTGGAGTATTAATTTGGAGTAATATTAAAAAAGTATTTTATGTTGATCTTCGGTTATATTATATATGTACAAGTGTCTGCTGCTTTGCATTCTTTGACTTTTGTGGGAATAAAACAAAAAGTATTGAGCAAGAAAATAATGACACATGTGCTTGCACTGGGTCTTTAAATAATTTTAAGTATTAATATTATTTAACTGTAACGTCATCATATGATTGAACGCTGTTTTTTATTTTCCAATGTAACATTTACGAATGTGTTCATAGAAATCGAACAGGTACCGTGTAGCAAAAAGGTGTTAAACATCGCCCGTGAGTTCGAACATTCATTGGATTTTTTATTGTTCATTTTGTGGTTTTCCTAGCATAAAATGCATTTATGCACACTTTTAGCACACCTGACTATGCATTTCCATACAAATCCCATGTAGGTCTGCACAGACCTGGTTATGGCGTTTAGCGACAAAAAACCCTTATAACTCCGAGGGTTAAAAGTATCTATTCTTAAAAGTACATTTTCTTAAAAGTACCTTTTCTTAAAAGTACCCTTTCTTAAAAGTACATTTTCTTAAAAGTACCTTTTCTTAAAAGTACCTTTTCTGAAAATTACCTTTTCTTACAAGTACCTTTTCTTAAAAGTACCTTTTCTTAAAAGTACGTTTTCTTAAAAGTACGTTTTCTTAAAAGTACCTTTTCTTAAAAGTACGTTTTCTTAAAAGTACCTTTTCTTAAAAGTACCTTTTCTTAAAAGTACCTTTTCTTAAAAGTACCTTTTCTTAAAAGTACCTTTTCTGAAAAGTACCTTTTCTTACAAGTACCTTTTCTTAAAAGTACCTTTTCTTAAAAGTACCTTTTCTTAAAAGCACCTTTTCTTAAAAGTACCTTTTCTTAAAAGTACCTTTTCTTAAAAGTACCTTTTCTGAAAAGTACCTTTTCTTACAAGTACCTTTTCTTAAAAGTACCTTTTCTTAAAAGTACGTTTTCTTAAAAGTACCTTTTCTTAAAAGTACCTTTTCTTAAAAGTACCTTTTCTTAAAAGTACCTTTTCTTAAAAGTACCTTTTCTTAAAAGTACCTTTTCTTAAATGTACCTTTTCCTAAAAGTACCTTTTCTTAAAAGTACCTTTTCTTAAAAGTACCATTCCTTCAAAGTACCTTTCTTTAAAAGTACCTTTTCTTAAAAGTAACTTTTCTTAAAAATAAGAAAATACCTTTTCTTTTCTTAAGTTAAGAAGCCCTTCTGGAAATAAGTGCAATTTCTTAAAAAAATATCTTTTTCCTAAACAGAGTAGCACTTCTGTAAACAGTACCTGTTCTTAAAGAAAGTACTTCTGTATAAAAATATTCATTCTCTTATGGCTTTTTCCTACAGAAAGTACTTCTTCATAAAAATAGTACCTTTTCTTAAAAAAAATCATTAGCTTTTAATAAAAGAAATACCTCTCTGTAAAAACTGACCTTTTTGGGAAAATATAATACATATTCTTGCAAAAAGGAGCAAAAGGAGTAAAAAAAAAATACATTCTGTAGAAAAAAAATTTCTTACCAAAAGTTAATCATTTTACAAAAGGTATCTATTCTTGAAGATCCATTTAAATTGTCGTGTTTTTCAACGGGCACTTTAGGCGTGTTGGAACTAACTAGTACATAATATATAGTGAAAGGAACTTCGTTCCAACCGGGTGGCCCCTGACATCTCATGTGTATTGTTTAATCTGTGCAGCCTGATTTGTTATGCGACCATTGATGCGTCTCAGGTTTAGTAGGTGACTGATGTCACTGCAGCTTATCAAGCTATCGGGCATATTCTTTTGTCGTTATAAGGAGGATGAGCCAAATGTATGAAACGGATTGGAACCAAAAGAAGAAAATTCAGTTTCTATATTTTTGCATCCTGGTCAGCGTAAGACCCATAGTGGGCAGTTGCAATCGAACATCCTTTCAGTGTGTAAAACGCAGAATACCGGTGGTCTAGGTTGGCCATTTCTGTCGTTCATAATGGCAGTAAATATACAAAAAGGAAAAAGAAAACATAAACAATCACTATTGGTTGACGACCCCCCCGAACGATATAAGGACGACGATTTTTGGCTATGCACTTGGAATATACTCGTGACACTATCAAGTACATAGCCATGAATAAGCTTCTCGAAATACTGTACGGAGTCGGTGTAACGCTGTGGGCCCAAATCAATGACTGTGAAACTAGAAGGCCAACGCACACTAATTGTGAGAAGCTCTCACCAATCCCTTCAATGGATGTTATGAGAAAATATTTATTTATTTTATTTACTTGGAATATAATAACCCTATATGGATCCGGTGCACGTATACAATTGGCAGATGTTCTCGACAGTTATAAGGCAGTCATTGAAGCTATCCAGGAAATGTGATGGACAGCACATGACAGCACAAGGAGGATAAACTGCGACATGTACTACACTTTCCATGAGAAAAAACATGAATTTGGTTGCGGATTTGTAATTGGAAAAAGACTGCGACACATAAATTACGTCCCATGAAGGAATTGGGGAGGACCTTTCAGAAATAGTGTGCTCTGCACATCCTTGTTTTAAACTCACTGGTTGGGACCTACAGTTTTACATCGGTTCCGAACGGTGTTCAGTTGGGTTCGATCTCCGCTCTGACTACCTTAAATTTCTTTCTGCGGGAGTCAACTCGCATAGTGACAGCTACACTATCGAGTATTTAGCCATGTAATAGCTTCTCAAAATACAGTTCGGAATGGGTGTAAAACTGTAGGGCCCTATTAGTGAGTACAAAACTAGAAAGCTTACTAGTTGTGAGAAGCGCTGTCCCGAATTCCTTCATGGGATGTAATGGGAAACCATTTATTTTACTCATCCAGTGTAGTGGACGTTCGTGTGATCACAGGAGCTAACATCGATTCTGAACACTAGCTCGTAGCACATAAGGTTCCCACAATATTAAGTAGAGCGAAAATCATACGAAACTAGACGCAGAGATAGCCAGACATCAGACTTTTGGCACAGAACCCACTCCCTTATGATATCCTGAAGGGCAGTGGACTCCGACTCTATAAAAACTGTCGCAACAACCGTACTTGGTTTTGAAAAACCGACACAAACCATTCTACAATGAAGAGTGTCGCACAGCAAACGATGAAAAGAACGCTACACATGTGGCAAAGTAAAAACGCGAGCTGCGACTGAGCGGTGCAGGGAAAAATTAAAGAAGCTAACCCATCTCTTTAGGCGTAAGAAACGACAGTGTAGAAATCACGAGAATGACAAGATTGGGACATTGAGAAAATTCTCCCAACAAGTCGAGAACATAACTAATGTGCATAGTTCAGGGCCCCCTTGTGTCAAGACAAGGACGGAAATCTCATCGGAGCTGTGCTGAGTATATTCTTAATATGTAGAGATCATTTCTCCGCGATACTGGTATCTGAGATATCCAATGGCGATGAGACAATCGAGCACAATTTTGACGACGACGCCGATTGCCCCTTCCTTACTCAGATAATGTCAGAACAGATATTTCCCGACTTAAAACAACCAAGCCGCAGTAGCCGATAGATTACCGGCGGAGCTGTTTTAGGCCGGCGGCGATGAGCTGATATCAAAATTTGTTTAGATAAATGCATGCCAGGCGATTGGAGTCTCAGTATACTATGCCCTACATTTAAAAAAGGTGATCCGAGTCTCTGTCTCCAGATGTTCGGCGGCCTTCGATAGCCCGGTACGGGAGAAACTCTACGAAGCAATGTCTTGGTATTCCTGTACAATTCATTCGCCTTTGAATGATGACCTTGACGAACACCAAATCTGCAGTGAAAGTTAGTAAGGATGTTACCGAAAGTTTTGAAGCTAAGCGAGGCCTAAGGCTAAAGGAACCCTGTAGTGTGATATCTTTAATATCTTAATGGAGATCGTTATCAGAAAAGCTGCAGTCAACATGAGTAAAACCATCAGCAGCAAAAGCCACATGCTGCTTGCTTATGCTGATGAAGTAGATATCATTGGGAGCACAATTAGAGAAGTTATTGTAGTTTTTTCGAGAATTGAGAAGGAGTCAGCCAAGGCGGGCCTGACAGTAAATGAGGACAAGACAAAATTTATGGTTTCAACGAGCGGCCTTCACACAATTAGACCAAAGCGTGAACGTTGATAACCGTTAAAATTTCAAGGAGTTGGACAAATTTATATACCTCGGATCTGTCGTAAACAAAAACAACAACGTCAGCATTGAGATCAATTGCAGAATTGTGCTTGTAAATAGATGTCATTTTGGAAGCAAGTACTTTAGAGATAAAGCCCTCTCTCGAGTAACCAAAGTCCAACTATACCAGGTTCTGATACAACCACTCTTGCTTTATGGTGCAGAATCCTGGGTTTTATCGTATGCGGACGAAACATATCTAGGAGTTTTAGTTAATGTATGAGAATTTCGTACTACAAGCTTACTACGTCAGGTGGTTTTTTCTGGAATAATCGACAATTCAGTTAAGCACAGTCACTAGCATGACTAGTTTTGAACTCCGAACTAGGAGTCTTCTAGATAAAAACTCCGAAGAAATGATAGCCTTATTGTGCACAACGGCGAGTATCGGCGTCGCATTAGTCATGAGCTGTATGAGCTTACGAGCTATATTCCGATATTGACATAGTTATGTGGACGAAAATACCGCCATTGCGCTGGCTGGGCCATGTCAATAGAATGGATGAAGCTGAACCAGCTCGAAGGGTTTTCGAAACCGAACTAGAACGAACTCAAAAAATAGGAAGAGCAAGACTCTGCTGGAGGGATTAGGTTGATGCGTACACTTTGTATTAACAACTGTAGAGATAAGGCAAAAGATCGACCTGGTTGGCGAAATAAGTTATCTTTGTTTCGTAAGATCCCTGACCCCCCAGGTTTGTTCGGGATAAGGTAATTAAGTTAGTAAGTTTCTGTAATTTTATAGATTATTCGTATATTTTTCTTAACGGTGGATTAAGGGTGGGCCGTGTAAAATATGAAAGTTTATTTCAGTTTAAATAATCGTTGGCCTAGCGCTGTCCTGTTAAAGCCGTAACACGTTCTTGTCATGCTGGCCATTAACGGTAACGGTAGCTCCTGTCTCATTTTCGAATAAAACTGGGCCTTCGATATCGCCATGCCCAAAAACGCACTATACAGTCACTCGTTGTGATAACATTCGTTTCTCCTCGACGACGTGTGGATTTTTCAAGCGCCAAATGTGAAAATATTGTTTTTCAACGAGGTGAAATTGAACTTCATCGGAAAATATAATTTTTCGGTCTTTGGAACTCAGAACTTTGGAAGAAAGCTATTAATATTTCCCAATTTTCTTCAGGCATAAATCGACGAATTTCCGTATTATGATACTAGAATATGCATTACTATGTTTAGCATAATATTCGAAGGGGTTAACACTGTGACTAATGATTGAAATAGCTTGAATGGCCACAGGATTTGATATAATTCTGCGATAGATTGTATGTACCATACATAAACTGAACGGACAAGCATCGTCTCAGGGATGAAAATGTTCATCACCCCAACAACTTTCGTCATCGAAAGTGAGCCAACGTACAGTTTCATTCCCGCTACGAAAATGTGTTCTTCAACTGCAAATTGTTCGTCACTGCGAAGAACGTATGATTGTTGATGCAATGAATTTCATTCATTATTGCAACGAATTTGTTTCGTTGTTGCAATGAATTTGTTTCTTTGTTGCAATGTATAAGTATCGTTGTTGCAATGAAATTATTGAAATTATTATGAAGCAACTTCATTGCAGCAATGAATTTGTTTCATTGCAGCTATGAATTTGTTTCGTGGATGCTATGAAGTTATTTCATGACTGCAATGATTTTTTTTTCATTGCTGTAACGAATGTGCTTAAGAGTGTTTGAAATTATTTGTTGTTTATTTTACATAAATACACTGCCAGTATTACATCGCAAGTGTTTTAAAAAAAAAATTTTGAAGTTTTCTTTTGAAAATGGTCTGATTTCATTATATTATATGGCCGTCTGATTTCATTATATTATGTGGCCGTCGGTGGTGCAATGGTGAGTGTGCGCGGCTCTTGTACATGAGATCCTGGGTTCGAACCCGGCTCTGACCACCTTCAAAAAAAATTTCTTTCGGCGGCGGTCACCTCGCATAGTGACGGCGACACTATCGAGTATCTAGCCATGAAAAAGCTTCTCAAATTACCGTTCGGAATCGGTGTAAAACTGTAGGTCACAATCAGTGAATGAAAACTGGAAAGCGCACAGCTCAGTGATTGTGAGAAGTTCTCCCCAGTCCCTTCATGGGATGTAATGGGAAACCATTTATTTATTTTTTTTATATAATATAAAGGGTCCGCCAAATAACTTTTTTTTTTAAAATGCTATAAAAAAAACTACTGAATATTTTCTCAAATTTCTTTTTTCATTTGAAAGTACAATCCTTCCGGTTAATAATGGAAAATAATTTCATTCAAATGGAAGCCTCGGCTGTCCATGCAGTAGCCTACACGATCGGTCCAATTTTTAAGCACATTATCGATTGTGTGCAGCTGTATTTCACCAATGGCTTCACGAATATTGTCCTTTAAAGCGTCAGTTGTCTCTGGCTTATCGGCGTATCACTTATCTTTGAGGGCACCCCACAAATATTAGTCCAACGGTGTCAAATCGCAGCTCCGAGGTGGCCAAACGACATCAGCTCTGCGGCTGATAATGCGATCTTCAAAAACAGGGCGCAAAGTATCGAGTATAGTTTCGGCTGTGTGGCACGTAGCGCCATCCTGTTGAAACCAAATGTTGCCAATATCCTCCTCTTCAACATGGAACGATAACGATCGCCATTGACTGTAATGGCCACTCCTTGCTCATTTTCGAAGAAAAATGGCCCAATTATGCCTCTGGACCAAAATCCGCACCAAACAGTGCCTCGTTTTGGGTGAATCGACTTTTCAATGTATGCGTGCGGGTTTTCTGTGCCCCAAATGCGATAATTTTGCTTGTTTACATACCCGCCAAGATCAAAATGAGCTTCATCTGATAAGATGATTTTTTTTGGCAAAATCGGCATCTTCTGTAAGTCCCAGGCCCATTTTCCCCATATTTCCCAGCGTTGTTCAAGCGTATACACAACCATATTGGTTCAGCGGAAAGATAAAACTAATTATCTGACAAATCAGACATGAGCTAAGTGTTACCATTCACGAAATAAGCACTAGTTGAAAAAAAAACGTTAGATGGCGGACCCTTTATTATATCCATTCTACTCGTCTGAAGAAAGATTACGGTTGAGTGTTATTGTGGCCGTTGTAGACAGATCCTGCAATTAAAAACAAATATGAAGAATAGATTATTAAGATTTATAATTGAGATATGTACATACATATCTAGGTATGTCTGTACTTGCTATGAACGTAAGCTCTACTCCCGTATGGATTTCATTACAGCAATTGATCTATGTTCAAAAGTTTCTTTAACATAGAACCACATCATTGTTTCTTAAATTATGCAATTTTTGTTGTGTTGAGGGTTCTGTCATTCAATTATAGCGCCACATCTCCCCATAATTCGGCAAAATCGTGTGTGACAGCCGTCCCGTCCCGTACAGACGTGTTTTTGGTTGTGCTCCGCGTCCCGTTCAATGTTTAATGTTAAACCATAATATCCAGTCCGCGTCGTTGTCATGAATCACAAATTTTAAAATCGTGAAAACATAATGCAAAACCAAAACATTATTACAATATCAAAGTGCAAGCAAATAAAACAAAACGATCAGTACACAAGTGCAATAACATAAACCAACAAGAACAACAACAATAATCGACACCAAATGCTCGCGACACCACTCCGTTCCCAACGCAACATGTTTGACACCGCGACATCAACACAAACCAAACCAAACCATAATCAAACAACAACAAATAAGGAAACAATAACATCAACTAGGCTGTTTACGTCAACCACGCGAAGGGCTTTTATGCCCCTCTCTGTGTGGTGCATTTGTTGTCCCCCGCTCCCTCTCCTATACGGTACAGCATAGACTGTGTTTTCTTCGTCTTCTCGTTGCTGCTCAGTGCTTAAGGCATAACACTAAGCATTGTGTGGATATCAGCGGGAAGGCGGGGGACTCACTGTTTGTGTTTACTGCTGTGAATTTGTTCTGTGTGTTTGTGTGTCGCAATGGTGTGTAATTTTGTTATACATTATGGTAACATACGAGGGTTGAGAACGAATTTTTTCGGTGTGTACTCTCATATTAATATTCATCGGCCTGATGTTCTTGCTCTATGTGAAACCCAGGTGCGTGAGGATTCTGATCCACAGGATTTTCACGTTCCTGGGTACCACACTCTATCCCTTTTTATTTCCCACAGAGGCCTTGTGGTTTATGTAAAAAATGGCATAGTGTTTCAGAGTCAGCGACATTTCGACTCACAAGATCCAGAATTTAACTCTCTTTGGTTAAAATTCAAGATTGGAACACATGTCCTACATTTCGGATTTCTTTATAGAAGTCCTAATGCGGGAAGGGAGACATCCTTTAATGGCTTTGACACCCTTTCCGATTCCATTTCTGAGATATTGGGGAATTATCCAGACAGTGAAATCGTTGTTGCTGGTGATTTCAATGTCCATAATTCCTCCTGGTTAACGCATTCGAGCCATACAACTACGGAGGGCCAATACGCTGAGCTCTTCGCCGCTCATAACAACTTAACGCAATTGGTGAATGAACCGACGCACATTCCGTGTGTTCAAGGGCACAACCAAAATTTACTTGACCTCTTCTTAACTTCGCACCCTGAAAAGTACGAAGTTAACACGCTTGCACCTCTGGGTAATTCGGATCACTGTATCATTTCGGCGTCCTTTTCGTATTCAGCTCTTCGTCTCGCTTCAAACACAGTCCCGAAGCGAAAAATTTTTATCTACGAAGAGGCACGTTGGGCAGAGCTCAACAACTTTTATCAGCATTTTAACTGGAAGCTTTGTTTTCTGGACAATGACATAGATGCTGCTGCTGAAATGATCGAGAAGATAATTTTGATTGGTATGAATTCATTCATTCCGACGAAAATTATTTCGGTTAAACCATCGGAAAAAAGTTGGTGTAACCAGACATGCAAGAATGCTGTCAGATCCAAAGAGGACGCGTTCAGAGACTGGCGTTCTAATAAAAACGTTGATACTGAACTGCTACGCAAACAGGCAAGATCCAAGTGTGCCAAAGTACTTCGACGCGAAAAGTTTCTTCACGAACAGCGTATTCGTGCTAAAGTCCTTTCTTTCCCTAGAGGAAGTAAGAACTTTTGGTCATTTGCAAGAAGAATAAAGGATAGTTCTTCCTCTATCCCAACTCTTCTTAAAGATGACATAACATTCACTGAACCGGTTGATAAAGCTAACCTCTTGGCTGAAATGTTTGCAAGGAACTCTTCCTTGCCGGATAGCAATCAACCACTCCCCGTGATCAATCACGTATCTTGTTCCATGCCCAAGATATTTTTTCGAACGCGAGGAGTTAAAAAGGTTCTTGCGAATCTCGTCGTAGGTAAATCCCCGGGCCCGGATGGCATATCTGCACTGGTCTTGAGTAGGTGCTCTTCGACACTGGCGTGTCCACTGCGCAATCTTTTCAACCTTGCATACCGTGCCGGAGTCTTCCCTGCGCGTTGGAAGGTTGCTAATGTCCAGCCAATCCCTAAAAAAGGTGATGCAAGTAACCCTGCAAATTACCGCCCAATTGCAATTTGTTCTACGCTCTCGAAGGTTATGGAGAGCATGGTTAACCACCATCTAGTGAAGTATCTTGAGTCCAATGACCTTCTTAACGATCGGCAGTATGGTTTCCGTAGAATGAGATCTACTGGAGACCTGATGGCGTTCCTTTCGGAACAGTGGAGTCGATCCATCCACCGGCTTGGTGAGAGTAAGGTAGTGGCTCTTGATATTTCCAAGGCCTTTGACAGAGTATGGCACGATGCACTCTTGTCAAAGCTCGCTGCTTTTGGTGTCGGTGATAACTTCACTCGATTTATATCGAGTTTTCTCAGAGATCGCACTATACGAGTTGTTGTAGATGGGGTTTCATCCGACGAGCATAAATTGACTGCAGGTGTACCACAGGGCTCTGTTCTTTCTCCTTCTCTTTTTCTTATTTTCATTGACGATCTCCTGGGTCAGACTGTGAATCCAATCTACTCTTTTGCCGATGACAGTAATCTCTGCCATTCTTATTCATTCGATCGTAGGCCAAGTCTTCAAGAGATTGAAGTCGAACGCCGGACGATGAATGAAACACTCGACCGCGATCTGGTATCCATTGTTGAATGGGGTCGAAAGAATAGAGTAGATTTTAATGCGGGTAAGACCCAGTGTTGTTTGTTGTCGCATAAACGTATTGCTGACCCAGGTGTGTCGTCATTGTCTATGGACGGTGTGGATATTGATGAATCAGACGCTCTTGATGTTCTGGGCATGAAAATACAATGTGATGTCCGTTGGGCAAAACATGTATTTGAAGTGTCGAAAGATGCATTCAAGTGTCTAGGCTTTTTAAAGCGGTGCAAGAAATACTTCACTCCCTCTGATCTTCTCAATATCTACACCACCTACATCAGGCCAAAGATGGAGTATAACTCCCATATATGGGCAGGTGCTCCTAGGACTTCTTTGGAGCTTCTCGACCGTGTCCAGAAGAGAGCGACGGTGTTAATAGGGGACAGTAGGGTATCCAACTCTATTGCCTCCCTTGAGCATCGTCGAAATGTGGGTTGCGTGTCACTTTTCTATCGATATTTCCACGGTATGTGTTCCTCGGACATCCGTCAACTTATGCCGGACGTGAGGATATTTAGCCGAAGTACGCGGCTTTCCAGGAACTCTCATCCGTTTTTTATCGAATGGCCGATTGACCGCACTACACACTATAGAGAAAATTCGTTCTTCAGCCGTACAGTCCGTATGTGGAATAAACTTCCGGCTAGTGTATTTCCCACCAATTGTGACATACAAACATTCAAGGCAAATGTCAACAGTCACTACTCCCTCTTTCCACCCTCTACTACCTCAATTTTCCTTCGCCAACACAATGCACTGCATTTATAGGGGGCATCCCCTGAGTGTTGGTTTGATAAAAAAAAAAAAAAAAAAAAAAAAAAATTAAGCCACTGATCGCTCTGTAAGCATTTTTTTCAACTACTCTTTTATTTATTTTAACCAAATTTGTTAAAAGTTCGATTGGATTTATTTCACTGTACGTTAAGTTGTTACTTTTTATTATCATGTTACTTGAAACACTTTGTTCACTTCACTTCTTCGTTTTCATTGACTTCGAACTCAAATGCCAATATAACGAAACAAGCGCGACCGAATTATGGTTAAAACGCGAACATTTTATTACGATTTGTACCGTCACCCTCATACGCACACACAAAAGTTCTGTTACATATTTTGGGGTAGTTTTTCTTCTATCGATGCGTCACTTTATTTGCTGTCGTGTTGCTCCTTGCATTCTGTGTGTTTATGTATTTCATTTATAGATACACAATTAACACAAACGATCACAGTAAACACATAAATTCACACAATTTATTTTTCTGAATAAAATATTATTATTTTAGTAAGTTGAACAAATTAGTCTGATTTAAAAAAATTATTTAAATTATTCCGGCGAAGAAATATGTCTACCACTTTCGGTTGTTGCAAATGAACTGATTTAAGATGTGTACGTGATCCAGCATTCACACTCACCATTTCCTCTTTCTGTTCTCTTTTTTACTCTAACTCATTTTTTTGACTGTTTTTCTCTCTTTATCTTCATAAAACTTAGTTTCATTGCAATAACGAAATTGTTTTGTCAACTGTAAATGTTGGCAAAACTCCAAAATAAATAAGTAATAAAAATAATCAATGAAAAGTAAAATATACGCCAAATATCAATCGTTTAAATCTCATGCACTTAATTTTTTTTAATTTTTAACCCATTTTTCTACACAATTCAAATTAAATAAAATTGTTTCAGGAACGAAAAGTAAGTTCTTGCAGCAACGAAATGAAAAATTATCAAAGAAATCATGTATGCAATTTTTCGTTGCAGCGACTACCAAATTGTCTGATATACGAAACTTTTCATCGTAGCAACGTAAAAACATTAATGAAAATTGTTCATCCATACGACGAAGCATTATTCTTTGAGTATACCATGCATGTATCCCAAGCACATTAGATTTGATATGCAGCATGAAACTACCCCACAAAGATAATGTTTCGACGACTGTACTCATAACCAGTGCAGATCAGGAGTACTCGACAGTATTTGCCAACTTACAAAGATGAGTTCCACTTAAAATGGAATAATAAATATCCTCTCATTTGATTCTGATGAAATGTTTTTAAAGTTCGCGTAGGTATAAAATATCTTTGAAGTTGCTGAACTACATTATAACTTTATTTACATATATAAAATTTGTAACGATAAACTGTCTCACATAATTGGCTGGTAATAGAGAATGAAAACGAAATTGTGACTTAAAAGAAACGCTCGCAGCATCAAACGTTGTTATTCGTTTATATACTGTGTATTGTATTTCTGAAGAAAATCAAGCGGAAAGTAAATTACTTGACAAAGTTCCTTTTCCCACATAGCTGTTTTTTTTCATTTTATCTCAGAAAAATATACACATGTATAAACAAAATTTGTTTACGCCTTAAAGCTAAATATGAAAATTTATTGAATTTGTATAAAATAAATATGTATTCACATATATTAGGGTGTTTGTTTGTTTGTTATTTTTTCATTTAAGTCAACATTTAAGTTTCATGACAAATGTAGGATAAAATCTTGAGAAAAAAACAGAAGACGCTGTGTTCATCACAGTGTGTTTGGAACGTCACCGAAGTTATGATAAACTGACGTTTTGTTATTCGCTCTAAATAAGGAAAACGGAAACACATTTATAGGCAATTTAGGATATGGATTAAACTCACCTCAAAGCACTGCAAGAATATGAATAAGCAAGAGGAAACGAAGAACATGGTGGGAAAAAGCTTTCTGTTCGTGTGTTGGAATTATGGGACTTTCAGTGTGTGTTGATACTTAGGGATTTCCCAGCGATACTAATTCCCATATGCAACTTGCATAATTGAGTTTGTATATATACGATTGATGATCTACAGATGGCATCAATTCGTAGTTAGGCGATACTAATTCCCATATGTAACTTGCATAATTGAGTTTGTATATATACGATTGATGATCTACCGATGGTATCAATTCAGGCACAGTAGTTAGGCATCTGATGATGAACTTGTCACGGACTAGTCATGCGCATGTCAGTGTATTTAATTGAATTGCCTATTATTCCAACAAAACCCAACCAGTTAGGA
This sequence comes from Phaonia tiefii, assembly GCA_963931995.1. NCBI lineage: Eukaryota > Metazoa > Arthropoda > Insecta > Diptera > Muscidae > Phaonia > Phaonia tiefii. The sequence goes on along the minus strand of OZ008369.1, from coordinate 24,802,523 downwards.
AAATCAATTAGATAAATGTTCCTGGCTTTGTAAGCTTCCCAGTTGGAAATTTCCTATAGATATCATCAATCTCCATACAAAAAACGTCATGACACCTCCCGACATTTTCATACATTTGGCCAAAAGTTAGCAGGAATTTTCCACAGTTAGTCAACAGTGGTGATCACCTTACGACATGTACACAAGACGTCTTGAGTAACCATTCATCAGTGGGTCAGTTACTCAAGACATCTTTAAATATGGTGTTTTGGGTCATCTTATAGGTACTTGTTTATTCGAATTTATATATTTGTCCATATGTATGTAGCTTGTCTGTTGCACGATATTAAATAAAATCTGAAAGACAAAAAGTGAGACATACATACATAATTATAATACTTTAGAAATTAGCATATTCTTCTAACAAATTTCAAATATTTTGATATAAATTCTGACAACGTATGGCATCTGTTTCATACCTACAAATCAATACTCGTATAAATTTTTCAGTTTGATGTTTTTTGAAAAATTTGAAAATCCACACACATGGCTTGCAGTTGACAAATGATGAAGACATCCTCAATCGACATTCAGCATTGGTCTTAATAAGAGTCAGCCATGACAAAGTGCTGACAAATCAACAGGACGGTCTTACATAAATTGTCAGCCCCTTCACAATTTATGTCACCGAAGTCAAAAGTAGTGACATGTCACGAAGGTGTCCCATACAAATTGTCATCATCTACTGAGATAGTCCTAAGCAAATAATACTGAAAATGTCTTCAAGACAAAATTTCCAACATTTCTCATACATTAACTAAGAACGAACAAAATCGGTCGAAAAATTCAAATTTATTTGTGTGGTTTGTGTTTTTTCTTGCAACAGGATTTTTTTTCTAGCATATTTTTATTCTTAACTAGTATTCTTGGCGCAATGTGTTTTATTAGTTTATTTATACAAATATAACACTTATGTCAGCCTAATGGGGTATATTTCTTGGAAGAGTTACTGAACAGTTTTGCATGTTCCTACAGCGCTGGGTTTAAGGGCATAGATGTCTTTGTAACTACACGCCGGAAATGTTTTATTTTTTTAAATTCAACAGCAATGGATTTTATTTATTCGGCCTTTTCGTTGAGATTTCGTTTGCATTTACTTTGATGAATTTTTCAATAGCATAATTCCAAACAACCGCTGATGAAGATGTGTGGCTAGATATGAAATAGCTATACGGTTTGCCTGGAATCATAGGAATACAATTGCAAAACTCCTTTTTAAAAAACTATGCTTCTATTAATAGCGATATAGAATGGCATCGAGCTTGAACAATAAAATTAAAAAGTACCAATAAAAAGGCCGAATAAATAAAAATCATCCCTGATGAATTTGACTAACGTGGAGCACGACGAAACTGCATGCAATTGTTATTGTATGTAAAAACATTGTGTTGTCTTTTAGGCAACAATAAAAAACATGTCTAATGAGGACCGATAGTTCTTTGGAGATGGAAAGAAGCTTTCTGCAAATGTTTTCTTGTGCGTTTTGCTTGGGATATTTTGCGAAAACTTCTTTAGTTGAAAATTCTCAATTCAAATGAGATTTCGTTTGCATTTAGTTTGATGAGTTTTTCAGTAGGATAATTCCAAACAACCGCTGATGAAGATTTGTGGCTGGATCTGAAATAGCTGTACGGTTTTCCAGGAATCATATGAATACATTTGCAAAACTCCTTTTAAAAAAACACAATCGACCTTATTCATAAAATGTTATGAGAGGTTTGAGAGACGTTTTTTGTATGACAAATCGTCTGTCAAACCGTAAGAGAGAATGGCCTCGAGTTTGAACAATAAAATTAAAAAGTTTTGTATTTTGTTGTTTGGATTCAAATATAACGTCTTTGTAGCTTGTCGCAAATATAGTATATTTGTGCCAAACCCACACTGTGTTTGATTTTCAATGTTACGTGTTTGGGACACAGTGATTAACAGGTTATAATATATGTTTTTGTGACTCAAAAGTGGGTTTGATTCTTGAAACGTGAAGATCACAAAAACCTAATATACAACACAGAAACGAAACAGCAGCAGATCTTCAATTCATGAAAATAATATTTGCAAACATGTACAGGATTCCTGCAATATGTTCCTGGGGCCATTTTTGAAGCGTGTAATTACCTTGATAATGCTCTCTCGAGACCATTGGGAAACACTAATCCTTTATATATAAATAATGGAAAATTTTTAACGTCGAATACGTTATACGGTAAGGTAGGGGTGTTGATCTGGAGCACAAAATTTTGAGAAAATGTTTGTCAACTTTCACCCACTTTTACTTAAATCTTAAAACATATTTTAGCAATTTTTATATGTTACTCAGTTTTGGTAATATGTTTTGTTTCGAATTACATTAAAAAAATTATATGTCTATATATAAAAGTTTTATGTAGTTAAGGAAATAAATATTTAAGAGCATGATATTTTAGACTTTTTTTGTACATGCCGCTGTTGTTGTTGGTTTGTAAATGCCGCTGTTGTTTTTGTTGTTGTTGTGAAATCAAATGATTTTGGCTTTGCTGTGCTTTGTTTATTTATCGAGCAGCGTGTAAATGTGTGTGTGTGTACATTTCGTTTTGTTGGATCGGTCGGTTATTAGTTCGTTTAGAGGGGAACATAAAATGAAGGGAGGGGTGCGTGGACACTTGTGTGTGCTTGAAAGTTTACAGATCTTTGCTGTCGTTTGTTTACTTCTGCGAGCAGCGTGTAAATGTGTGTGTATGTACATTAATACAAAGGATTGGCGATGTATACGCTCACTATATCAATGGCGTTTTTCCTAAACACATTTCTGTGAATACATTGGGAAGTAGTTGGAAAGCAGCTAATCTATTGTGCTGCCATATCATAAAATGTATTGCTGTAGCTGTACTTCAAATGAAGATGTCGCTATAATGTAATACGTTAAACTAGATATAGTTTCATCCTTAAACATATGGCATACAGTCTTCGAGCACACAAACTAAAAAATAAATTAATAAATCTTGTTCAAAACTATTCCAATCGTTTAGATCAGTGGTTTCCAAACTTATTTGGGTTATCGCCATCAGTTTGGTAGTTTTGTTGTTGTCTTATATTACTAAAAATTATACTGTACATACATAAAATAACTTATCACACATAACTTATCCTATCTAAAATTAATTAACTTTAATACATGCAAACGCCTACTTATGTTACAAAAACTTAATAACTAGCTATCAGCTGTATGCGTATATATGAGATAGATTTAAATCTTTTATCAAAAGTTATATTTAATTCATATATTTTAATTGCAAAATGACTAACGTATTCTACGTCTGACCTATGCGCCCGTGTTATCTAACACAGGCTTGTTATTTTTTTTATTAGGTGCGAAACTTACTTAATTATCCGGCCTGGAACCCCGGGGTGTCAGAGACCTTACAAAATGAAGATAACATATTGCGCCACCAGCTCGATCTTTTGCCTTATCTCTCCAGTTGGTAATACCAAGTGAACGCAGGGATTCGTCAACCTGATACCTTCAGCGGAGTCTTGGTTTGCCTATTTTTCGTCTTTCTTCGTATTCGGTTTCGAACACCCTACGTTCGCTTAATTATGTGACTGTCGGGATATAGCTCATGGTATTTAGAAAAGCTTTTCATGGCTAAATACTCGACAGCAGTGTTGCCGTCACTTTGCGAGGTGACCACCATCGAAAGAAATGTTAATGTCGTCACAGCAGGGATCGAATCGAAGACCTCATGTACAAGAGGCGCACGCAGTAGCCATTGCACCACCGACGGTGGTATAAGTAAAATCAAAATAAAAGAAACCCTAATCTTTAAAGTGCTTGCATAGCCCAAAATAACATCTATTCGCACGCACAATCCTCCGCTTGATCTCAAGGCTGACGTGTTTGTTATTGTTTATGGCAGATCCGAGGTAAATATATGCGACCACGATCTCGAACATATAACGTTCACGCTTTGGTATAATCCTGTGGAGGCTCCGCTCGTTGAAACCATTAATGTTGTCGGGTCGTCATTTACTTTCAGTCTCACTTCTGCTGCCTCCTTCTCAGCCTCATTGTGCGCCCAACGATATCTATATCACCAGCATACGGGAGCAGCTTTTTGACTTTTGCTGCTGAAGGTTTTATTCTTGTTGACTGCAGCTTTTCTCATAAAGATTTGCATTACAATGTTAAAACGATCGCACGATAAGGGGTCATCTTGCCTGGGGCCTCTCTTAGTTTGAAAAGCTTCTGTAAGATCCTGACCAACTTTCACTGTGGATTTGGCGTCCGTCAATTTTATCCTGCGTATGAGATTTACAGGAATACCAAGCTCAGATATTGCTTCGTAGAGTTTCTCCCGTATCGGGCTATATTATATTTGAGATTCCACAATATCTGACCAACACACTTTTATTTGAGTGAAATAATTATCGTCCTGTAAAGGAAAGAAAAAACCGTATACAACTGACATCAGGCCTGGCGTCATCGATGGACCTTATAAAATGGTGAGTTACATTTGAATATAAATGTCACTCAAAATTCTGTGTGGGTTTGCATGTCATATTTGGGAATTTGAAAAGAAAAAAACTAAACTTTGTGATAATAAGATCCGATAATGTGGTTAACATAATGTTCTAAGTCAGTAAATTTTTTTTACTACATTTTGTTTTTAAATAACATATTAAGAGTTGTTCCATTCCATTGTTCCTATGATAAGCTCTTAGTTTTATAATCACCATTTTCATTCCTAAATTCCAATTACGTTATTTTTCAGACATATCAGTTCGGAAAAGACTAATTTGAATTTATGTTTTATACCATAATAGCTGGAAATGTTTTGTTTTCCTTTTTTTTCTAAGAATCTAAATAACATAATTTGAAGTTAGGTAAATACATTCTACCATTGTCACTAACAGTGTCGAAACATACACGAATTAGAAAGACCTACAACATTGTTTTCATCGACTTATTGTGTTTATGTTGTTTGCATATAATTTAAAATTTTATAATTTTTTTTCGTTGAACATGAATAGAATCCTAGTTGTAGACAATAAATATTTTTAATCGAATTCGACCAATTGAAATGAAATTCTAATTTTTGTTCCTTATATTCCACGAAGCATTTATGCAACAGCCGTTAGGGATATGTGGGCTATGAAAAGTTCAGATATTAATTGATAGCAAAGGTTAAGGGCGGGTTTAGAATGAAGAGGTTTCTGACCGCAAATGCCTCTTCAACTCAAAACTTAACATTTGATCTAAATTTATTTTCCATCTTCGATTCTTTTTTTGGTTTGGTTCATTGTGGTATTTGTGTTAGCGTCATTGCTACCATACAATTTAATATATTCTGTGGCAGACTTGCATCGATCTAAAGGGGAACAAGAACACCACCCCAATATCCCTGAGCATGGCCGGAACAATAGATAGCATGGTTCCATAATAGGCTGAACAGGAGAGGAGTCATTACACAGACCTGAAGCCTCACTGGTATGGCCAAGCCGGCCAGCGATAATTGGTATTATAATTGGTCGCACATTATACTTGTTACAACCATTTATGCTATAGATAAAAGCCTTGTTCCACATTGGAACAGAGACTGGGGTCAACTTTTTTAAATATGGGGCATAGTGCACTGGGACTCCAATCGGAGGGCATGTATACATCCAACAAAAATTTAGTAATGAGCTGATGCCTGCACCTTATCAGAACATCGTTGCCAGCCTTTAGCAGCTCCGCCGGTAATCTGTTGGCTCCAGCGTCTTTGTTGTTGTTAATCCGGAAAATAGCTGTTCTGACGTCGTCTTGGTTAGGAGGGTGGCAATCGAAGTCGCCGTGCAAATTGTGATCGATTGTCGCCTTCTCATTGGGTATCTCACGTACCAGTGGCGGGGAGAAATGATGTCACCATATTCCCAACATGCTTCGCATATCTGCGATGACACTTCCGCCCTCGTGTTTACAGAAGTGGTCCCTGAACCATGTCCATTACTTCCGCTTTTGACTTTTTGGTATCGATTTTAGGTTCTGGCGTTCCTTCTGTGTGTCTAAATTTTCTCACCCTCGCGCTTCCCAACCGCCGTTTCTTATGCCTAAAAAGACGGTTGACCCCTTTCTTGTTTTCCTATGCAACTCCCCCACAGCTTACGTTGCAACTGAGAGAATAATTGCCTTACGTGCAGAGTTTTTTCATCATTTGCTGTGCGATACTCTTCAACGTGCCATGGTTTGTTACGAAGCGGTTTTTCAAAAACCAAGTACGGTAGTTATGGCAGTTTTTGAGCAGTTGGAAAGGAGTTTCCACTGCGCTTCAGAATCGTTATCGGGAAGTTGTCGGTTTTGTACCAAAAGAGCTTTCTTGAGCAGGCTGTGGCGACCTCTATTAATTGCTTCTTTCCGATGTCTGCCTTTCTCTGCGTCTGGTTTCGTACGATTTTCGCTCTACTTAATATTGTGCAAAAATTTGCTGCTACCAGGTAGCGTTCAGAATCGATGTTAGCTCCTGTGATCACTCCTACGTCCATTTTACTGGATCACGTCATCAATTTGGTTTTTCGTTCTTTTATCAGGCGATACCCAAGTACCCTGGTGGACGTCTTTATGCTGGAATCTTGTGCCACGAATGACCGTGTTTTTTGCCGCGGCAAAGTCAATCATGTAAACTGAAATTGCCAATAGTTGGATGTAACATATTCTTCCTGCCTACCGTAACATTAACATCTCCTAGCCAACGGTCAACGCAGCAGTCATACGTTTCCTCTAGGCGCTTATAGAAAATGTCTTTGGCATCATCATCTTTCTCTTCTGTCGGGGCATGCACACAAATTAGGGAAATATAAAAATATTTCGCTTTTATGCTGATTCTGTCTATACCTTCACTCACAGGACTGAACCTAGAGACTAGATGTCGCACTCGTTTGCCAACTACAAATCTGCAACCAAGTTCATGTTTTCCCTCATGGCAACTGTAGTATAAGTCGCGGTTTTCCTACCTTGACAAGTCATGTCCGGTCCATCGCATTTCCTAGATAGCGGTATCATCAGCTTTATGACTTTCAAGGCCATCTGCCAATTGGATACTTGCATCGTATCTATATAGAGTTCATACATTCCAGATGCATATCCGTAAATCGCGGTCCTTATAATGTTTACGGGGATCTCGTTTTCGTTTATGTTCTCTTTTTCGTTTTTGAATATTCAATATCATTATGAACGGTGGTGGAAAGCAAAACCATTCTATTGTGTTTTTGCATTTAACCTACTGGCAGGATATTTGATTGCTGCCGCCCATTATGGATCAGACGCTGACCAGGATGCAAAATGTCGAACCTGGATTTTTTCTTTTGGTTTCCGTCTGCCTTTGGCTCATATTTTAGCTCATCCGCTTTCTACGGCCAAAAGAATAATCCCAACCCAACAGGCTGTTCATTCGGTTAGCCTTCTCACTCTAGCTAGCTGACGGAGATTTCCGATTAAGTCATTGCCCAGGTCATACCGCGTGGAAGTAGTGAGCTGATTGGACTACCCAATGAAGGAATCATTTCTGGCCACTCCCAAGTGAATGCCTATCAGGAACTTCAACCTCCACGGACAGTCCCGTATCTGTAGAGGTTTCTCAATAACAGGCCGCAACGCTACTGTCAGTATAGCAGAGTACCGTTCAATATTCACGGAATTTTTTAACCACAATGGGAGAATTGAACTTGGTTGACATATGTTTTCAAGAGGACGGTGCTACATGCCATACTGCACGCAATATCATGAACAAAATGAGACGCGAGTTTGGTGAGCAATTAATTGCTCGTTGTGGCTTTGTCAATTGGCCTTCTCGTTTGTGCGATTTGACCCCACTAGAACACGTGAAATCTCTCGACCATAGGTACAAGCCAACTACGATTTCTGCCTTGGATCACAACATTACACGTGTCATTGGTTAAAAACCGTTCGATATGTTGGTAAAATTGTGCCAAAAGCGAACTTTCGGACTGGACCATGTGAATCGTAGCAGTGGGCACCATTTGCATGGAATAATCTATAAAATGTATATGGCAGCGACTGATTTAATTGATCCAAATAAATATTTTATTCACTTGTATTACAAACTTTCTGTGTATTCTTCAATTTTCAAAATCCAAATACAAAAAAGTGTCTTGTTATTTGGTAATATTTTTCTGAAATTGATAGGTACATATAGATGAAATTAATTATAAATCTTAGACACTATACACTAGACTTGTAAACACAATTTGAAAACAAAATTTATTGATCCAAAGTATGACCAAAGTTTGACCAAATCGAACATAAAGGAATGACAACTATTCTGTATATGTGCCCAGCAAACTTTTTTAGAGTCTGTTGCCAGTTTTATACATATATATTTCTTTACTGGTTGCGTGGATCACCAATCAATAGGAAGCAATACTTTTTACATACTTTTTGTAAGAAGACAAAATTTAACACTAGTTCTGGTTCTGTCGTCTATTGTTCAATGTCTTCCAAGGCGCATGTCCGAAGATCAATGTGCCTGGGTTTGAGTCCCGGTCTGAGACATGATTCAATCGAGGAAATAGTAACTTAAATAGTGCATTTGGACGTGTGAGTTATCAAGCCCATCAAACAGGAACCGTATAAAGACGATGAAGAAGTTTTTATTTTATTTTAAACTTCCGTGTGCAATATAAATGCAAACGAATATGATTTGCTACTTTACTACAGACGTATAGGGTGTCTCAGTAAGATTGCAGTTTTTAAATTTAGTGTCTGGCAGTTGTCACATATGTTTATTCCGATTATAAAAAATTAAACGCTTTATGAAAAAACAATGCGTTGTAACTGCGAAAACTTATTACAAAAATTTGGAAAGTTATGCTGAGATTTTATAGAATTGAATTTTAGAAGATTTCTTTATTATTTTAAAATGAATTTCGTTACTAAATTCGATATTTTCCCATTAAACAAGAAAACATGTGCATCATCTTTCTTTTTGCTCTATTCTGCCGTAGTAATAAACCTAAAACTTCCATTACTTGTATCATCTTTACAACCCAGGAAAGAGAGGTGGCCAAATGCGCAAATGTGTATAAATTTACTTTACAGCTTTATGCAGGTCTTTGATTAATTTGCCTCCATTACTGCCTGCAAAACGGTATCAAAGTTAAAAGTCTTCTGAGCGGAAAACAGTATCCACTTTCCTTGAGGACTTGGCAATTTTTCACGTTTCTGGTGTTCTTAATGTCTACATTTGGTTTTATACTCGTATATACCTCGGTTGTGCCATCATAAATTGTCGTTCTAGCTGTCTTTTTCCTTTTTGCAACAAAAGACACCTTCAAATGGGACGAAGACAGCAAATTGATATACAACCAACCACCAGCGACAATTTACAACACTATGATACACAATGCAACGCAAAACAAAGGGCAACAACAGGTGTAGCAGCTGTGCTGTGAAAAATGCTTCCCAGGCAGTACTTTGGGCTAGAGCAAAGGTCACAAGTACTACGATAAATTACCATCTTCTGTTGTTCTTCAAAAGTTCTCCAAGGCTTTTGCCATATATTATATGATAGTTCGTAAATGCTGTATCACTTTTATGTACCCAACATGCTCGACACTACTTAAGTTACGAAAAATTGTGGATGATTGTCATCTGAGGGAAAAGTGGAGTGAATATTTTTATTTTATTACCGCTTCACGGCTAGAAAGTCTTTGTTAAATGCATTTCTAAATTGTCTTTTCTTTTGGGAGCAAAATTTATAAAGTGAGAATTCGTTTAATTGTTCCCCTTCATGCTTCTGCCATAGTTTGAAAAACGGAAGAAGGTAACTTTCCTATTTTTTTTGTTGAAATTTTATTACTTGAAGGTGCCAAATTAAAACGAGTTTAGGCGGTTTTGTCATTCGGCTTGTCTTTTAGACAGCGACCGTAGGGATTATGAATTTTATAATATTTTTCTATTACAAATCATTTCTAATGGGGAAAAGTTATATTGAACCGGATAGTGATTGAAAATCGTAAACTTTTAAAGATCAGCAAAATATAAAGAATACACATAGGGAAATGATTAGTTGGAAGTAAATTCAGGCATTGCAAGTTCCCTGATAAAATCTATACTTTGATTAGAATTCATAATTACCATAAATCAGAATTATTTGTCGATGTTATTGATAAATTAAAAATAGGCCTTACTAATTATAAGCTGTTACTACAGAAATTAAGTGGTATTAACCAATTTGAGAATTTCTAAAACCTCCATCATCTGAAAAGTACGACACAACTCATTAAAAATACAATATTAGAATGCGTGTTCAAGTATTAATCACTGTAATAATAATTTAGTTTCTCTTACAAAAACACGTGTTACAAAGTTATGAATTCCACTTTTCTTAAGAGTCTTGGCTGTAAAAGGGAAACCAAATTGAATGCAACACGAGGACTTTTTAAGAAGAACTATTGTTTTAAACAGAAAATAAGAAACAAATTTGAAAAACACAATAAAGTATATATAACTATATATAAATATCATCCACCGGAAAATGTGGTAAGTATACGTACTCCCATTTTATGCCGTATAGGCCCAGAAATTGTTTATACATTGGACAAAAACAATGGCTGACATATATTTTTCTATACGAAATGTCCATGTGCTTGTATATTTTACTGGTATCAACAAGACGAATATGCCCAGTTGATAAATCTCGTCACACAAGTTTCAGAGTCGTACATATTTTTTATTTTACTAATAGCATTACCATAAAATGAGGTGAAGTGATACTTTTAAACACAATCGTTGAACCTGACGCCACCATTGACGCCTCCACAAATATATGCAGAACATTGTGGGCACTTCTCTGGAGGAACTATTTTTGTGGATGATACAAATTAACTAAACATACATTTGATATTGCTAAATTATAACCTTTTTTTTATTGTTACAAAGAGAGTTCGTATTTACTTCCCCATGTGTAACATATACATTAGGGTGGCAATGAAATGCATGGAGGAGAATATATTTTCGAATTTTAATAAACCCCAGAAGTATTCCTGTTCCTTATGGTCTAAAACTGACTTAGTGAAAATATGAGCCGAATCGGACAACTCTAAGACATGCCGCATTATAGTCAAAGTTTTCGGATTTTGGCATTTTGGGTGAAAATTTGTATACACTAGAAAATCTTCATTCATCGGTGCATTTGAAAAAAAAAAATTTCCACATTGATTTAGTTTAACCTGAGTATAAACTGGATTAAGTTTGAGTCAAATCGGACCACTCTAAGGGTTCCAATTTTTAATTTTAATAAATTTGAAATTTTTAACAAAATGAAAATTTGGGGGTTTCGGTTTTTTCTAAAAATGTTCTCTAAAAAAATGTTTAACTTGGATTCCAACGCTTTCTAGCGGAAGTCTATACGCTTGCAATAAGCTAGAACACGATATATTCATGCAACGGTTTCATGGTGTTATCGTATACCCTTTTATACCCTTATAAGGTCATCTTGGCGATTTTTACTCGAGATAGCCTACTTTGCCGCACGAAAGCACCATGCAACCATTGCATGAATATATCGTGTTATAGCTTACTGGATGCGTATATATTTCTGCTTGAAGGTGTTGGAATCCAAGTTAAATATTTTTTCAGTTAGATACAATTTTTGTAAAAAAAACCGAAAAACAAAAAATTTTAATTTTTGCTAAAAATTGCAAATTTTTTCAAATTAAAAATTGGAACCCTTAGAGTGGTCGGATTTTACTCAGACTTCATCCAGGTTAAACTAAATTAATGTGCAAATTTGTTTTCAAATGCATCGAGGAATGAAGATTTTCTAGTGTATACGAATTTTCATCCAAAATGCCAAAATCCGAAAACTTTGACTAAAATGTGGAACGGCTTAGAGTTGCCCGATTCGGCTCAAATTTTCAGGAAGTCAGTTTTAGAACATTAGGAACAAGAATCCGCCTGGGGTTTATTAAAAATCCGCAGTTGTTTTTTTATTGCCACCCTAATATACATATTGCCGTGGGGCAATGTACACATCCCACATTATCTAGGGGGTATGGGGAAATAATGGATAGCTCCCCACGACGATGTGAAATTACCCTGCACAATTATCCATTACACATAGGTAATGGGTAATCGGCCTTTACCCATTACCCACGGCTATGGGTACCCTGGGAAAACCATCCCCATTTTTGATCGAAAATCTGAAAAATTTAGAAAAAATTTCTATATCTCGTAAACGACGCATCCTATTGAAATAATAACCAATTTTTGGGGGTTTCTAAGGTTTTTCATATAGTAGTGGTCCAATTCGTATGGAAATTGATTTTTCCAAAAATCGCCAAAATAAAAAATGCCTATACCTTCACTCTTTCCGTGGAAAAATAATAATAGGAGGAGGCTTTAACGTATGGCTGACTTAAATACGGCGTCACCTTTTTATAAATGAATCTCTAAAACTAGGATTTCTCGAATCAAAAACGGTTAAAACGCCCATATGCCAATATTTTCTGAAACGAAGTGTTCAATCGAAAAAAATATTTAAGCTGTAACCCTATTCATTATCTCTTATACATAGTACGTAAAAGATAAACAAACATATTGAAAACGTATGCTTGTTTGAGGTCTAATTAATAAAGGTTCCAAAATGTTTTAAAGTAGAATTCTTTTAAAAATAATAAGATTATGTGTTGCTCTATAATAAAATACTATCTAAAGAAAACCCCTCAAATTTTAAACTGTAAAAACGATTAACAATATTCGTCTTAAAACTATACGCTGAAAAATCTGTCTTTTTGTTGTTGTTTGGATTCAAATATAACGTGTCTGTAGCTTGTCGCAAAAATAGTATACTAGGGTTCAAAAACGTTGTATTTGCCATGCAATATAACATTTTTGGCACACAATGATTACGAGGCTATAATATATGTATTTGTGACCCAAATGTGGCTTTGTTTGTTGAAAACTACTACAAAAACGAGACAGACAATAAAGAAACAAAAAGGCAGAAAATCTACAATTTATGAAAACAATACCTCCAAACATGTACATGTTTCCTGCAATATGTTGCTGGTCCTGCTTTTTTTCAGCGTATGCAAAACAAAAGCCGTTTATTTGTCATACGTCTCAAAGACGTGCGCTATCTCGCTAGGGTTAAAGGTTTTCATAAATTTGAGCAATAATATTTCTTTTTAAATTGACAAAATAAGAAACTCGATAAAACAAAAACTAAACAAAACCTAAGCAAAAATCATAACTTTGTTTCCTCCATAGGAGGCTTTAAACAATGGATGTCTTTAATACGGCATCACTTATTTAAAAGAAAAACTGCTTACACCTATGTGTGTTTCAGCGATTTTTTATTCGAAAATGTTTTTTGATGTCTTAACATCTATAGCGGCGTATAGGGCTTAAATCTATAAAAGTCAACACATGCAAACAATACACAGACAGGTTTTCTGCTGCTGCTAAAACCAGATTTTATGCTGCTGCTCAAACCAGATTTTCTGCGACTGCGAAAGAGAATAATGACGTGTTAAACAAAAATGAGCGAGCAAGAGAGCAATGAAAGAGTGGTGTGGCAGTTGCTGTTGTTGAACGGAGTTATAAAGCATAGCCACGCAAAATTTCATTTCCAAGCCCATGTGCTTGCGCAGTCGACGTTATGGTGACACACTAATACGTCAGCTACTTTGTACAAAGTATGTGTGATGTTGTGTGTTTGGCTGTTTCGTTGCTGTTGATATGGCAAACATGTGGTTATGTGACAAACGTATACGTCAGCTACTTCGGACAAAGTATGTGTGATGTTGTGTGTTTGGTTGTTTTTAAATGAAACGTCATCATTTGGTTGTACGGCTTTTTAAATTCTTTATATTAACTTCACCTGCCTGTATGTATGTATGCCGAAAAAACTTTGGATTGATTTTTAATCCTTCTCCCGTAATCCAATCGAGCTGAAACCTCGCAGGCAAACTAATGGCGACGACAAAAATGAAATGTCGAAATATGGGCGGGATTGGACTAATCGGCGTGCTACCTCCCATACAAATCACAAATTAATAATCCATTATTTCTGCTCCTGTTAACGGTATTTGAACAAAATCGGGTATGTTGGTTAGGTTTATATATTCTAAGATCTGGTGCAAATATGGGCGGGATTGGACAAAGGGGCGCGGTCATATATAAAGAATTTATAGTCAAAAACTGTTTTTTTTACGGGTTGATTTTTTATTATTGTCAAAGGGAAGTCAAATAAAATGTGGGTGCGGAGCACTCTCAGAGCAAATAGAATAATGACGTATTATACGTATATAAAAATGAGACAACAAGTAACAATGATCATGTGTCTGTTGCTTTGCATTCTCTTTGTTGTTTCTGGGAATAAAACAACAAGTTTTAAGCAAGAAAATAATGACACATGTGCTTGCACAGGTCTTTAAATAATCTTAAATATTAATATTATTTAAATGTATCGTCATCATATGATTGAACGCTGTTTTTTATTTTCCCATGTAACATTCACACATGTGTTCATATAAATCGAACAGTTACCGTGTAGCAAAAATGTGTTAACATATCGCCCGTGAGTTCGAACAATCATTGGATTTTTTTTTATTTAGGGATTTTGTTATTTTGGCGATTTTTTTTTGTAAAGTCGTCCATACGAATGGAACCACGTTGTGAAAAATACTTAAAAACCTGAGAAAGTTAGTTATTTGTAAATTGAACGCTCCGTTTCCGAAATACAGACATAATGGCGTTATAAAAAAAAAAGTGGTGTACCTTAACATCCCATCATGGGATTGGGGGAGCTTTTTATAATCAGTGAGATGTGCGCTTTCTAGTTTTACACTCACTGATTGGGACCTACAGTTTCACCCCGATTCCAAACGGTATTTTGAGAAGCACTTTCAAGGCTAAGTACTCGATAGTGTCGCCACCACTAAGCCAGTTGACCGTCGTAGAAAGAAATGTAAGGTGGTCTGAGCAGGGATCGAATCGAGGTTCTCATGTACAACAGCCGCGCACACTAGCCATTTGCACATTGGACCACCGACGGATCTTGTAGTCTCCGCTGAAAGGCTGATCACATCCCTTAATTGCGGGTAACAACTGTTATTGTTATAAAAAAAGTGATCCCGTATTAAATACATCCATTGGTTATAGCCTCCCGTCGAGGTAAAAAATCACTCGCAAAAATAATAAATTTTTTACCTCTGCAGGAGGCTTTACTTTAGCCTATAGATATCTTGAATTCGACATCACTTTTTTTTCTTAAAAAAAGTTTAAAAATTAAATCTAAAAAAACTAAAGTTTCTTGAACCAAAAATTGCTAAAGTGTCCTTATGCCAATATCTCGGAAATGGAGTGTGCAGTCGAAAAGTAGCTAATTTTTAAAGGTTTCTTAGGATTTTTAAAAAAGTTGTCCAATCGAATGGAAGAAATTTTTTAAAAAATCGCCAAAATAAGAAAATCGCTAAAATAAAAAATGAATATTACTCGGGTGCGTCCAACAGCAAAAATTATAACTTTGTTATCTCCACAGGAGGCTTTAAACAGTGGATGTCTTTAATACGGCTTCATCTATTTTTAAAAAAATAGCTAACACATGTGCGCGTTTTAGCGTGTTTTTATTTGCAAAATGTTAGTTTAACAGATTTTTTTATAAAATGCTTAAGGCATCCTGTGGAGGTAAAAAATTTATTATATTTGCGAAGAGTATTCACCGCCACAGTATAATTTGATTGCAACAATAGATCACATATATTTCCGGTTGCTATGACTTCAACTAAAAGCTGCAACAAAAGCTGAATTATAAATCAATTGATATGCACATCATTTGGTGATACGGAACAAAATTATTGGCAGTCAGAACCGAATAATATGATAGCACTAGGAACCACCAAATTTTAGTTGGCTGTTGTGACATCGAATCTCTTCTCCGGGTAGCCACATTACACCGTAGTAAAGGGTTTTTCAATAAGAGCGCTACAAAAGTTTTTTTAAATAAAACAAAACCGGTTTGAGACACCAATGAAATTCTTTATTCCTGTGAAAGTTCGTTCGATGCCATTATGTATGGAACTCGATTCCTTTTGCATGGCCACCAGGGGTACGCTTGCCGAAGTCCAGACGCCGAACCGAATTTTCGACGGGCTTCAAGCATAAATCGGCCGATACTGCTGCAATTTCACGTTCGATATTCGTACGAAGTTCATCAATCGTCGCTGGCTTGTTGGCATAGACCGTAGACTTGACGTAGCCACACAGGAAATAATCTAACGGCGTCAAATCGCATGACCGAGGCGGCCAATCGACTGGGCCATTTCGTGAGATAACACGTTCACCAAACTTGGTTTCCAATAAATTGATTGTGGCAATCGCTGTGTGGCTTGTGGCGTCAATCCTGTTGGAATCACATGTCCTTCAAGTCCATATTATTAAATTGGGGCCAAAAATATTCAGTTATCATTGAACGGTAGCGATTCGCATTCACAGTAATGTGCCGGCTTGATCATCACGGTACAAGTACGGCCCAATGACGCCGCCGGCCCATAAACCGCACCAAACCGTAATTTTTTCGGGATGCAATGATGACTCATGGATTACGTGTGGATTGCTGTCTGCTTAATAACCCAAATTTTGCTTATTGACGAAGCCGTTCAGCCAGAAATGAGCCTCATCGCTGAAGATGATTTTCCGATGAAAATCCGAATAATTTTCAAGTTGTTGCTCAGCCCAATTCACGACCATACGACGCTTATGGTGGTAAAGCGGCGTCAGTTCTTGCGTCAATTTGATCTTGTAAGGATGTATGACAAGATCTTTTCGCAAAATTCGCCACAACGACGTCACAGAGATGCCCACCGCTTGAGAACGACGTGTGAGAGACATTTGGGCTTTCTTGAACTGAAGCCTCAGCGGCAACACTACGGGCACTTCTTTGTCTCACTAGCACGGGAACATTTTGTACTGTGCCTGTGGATTCAAATTTGTCCACTAGACGCTCAATTGTTGATCTGGTAGGACGATTATGACGACCATAAATTGGACGTAGCGCTCTTAAAGCTGAGGCCACTGACTCCAAATTTCGGTAGTAAATTGTAATAATTTCGACTCGTTGTTGGTTCGTATAACTTTCCATGATGAAATGGCAAACCTTACTGAAGAGAAATGTCAAAAGAGCGGGAAAAAATATGGCGTCGTTTGCTGTCCCTATCGATTTACTTTTGTAGCGTCTCTGTTGAAAAACCCGTTATATAGACATGATAAACATGGCAATAAGCTACGACGTTGTAAATTACCAGGTTTCAAGAAATATAGCAGAATAATTTAAAGATTTTTCAAAGCACATAACTCCATGTGAACATGTGACCAACGGCACAGCAATATCCAGCAGATCGAAAGACCTGATTAATACGCCAGTAGCGAATTAAAAGCAGGGATGATAGCAGACGTTCGGAATTTCGGCAGGGCAATGATAAATGTTCTATGCCTTTTGGTCAAGGGTTGTGTGGAATAAAATGGTAGTTCTCACTTCAAACAAATTGGTTCTAATATCAAAATTTTCATTTTCTATTCAGTAATTAACATAACCAATAAAATTTAAACAAATTTGCTTTTGAAGTTTGGATACCCAATTCGTTTATCAAAAAGATTTCGTTTCAAACTCCAATCACTGTGAATATTTTTGTAAAGTTTTAATTGCTAAAATATTCTGTTTCTATGGGCATAACTTTTCATTCCCAGTATGACCTTTATATCAGTTGAATATTAAATATTTATAAGGATATATTTTATAACAGTGTTCATCATATCAAAGCATGTTTTATATTTAATGATTAATAGAGTTATCTGAAACAGTCAAAAGAAGCATCAACTTAAACGCTCTCAAAAATCGACATTTATACGTGATACAATTAACACATTACTCAACTCCACGCAACCATAAAATCCAAGAGATAACATTTCAACATTCCCCCCTATCAAGGCTAAAAGGACTTATGGGACTCCGGCACATGATTGAGTGATAAATGGCATAGAGCTGAATGTTAGAACATTGACGAACTGGCACACGCATTGCCACAATGACACTTTTGGAGGTTTCCAAAATTTCAAATGCAGGATGTATGTCAGAGTATAGGAGGAAATTAAGATTACTTAATATTTGAGTCAAGGTACGGATAAAAGGGTGAGTTGAAAAGGTATTCTCGGTTAGGGGTATTGACAACAGTCATCAAAAAGTACACTTGAAGTAATAGGGAAATTTCAAAGGGGAAACATTTCAAATGGCTAAACAGCCTCAATTTAAATTAAACAAACTTAAACTAATGTCTTGTCTTACGGCTTGGCTACAGTTTTTTTGACGATTCTTTAAATTGGAAAATTTTTTGCGGTTATTTTGCTCTATGTGATGGTCCTTAGAAGCGGAATGCCGTTTTGTACTCATATGTAATTATTGTTTTGCGACCTATATGAGTCTCTCTTCCCTGGTTAGATAAATTCTCATTGAAGATAAATATAGGTTTGTTATTCACCCCAGTCTGATAAACTTTTGCAGTAGGACACTGAAAAGCACTGGAAATTGTTAGCTATATAAATTGTTGTATGAAGAGAAGAAAAAGATGCATATGCAAATTATATTGTGGAAATGGCTGATTTTGTAAAAAGTTACAGTTTAGGAAGAAACAAGAAACGTCTTGATTTTCCAATATTAGGTCTCCTTTGTTTAGTCCTTTCAAAAAGTTTTTAGTTCCAGCTCAATGTGGGATGGATATTTTTGTACTTAATATATCGATATTTCACATTCATCGAACGGCATCCACATGATGCTAGATATCGAACGTTTTCGTCCGCTGCCAAAATAAACAATAAGAAAAATTTTAGTTTTTTAATTTTCATCCTCGAACGATGCGTTCAAAAAAACCTGACTAGAGACATTTAAAAGAACTTTTTTGCTCGTATCATCGATTGAAGATTCGACTCCCAGTGTAGTTTGGGCAAAATTGTATTTTTATTCGCCGACAAATAATAGTGAAAAACGCGCGCATGAAAAAAACAAATGCTCTCCCATTACATCCCATGAAAGGATTGGGGAGAGCTTTCCACATCCAGTGATCTGTGCGCTTTCTAGTTCTATACCCACTGATTGGGACCAACAGTTTTATACCGGTTCTGAACGATACTTTGAGAAGATTTTTCATTGCTAAGTAATCGATAGTTTCGCCGTCACTAAGCAAGGTGACCGCCGTCGAAAGAAATGTAAGGTGGTCAGAGCAGGGATGACGTCCTGACGCGCACGAGGTCATTTCTAATCTCACATCTGTGTCGAAAAGAGAGTGAATTTGAAAGTTTAAAAGCCTGTTTCTCCAACTCGAATAACAGCTTTCGTTCGTGTTTTAGAAATGAAAGTCGATGTGGGTTCCACAATTTTGTGGTTTCAAGTCGAATGAAAACAATAAACATTTCAGTACAAATTTTGGATTGCCTAGGCCGAATGTGCTGTTGGGTGGGAACAAACATAGAGTCAGACAAATGATTATTTCGATTGAGAGGAACCCAATTTGAGTTGAATGTCAGAGACTGATTTTCGTTCGAGAACAGAAACAGGATGTAAGGCTGCTTAAACCAGTACAGAAATTACAGTCGGATGAACCGACTTGATCATACCCTCACCCTAAATTATCCGTTGCGAACGAGTTCTATTAAAAAAAATCCAATGAGTGTTCGAATTCACGGGCGATAAGTTAACACCTTTTTGTAACACGTTTCAATTCGATTTCTATGAACACATTAGTAAATGTTACATTCGAAAATAAAAAACAGCGTTCAATCATATGTTGACGTTACATTTAAATAATATTAATACTTAAAATTATTTAAAGACCCAGTGCAAGCACATGTGTCATAATTTTCTTGCTTAATGCTTTTTTTTGTATTCCCACAATTCGCTACTGGCATAAAATCGGAAAAATAAGAGAAATACAATGGTTTCGTAGTTTAATTGATTATGTTTCTTTAAAAACCACAATATTTACAAAAAATTTAATAAAAAAAAAATTTTATTGAAACATTTAATGCATTCACATTCAATATTAAACTGTTTTATAGACCTGAAAGCTTTAAAGTTGTTGTACAAAAATGCAAATATTACGACCATTTCTTTTCGGATATACATAATTTACATATCATTTCAAAGGTATTAAATAGCGCTTTTTACTGCGCGTAAAAATTTGCAACATTTTTTGTGATCAATGTAGTTTTAAATGATAACTTTCGAAAAATTTTGAAATACTACCGACAAAAATAAAAATAAGCTGTACAATTTAACGTTAAGTTCCAAAGAATCATACCGAGCTACGAAGCTGAGTTTATAACCTTCACAATGACATCTTCAGCGTTAATATACTAGTAAAACTGACGGAGTTATTTTGATTTTTTCTTAGGACCCCACGAAAATCCACTAAAAAATGGCATTAAAACTTCTACAACTCAATCAACTTCAAAAATACAAATAAAAACAATACGTGCAATGGAAGAACTCCTAAAGGTCTACGTATCCATAATAAATTTTCCAAATATCTGCAACATCTTAAAAGTTACACCCAAAAAACCTGATAATTAGAGGTGTTTTTAAAGCAAAATAGCTCACAATTTGCTGAACCCAGAATCGCAATATTTTACAAATCGTCATTAAACACTCTGAACTTAATTTTTAGGTGGTCACAGCAGCAATTTTTTTTTTTACCCACCCTAATGTACATACATACATTGATATGTTCGTACATACGCTACACAGCTTCACACAATTTCCATTGCTCCCTTGCTACCCCATTTGTATATACGTATAACACGGGGATGATATATGTAGTGGATAAGGACTTTTTTACCTCCTTCCGAATTCAAAAAATCCCCAACACCTTTTGGTCCACTAAGAGCACTTTCTGTTTTGACTCACCAAATTTTATGTGGGAGGATTTTAATTACAACACATCGTCAGCTGTGAATTATTTTGGCGCACTTACCAGAAAGTATGTTCCGAGAAAAACGGCAAAGAAGTTTTGTACTAATTTTTCTCAAATTTAAAACCCAATGTTCTTTTGCTGTAATTTTCTTTTTTTAATGAAAAACGTTGGTTCTGCTTATGAAATTTATTTATCTAATACATTTGAAATAATTCCATCAAGTTGAGGCAATGATATCGAAACAGTGGCCGTCGCCAGAGTTGATGACCATACGGGTCATATTAAAGAATTTTTCATCACATTGCCAGAACTTCGGGCGACAGGTTATCGCATTCTACGCGAATATTCTCTCTAAGGGCTTCAAGATTCTGAGGCTTAAGGCTGAAACGTAAACCCGCGACTTCAAAATACCCCATAAAACGAAGTCTGGAACGGTTAAATCCGGCCGGCCAGTGCAAATCACCTACACGAGAGATTAAGCGACCCGGAAATCCTTCCTCCAGTCCTGTTGGCACCACATGTTCTCGAGTCCCAATTCATCTAATTAAGGTAGAAAAAATTAGGTAATCGTGGCTCTGTAGCGGACGCCGCTGCGTCTACAGTCCTCGTTTAGTCCGCGGCGCTCCAAAAAAAATGACCCGATGAGTCCTCCAGCGTAAACAGCACACCACGCAATAACTTTGAGCGGGTGTAAGGGTATGGCCGTCGGTGGTGCAATGGTTAGTGTGTGCGCCTCTTCTACTTGAGATCCTGGTTTCGATCCCTGCTCTGACCACCTTAAATTTCTTTCGAAGCTGGTCACTTCGCATTGTGACGGCGACACTATCGAGTATTTAGCCATGAAAGGCTTCTCAAAATACCGCTCGTAACCGACGTAAAACCATAGGTCCCAATCAGTGAGCATAAAAAACTAGAAAGCGCACAGCTCACTGGTTGTGAGAAACTGTTTCCGATTCCGTAATGGATTGTAATAGGAAATCATTCATTTATTTTTTATTGGTTATTCGTGGTTGTTACACGGATTTTCGGTACCCCAGAAACGATTATTTTGTTTATTCACGTAACTGAAAAAATCGATGAAAAATCGTCCACTTCTTCGATGAGATTCACGATGGATTGGGCGTAGGCTACACGCGTTTGGCGGTCAACAGCCAACAGCTGATATACAGTCTGCACTTTGCAAGGAAATGTTTCAAATGTTTCACCTAAATTCTGCGTAGGGGCTAATGCCCAATTGCGTGGGACGTCGCCTTGACGATGTTATGCGCTCCTCTTCGATATCATGGGGAACAACCGCGATATTCTCATAAGAAGGGCTGCTCCGGGCCGGCCAGCCTTGTCCAAGTCTCTTCAAGGCGAGTGGCCAAACACCACAGTGTTTGTCTAGTTGATGTCGGACGGGTAGGAAATCTCTGACGAAATTCAACTAGCGTGAAGTTAGCCCACCATCGTAGCCCACATATGTCGATGGTGGGCTAACTTCACGGTAGTATATGGTAGTGTGAAGTTGGCCCACCGTCTAATTTTATTGTATTTAAGTCAAACCAAGCACACAAATTTCATTGCACTGATCATTAGTAAAGTGTAATAATGTTTAAAAAAGACACTGGAGATATCGAAAGGATACAAGGTCTTTTAAATGCAATTATCGTGCCCTATATATGACATTATCCATTAAATTGTATGATATTTTTATCGAACAGATTCCCACCTTCATTTCCATATACGTCTCTAGTGTTATTGATAAGACATTTTTGGAAAAAATGTCAAGGACATTGGAAAAGGACTAGGTCATAAAAATCCATCAGATCCAATTCCCGCCATATATATGAAAATTTCACACTTTAATATTCACCGATTTTATTGTAAATATTAAGTACAAATTTTAGAAAAAATTTCAAGGACATTTAAACAGGACTAGGGCCTTAACATCGAAGAAACCAATATCCTCCATATATATGAAAACTTCTCCGAAAATTAAAAAAGTTTGGAAAATTTTCGCACTTTTAATATTCGCATATGTTGTTGCAAATACTAAGGAAAAATTTTATAAAAATTGTCAATAACATTCAAACAGGCCTTGGTCCTTAAAATCGAAGAAAACCAATAACCGCCACAAATATGAAAATTTCTCAGAAAATTAAAAAAAGTTTGGAAAATTTTCACACTTTAATATCCACAGATTTCATTGTAAATGCTAAGGAGAAATTTTAGAAAAAATTTCAAGGACATTGAAACAGGACTAGGTCCTTAACATCAAAGAAAACTAATATTCGCTATATATATGAAAACTGTCTGAAAATTCAAAAATATTTGCAAAATATGCACAGTTTAATATTCACAAATATTATTGAAAATATTAAGTAGAAATTTATGGTAAAATTTCAAGGACATTTAAACAAGACTAGGTCCTTGAAATCGAAGAAACCCAATATCCGCCATAGATATGAAAATTTCTCAGAAAATTAAAAAATTTTTGGAAAATTTGCACACTTTAATATTTACAGATATTATTGTAAATATTCAGTAGAAATTTTAGAAAAAATTTCAAAGACATTGAAACAGGACTAGGTCCTTAAAATCGAAGAAAACCAATATTCACTTCGGTCGAAATTCACGTTGCGGCAACACAACTAACGAATTGTTGTGCAAAAAAATGGAAAGAATTATTCCGAGTTCTTGCGGAGTAAACCAATTCAAAAATGTCAAATGCCACCACCGAATTGTCATTTGTCGCCATTTGCAATATTTATAGGGTTTTCCAATTGGGATATTCCTTTTGCCCTGCATTGTAGTTGTTCAGATACAATGCACAATGGAAATTAAACATAATTTTGGGCAGTTGAAATTGAAGGGCTCCTTTTTTTGACAGTCTTCATAAAACTGGCTACTGGACCCAGAAATGTAGTAAAAAAGGCGTCCGTAAAAAAATCATACAAATTTGTAAAGTTTTCAATAAATCTTACACACAATTTTTCCAAAAAAGCAAATTCTATTGTAAATTCAAATTCCCAATAAATCAAAAAAAAACTTACATGAGGTGTCAGGGGACACCCGGTTGGAATGAGGTTCCTTTCGCTATATATTATGTGCTAGTTATGTGCTAGTTAGTTCCAAGTTCCTGAGGCGCCTGTTGAAAAATACTGTAATTTAAATGGATCTTTAAGAAAAGATACTTTTTGTAAAATGATAAACTTTTTTTAAGAAATTTTTTATATATTGAATGTACTTTTTTTTAAAACAAGTATATTTTTAGGTCCCTTTTGTAAGAATATGGTTATATTTTCCCGAAACAGTCCTTTATTTAATGAGAGGTACTTCTTCTAATTAAAGCTAATCACCCCTACCCTGTAAGTCGTCGCCCAAGAGTCGTTGTCACATCAATGCAAAATCGGTACTTGGAAAGACGTCACGGCCAGTGACGCCTACTTATCGATAATTTACTACCAAAAAGTGTAATCCCTAACGTGTAAAGAAAATTTTCTTTAATTTGTTTGCTAGAATGTATTTTTTTCTTGATCTAAGTTCAAGAAAAATTATAAGGCAAAGGTCAGATATATTTAACCTACCAGATATCAAGTAAGTTTTATGGTATTTTTTGTAACAGAAGGTTTTTTTTGAAGAAAAGTTTATTTTACGAAAGAACTGGTACAATTTTAAGAGCAGGTACATATCTCAAGAAAAGTTATTTTGTTTTACAAAACAGGTACTCTTTAAAGAAAATGTGGGTTTTTAAGAAAAGGCAATTTGTTGTAAGATAATGTACTTTTCTAAGAAAAGGTACTTATTTAAAAAATAAATTTTTTTAAGAACATGTACTTTTTGTTAAAATATTTACTTTTTAAGCAAAGGTACTTCTTTAAGATAAGGTATTTAGGTACTCTATTTAAGAATATGAATACGTATTTTTTTGACAAAATTTACTTTTTGTAAGAAAACACACTTATTTAAGAAAATGTTATTTTTTTTAAACTTCTTTCAATTTGGCTTTTCTAAATTCACTTTTTATTCGGTTAAAACTACAATATGTAATAAACAGGCTCCACCTAGAAAATTTCCCATTAAAAGAGAAATATCCCCCCATAGGTTAGTCTAGATACACACCAAACCAAAAGTAAGAGTGTAAGAGTAAGTTTGCTGCGAAATGTAATTACATACTCAGTGTTGTATTTCGTGAATTTCCCTGTCTTGCACTTTGGCTTTTTCTAAATTTACTTCTTATTGGGTTCAAAACTACAATATGTAATAAAAAGGTTCCACCTAGAAAACTTCCCTTTAAATCAAACCGAACCAAAAATTCCCAATATAATTGATAATAATGGGTTGTAATCAAGTAGTTAAGAAAAAATTTGTTTAAAATTTTTTCATTTAGCCCCCATCCCGCAAAATGCTATAAGGAAATTCGTTCCAAAAATATATATTGTTTCCCACTTGGAGCCAGATGAACGAGAAATTTTAAAATTCAGTAACTTTTTTGTGTGAATATTTTATTTTAAATTTGTGTCGAAATCACATTTGATTTTTTTGTCCAATGTCACAATTTTATTTAGACAACTTTATAACATTTAACCAGATTGTTTGTCATTGCGTATGTGAAGGAAAATTCATGTTTATATTATGATTTTTTAACGTTTAACCGCAAAATGAATATAATTATGAGGGCATGATAGCGTTGAAATCATGAACATATTGTTTATAAAACTATTCAGCGAATTTAACAAAATTTAAAACATTGTGATATATTTTTTTAAATTTTATTGCAGATAATTAAACAGAGGTAATGGGGGTATTGAAACAAGAGATCTATTATTATAGAAATTCCTGTACACCATGAACCTGGTATGGGCGTTCCAAAATTGACAAAATCTTATTAACAAAATCAAGTCTGTAACAGTTATACCTGTAACGTATATTCGTTGGCAGACATCTACTGAATTTTTGACAATCGAATAAATGTCTTACATTATTTTCACCGCTTGTCTGTCTCAGTGTGTGAATTTTTTACCCCTTCCGAGTAGGTGCAGTATTTTTGAACCCCCTACATTGATAAGTATACAATTTCGACAAGTCTATGCTACTCTTTTACCCAGTAACATTATTTTGAATATATAATTGCGATATTCATTGCCACCGCAAACTTTACATTTCCAAGCATTTGCAAGCAGCAAGGAAACCATTTCGTCTGTCCCACAAATATTCATAAATGTCTAATTTGTATTTATGGTGAATGAATACACAAGAAACAGCACAAACATATCCTTATTGCTTTTGTTGTGTAGTTATTGCTGGAGCTGGCTTTGGAATGCTAGGAACAAAGTCTATTTAAACATTATGAACATTTAATTTACCATACGGAATCGCATTTGTGTGTCCTTGTTTATTTATTTGTTAGCTAAACTTAAATTATTCATAAGCGTTGAAGATTACAATTTACGAGCTTCATTCATAAATGAATTGCAGTGGGACTTTAAAAGACGTTTAAACAATTAAACTATAAAACAAAAGAATTACGAAGACCCTTGCTTTTACTCTTAACATGTATTTAGCCTCAACTTACAGTCCGTACCTATTCCCTGGTATCAAAACAATAACTCAATAAAGCACGACATGCGAAATTTGATTCAATTTAGCATCGTGAGAAGGAAGAGATGTTTGTTTGCTATTTGACACATTGTAAAGTGAATCAAGTTGAGATGACAAACGGCATTTTAGAGAGCGATTCTTTAGAAAAACAATAAAGAATGTCTCAGTAAGGTTGCACTTTTTAAATACAGTATCGTTATTTTTAGTGCAACTGAAAACTGTGAAATTTGGCAGCTGTCACATATGTTTATTCCGATTATTGGAACGAAGTTCCTTATCGCATGTTGGGGGGATGGAGCTACATCAAAAAAAATTTAACAAATTTTTTTTTACATTATTATGCTACAACTTAGTATTATCAACTATATTGGGTACTTTTGCTTTGGTTTGTGTCTAGACTAACATATGTTGGAAAATTACTTGTTTAATGGGAAGTTTTCTAGGTGGAGCCTGTAACCAATATTTCGTATATATTGTAGTTTTGAACCCAATAAAAAGTAAATTTAGAAATGCCAAAGTGAATGAAATATAAAAACAGAAGTTTTTCTTAAATAAGTGCCTTTTCTTAAATTTTCTCAAAAAAAAATACCTATTCATATTCTTAAACATAGTACCTTTTCTTAAAAAAATACCAATTCTTAAAGAAGTACCTTTGCTTAAAAAAGGAATTTTTTTTACAAACAGTATATTTTCTTAAGAAAAGTATTTTTTTTTTTAACTAAGTACCTTTTCCGAAAACAGTACATTTTCTTACAACAAATTGCATTTTCTTACAAAAACTACCTTTTCTTTAAAGACTAAATTTTTTGTGAACAAAATATCTTTTCTTGAGATAAGTACTTTGCCAGGAATCATGAGGATGCATTTGCAAAATATCTTTTCTTTCGAAAACCTATATCTCTATTTATAGAGATATAGGATGGTCTTGAGTTTGAACGATAAAATAAAAAAGCATAAGTACGTACACTTAAAAATGTACATATTCTTCAAAAAAAAGGACCAATCTCAAAATTTTCCATTCCTTAAAAAAAGCTTTTCTTCAAGCAAATATCTTCTCTTAGAAAAATAGCCTTTCTTACAAAAATCTGTTTTCTTAAAAGTACCTTTTCTTAAAAATAAACTAATTCCTTTTTCTTTTCTTGAGATATGTAGTACAATAAGTACATTTTCTTAAAAAAATAACCCTTTAATAAATACAGTATCATTTTTTTAAAAGGTACCTATCGTTAAAAAAGTACTTCCTTGTAAAAAAAAATGCATACTCTAATGGCTTTTTCTTACAGAAAGATACTTCTTCTTAAAAATAGTACTTTTTCTTTGAAAAAAATATTAGCTTTTAATAAAAGAAGTACCTCTCTTTAAAAAATTACCTTTTCGGGGAAATATAATACATAACAAGGACCTAGAAATACACGTTTTTTAAATACATTCTATAAAAAAAAAATTTCTTAAAAAACGTTTATCATTCAGGGTTCGTATGTCGTGGGTAACCCAGGGTAACCCATTATTGTTGCCGTGGGGAATGAGTAGCGATCGTTTACCCATTAGCCGCAGGGTATGGGGAAAATAATGGGTAGCTACCCACGAAAATGAGGAATTACCCATCATGATTACCCATTACCCTCAGGGCAATGGGGAAAATAATGGGTAGCTACCCACGACAATGGGGAATTACTCATCACGATTTCCCATTACCCTCAGGGAAATGGGGAAAATAATCGGTAGCTAC
Organism: Phaonia tiefii; assembly: GCA_963931995.1. Lineage (NCBI taxonomy): Eukaryota > Metazoa > Arthropoda > Insecta > Diptera > Muscidae > Phaonia > Phaonia tiefii. The sequence continues at coordinate 24,774,235 of OZ008369.1, read as the reverse complement.
ACACGACGATGGGCAATTTTTTGATCGGTAATATGAAAAAATTAGAAAAATGCCTATATCTCGGAAACGGAGCGTCCAATCGAAAAAATAACCAATTTTTGTTGTTTTCTAAGGGGTTTTCGTAAAGTGGTCAAATTCGTATGGAAGAATTTTTTTTCGAAAAATCGCCAAAATAAAAAAATCGCTAAAATAAAAAAGTGGGTAGCTACCCATTATTTTCCCCATACCCTGCGGGTAATGGGTAAATGTTCATTACACATTCCCCACGACGATGTGTATGAGTTACTCATGGGGAGGAACTCTGTTATCATTTACAAAAAGTGTCCTTTCTTAGAGATCCATTAAAATTATCGTATTTTACAAAGGGCGCCTTACGCGTGTTGGAACTAACTAGTATAGAGTATATAGCGAAAGGAACTTCGTTCCAACCGGGTGTACCCTGACACCTCATGTAATTTTAAAAATGGAGCGCTTTACGAAAGAACAACGCGTAATAATTGTAGAAACTTATTACAAACAAATGGAAACTAATACTGAGACCGCTCGCAAACTTCGAAAAATTTTCAGTCGAGAAAGTGCAACTAACGTGTCAACCATTCCAAGAGTGGTCTAACAATTTTAATAAACTGTGTCGGTTATGGACAGCAGGGCTCCTGTGCGTCAACGTACCGATCGGTATCTTGAAAACATTGCTGCTGTAAACAAGAGTGTCGCCGAAAACCCAAAAACATCAATTCGGCATCGTTCTCAATAACTACAAATTTCACGAAACACTATGCAGCGAATTTTAACAAAACACCTACACTTTCATGCGAACAAAATTCAGCTTACTCAGGAGCTCAAACCATCAGATCATGGAAAGTGCCGGCAATTCGTTGCGTGGGTAATGGAGCAAAGTAAATGCAATGCCATTTTTACAAAAAAAAAATCTTCTCCGATGAAGCACATTTTCATCTAAATGGCTTCGTAAATACATAAAATTGTCGAATATGGGGCTCAGAAAATCCTCATGCAATCCATAAGAAACAAATGCACCCACAACAAGCAACTGTCTGGTGTGGATCTTTGTCAGGCGGCGTGATTGGGCCTTACTTTGATTGGGCCTTAATTGTTTTTGTTTGATCATAAACAGAGCCACGACAAGAAATACTGAATAGTATAGGGCGCTTATTGCACTCGTTTTCCGCTCTCTGTCTGAGTAAAAGAGCATAAACGAGTCGTATTCTCTTTATAGAATATTTCAATATAAATGCACCATTTCGGCAATGTTATTCCATAAGATAATACAAAAAACATAAATTTTTAAACAGGCATCAATCTTTCACATAAAAATAATGAATGGACCAAGTTATGGCAAAAAGAGAGTAATAAGTTTGGCATCATTCGCCAGATGTCGCTAGTGCTTTTGAGTCTTATAATTCGTTCCATGATTCCTCTATACTATTCAATACTCGTTGGCGACGACGACCTGCTTGTGTGTTCGCTGCCGCTACATCACTATCATCATACTTATTTTCAGGCAGAGGCAGATGGAAGATTAGTCTTGAAGGTATTGCCAGTAGAATTTCCTTAGGACAATGTCAGTAGGTGATGACAATTTATGTCAGACATGCACTTGATATGTCACTAGTTTTAGCCCAGACGACATAAATTTTGACGGGGCTGACATTATAAGTAAGACGAGCCGCTTTTATTTGCGAGCATTATGTCATCTCTGAATGTTACTAAACCCAATGCTGAATGCCGATAGGGAAAGTCTTTATCATTTGTCATTTGTAGTTATGCAATGTATGTACATATGTAATGCGAACCACAGACTTGTCATTCAGATTAATGGCGTGTTTTCATTCAAACGAATACGAACGAACGAATCGGCCAACATTAAACACATATGAGTTATTTATTATTTAGTATATTCACTCTTCACATGTTCCTTTAACATACATCTAAACGACAATGACGCAATGTGACCCATGAAACCCCATTATTTTCCATTTAAGTTTTGGCCGATTCTTGTAAATTAGTTTTACGAACACAGGTCATGAGCTCATTATATTAGTTTTGTATGTGCCAATAAGAAGTTATTTTTCTATTGGTTTTCAAAAGTCTTCCAAAAGAAGTTAATACAAATTCCATAAAATATAAAAGTCCTTCAAATCTTCCCCCAGCTTTATAGATTTATTTATAATTCAAAACTTTTGTGTACATCTACACAGAAAAAAGGCATATACAAAAACGCTTTATAAAGGATTTTTTAAATTTATCCATAAAACTATTAGCGGAAAACAATATTGTTTTTTCAATATTCTGTTGCAGAATTACCTACTTTGCAATTTCGGCCCTTACATCAAGAGCCATTGAAATTTGCGCCGGCCCTACGAGTTGTGGTAATGGTCAATGCAATGAGTCGTTGGAAGGTGTTATACTATAACATTTCTAGTACTTCTAGCTGTTATGGCCGAAGGTTATAAATGCATTTGAAGTGCAATTAGCAAAATATATATATTAGGGTGTATTGAAAACCATTTATTTGGAATTTGAAATGTGGGGGGTCTCAAAATATTGCTTTGAAGAGTTGCATATGGGAACGTCAAACTTTTTTTAAAACCAGGGTACGTTATGCGGTACGTTAGGGGTCTAGGCTATTGAAATGCAGTTTCCTATTGCATTTTGGAAAAAAAATAATTTTTTTGGTTAATATTAGACGCAAATCGCGTGTTTGGAAGATTTTGACGGATGGTATTTTTTTATTGCGCCATTTTTAAATCTAGCATCTTCTCAAAATCTTATTAAAAAGCTATAATAGTTTGTGGACAAAAATAAATGATCAAAATTTAATTTGTGACCTCGGTTTAGTCTTTACAAGCTGAAAAATTTGTCATCTTTTTTTTTACTTGCTTTGCCAATAACTGGTTTTTCAATAAGAGCGCTACAAAAGTTTTCTTAAATAAAACAAAACCGGTGTTAGATACCAATGAAATTCTTTATTCCTGTGAAAGTACGTTCGATGCCATTATGTATGGAACTCGATTTCTTTTGCATGGCCAACACGGGCACGCTTGCAGAAGTCCAGACGCTGAACCCAATTTTCGACGGTTTTCAAGCATAAATCGGTCGATACTGCAGCAATTTCACGTTCGATATTCGTACGAAGTTCACCAATCGTCGCTGGCTTGTTGGCATAAATAATCTAACGGCGTCATAAATAATCTAACAGCGTCAAATCGCACGACCGAGGCGGCCAATCGACTGGGCCATTTCGTGAGATAACACGTTCACCAAACAAACTTGGTTTCCAGCATTCGCTGTGTGGCTTGTGGCGCCGTCCTGGTGGAACCACATATCCTCCAAGTCCATATTATCCAATTGGGGCCAAAAATATTCGGTTATCATTGAACGGTAGCGATTCGCATTCACAGTAATGTGTCGGTCTTGATCATCACGGAAGAAGTACGGCCCAATGACGCCGCCGGCCCATAAACCACACCAAACCGTAATTTTTTCGGGATGCAATGATGACTTACGGATTACGTGTGGATTTCTGCCTGCCCAATAATGCATATTTTGCTTATTGACGAATCCATTCAGCCAGAAATGAGCCTCATCGCTTAAGATGATTTTCCGATGAAAATCCGAATCATGCTAAGCCCAATTCGCGCACATACGACGCTTATGGTGGTCAAGCGGCTTCAGTTCTTGCGTCAATTTGATCTTGTAAGGATGTATGCCAAGATCTTTTCGCAAAATTCGACACAACGACGTCACAGAGATGCCCAACGCTTGAGAACGATGTGTGAGGGACACATTTCGGCTTTCTTGAACAGAAGCCTCAGCGGCAGCAATATTCTCGACACTACGGGCACTTCTTTGCCTCACTGGCACGGGAACATTTTGTACTGTGCCTTTGGATTCCAATTTTCCACTAGACGCTCAATTGTTGATCTTAAAGATGAGGCCACTTACTCCAAATTACGGTAGTAAATTTTAATAATTTCGACTCGTTGTTGGCTCGTATATCTTTCCATGATGAAATACTGAAGAGAAATGTCGAAAGAGCGGGAAAAGTATGGCGTCGTTTGCTGTCCCTATCGATTTACTTTTGTAGCGTCTCTGTTGAAAAACCCTTTATTACGTCTTTGTGGTTTGTTGCAAATATAGTATACATATTGTGTTTGTTATTCAATACAACATATTTGGGACACAATGATTAATAGGCTATAATATAGGTATATGTGACCCAAATTTGGGTTTGTTTGTCGAAAATTACTGAAAACATAAATGTGATAGACAACAAATGAACACAAAGCAGTAGATCTTCAATTCACTAAAACAATGCTTGCAAACATGTACATGGTTCCTGCAATATGTTGCTGGGGCCGTTACTTTTTATTGTGTACGTGTTATCTGCACTCAATTTGTATTTGGTCTAGGTCTTTGACGCCAAGTATGTAACTTTGATATGATGTATCTTTCAAGAATACAAAAAAGTTTAGCTATCAACCCAAATCAAAAATAAACCTAGTTCTTTACTCCAAATCACATGTAACTTAATTTATTGTACTTATACAAGGTGTTTCAAAAGAAGTCATCCGATGTTGTCTGGCTCTCATTTTTGTTTTTTGTAAATGAAAAACTTCGAAACCTTAGAATACCTTCTCTCTTACCACTCTCTCTTGTTGGTTAAGTTGAGAGGATGATATCGGTTAAATGGGCGCCATCACAATTGATTACCATACGGGCTCGTTTTGTGGCATTTTTCATCACTTTCGGCGAGAACTTCGGGAAACAGATTCTCGCACTCGTGTCGAATGTGTCGATCTCGGGCTTGTTCACGTAACCACGGGACTTCAAAAAACCCCACAAAAAAAAAAGTGTGGAACGGTTAAATCGGCCGATCTTGCGGGCCAGTGCAAATCGCCAAAACAAGAGATGAGGCGACCCGGGAACGCCGCCTTCAGAATATCGGTTGTGGCTTGCGCAGTGTGTGCCGTTGCTCCGTCTTGTTGGAACCACCACATGTCCTCCAGTCCTAATTCGTCGAATTGCGGCAGAAAAAACTCGGTTAACATGGCCCTATTGCGCGCACCGTCCACTGTTGTCGTTTGACCAGCGGCGTTCTCGAAAACAAAAGGCCCGATGACTCCTCCATCGTGAACAGCGCACCATGGAGTCACTTTGAGCGGGCGTAATGGCTCCTCGTGCATCACTCGTAGATTTTCGGTGCCCCAGAAGCTATAGTTTCCGTCGGTGGTACAATGGTTAGTGTGCGCGCCTCTTGTACATGAGATCCTGGGTTCGAACCCTGCTCTGACCACCTTAAAATTTCTTTTGGCGGCGGTCACCTCGCATAGTGACGGCGACACTATCGAGTATATAGCCATGAAAAAGCTTCTCAAAATACCGTTCGGAATCGGTTTAAAACTGTAGGTGCCAATCAGTGAGCGAAAACAGGAAAGCGCACAGCTCAGTGATTGTGATTGTGAGAAGCTCCTCCCTATCCCTTCATGGGATGTAATGGGAAACCATTTATTTCATAGAAGCGATAGTTTTGCTTGTTCACGTACACGCTGAGGTGGAAATGAGCCTCATCGCTCATTTTGATTTTCAAATCAGTATGAACAATAATGCCATAAAACGAGCCCGTATGGTAATCAATTGTGACGGGGCCCATTTAACCGATATCATCTTCTCAACTTAACCAATAAAATTCTAAAGGTTCAAATAAACATAATCAAAATACAGAATCGAAGTTTTCATTTAGAAAAAAAAATGAGAGCCAAACAACATCGGATGACTTTTTTTGAAACATCTTGTATTAGTCGGAAGGTTTACCCACACGTGAACATGCAACATAAATTGTCCGTGGGAAAACACGGATTTGTCAAATTTAACTGACTGCCCTTGCGATTTATTAATGGTCATCGCAAATGGCAATCTTTGAAATTGATGAGCTTGTCTGTAGGTATCATGGGAATGCATGGAAACAGGACATCGGTTCTTTTATAATTTCCAGTGATTATAGTAGTTACTATGAGATTATTCTGCATTTTTTAAGAACATCATTATATTCATATTAATTCCTACCTGTGGTCACTTTCTTAGCTTCATAGTCTGACCTTTTTAATAGACGTATTTTTATTGGTATTTCCCAAAATGTAATTTGCATCATATCAGTAGTACATGTACCGAACCTCACATTCCTACACTGTTTCAAACAATTGTCCGTACACCAGCCAGTTGTGAACGTATTTTAATGTATCTCAGAAGATATATGGCCAATTTGAATCAAATATTTTTTTTTATGTTAGAAGCATTGAACTTTAAAAAATGATTTCAGTAGAATCGGGCATATATTTTTTTAAGATTAATTGAAATATGTTCTCAAGTGCCTGGTTTGAGGACAATTGTTTGATGTATCAGTCAAATATTGACGTGTGTGGGCAGCGCCTTTGCCTTTTTTTGCCAACTTACTTCCAAATAGCCTTTACGTATCTGTAGGCCAACTGTAGCATACTGTGACATTTTCAGACGATAATACTATTATTATGACTGCTGTAATGGATTCTGTTACAAGGGGCGTGGCACATCCCACTACTACTCTGGCTGTAATTCATATTGTATCAACAACATATATAGCAATTCTCAACTTCATACCTCTGATAGTTCATGAGATATAGCCATTTTAAATTTCAAATGGTATGGGTGGTGCGATGTCACTTTATCCAATCATTACCAAGTATAACCAAGGACTATCAGTAGGTCATCAATACCACATTGTGAAATTTTCATAACAATCGGTGCATTAGTAAAGCTGTCAGACCGATTTTTTAAAAGAGGGGGTAGCACCTCCCACTTGCACCATGGCTGTAATTCATACTGTACCAACAACATATACGCAAAATCTCATCTTCTTACCTCTGACAGTTCATGAGATACAGCCATTGGAACTTTCATTGGCGGTGCCACGCCCCTTTATCCAAATACTTCCAAATATAGGCAGGGATTGTCAGCAGGTCGCAGTACCTCATTGTAAAATTTTCTTAACAATCGACCTATTAGAAAAGCCGTGAGAACGATTTGTGAAAAGGTGGCGTGGCCCCGCCCACTTTAGGTTTCAAGTTGTATGGGAGGTGCCACGCCCCTTTATCCAATCATTTCCAATGAAAGATAGTTAACAACTTTAATTTTTTTTTAACTTTCTCTGGACTTCCACTAATAATTCAAGACCACAATTAGCCAAATCGGTCCAGCCGTTTTCGAGTTTTAGCGAGACTTACTAACGAACAGCAATTCATTTATATATATATAGATTTCCAGAAATATTGCCCGCACGTCACCGCGTTTTGAATACTGTTAAGCTAAAAATAGTAACAGTTTTCAACGGTGTTGCCAGATTTCACCTGGTGTATGAGGTAACTAACGGTGCGTTTACACGGGACAGTTTGCGACAAGATAGTTGAGAATATGTATTAGTTGTCACAAAGACAAAAATTGTTTGTGTGACGTACGCGTCCAGCCAGTTATAAAGACACTACAGTTTTAAGCAACCGCAGACAGTGGCGTTTCGTTAAATTTCGTGCTCTGATTTTTTGTTTCTTCGCTCTTTTGCCATTGTGTTTTGTCTTACTTCTCCAAATTATAATGGAACTGATGTACTCTGCAAAATTAGACACGTATTCATGTTTACATGTTTGTATTGTCAAACAATATTTCAATAAAAATTAGCAAAATTTTCAAATACAAATATATTTCCCAATTTGTAATGTCGTTTGCGAAGTTTTGCTTTTTTTCTCAAATTACTACGAAACGGCCGATGGCTGAACTAGTAGAGGTTGACGCAGTAGGATTTGTTGTAATTGTGTGAACCAACAACAGGCACTTATTTTTTGTTTCATGACTAATCGTCAAATTCAACACTGATCCATATGAACGAACACAGTAAACAAAAAAGTACAACAACATAATACACTGAATTTAACAGATGGAGTCATAAAAAAGGAAAATCAGTTGTTCAATTGCGCCAACCTTTTCTAGTTCAGCCATGATCTGGCCGCTTATGTCAAATCTGTTGCCGAAGTTACTGTCGTTGAAAAATCAGAGACAGTGGCGAGGCAAGTGAGAGAAGTGTAAATGTAGTAGTAAAAATATGTGAATGTATTGCTACTGTCGGAGCAAAACTGTCCCGTGTAAACGCCAGGTAAGCTCTTTGAGCCATCAAAATAAAAACACTTTAATTTCAGTATTTAAAAATCTAAATAATTCCTTAGTTATTTATAAACGATTTTAGCAGCACGGCAGTCAAACTATTTTCAGACCGGTCACTGACTATTACGTTAAAGATATTGGTAGCAGCACGGCACTTTGAGCAATTATCTACGTTGACTTCTATTACTTGACTGATGTCCAACGATTGATTGTTGTTTGGTATACAAAAGGGCCAGAAAGTAAATCATTTCAATTACTTTGAAATCTCCAAAAATTGCAATATCCAAATTAGCACAAACAACAATCATTGTGCACCGAAAATACATAGGATCAGCTGAGAGAATAAACAAAGTCCAATAACTACATAGGCAATAGACAATGCAAACGTATCTATGTACGTACATATCGGGTTTTTCAATAAGAGCGCTACAAAAGTTTTTTTTTAATAAAACAAAACCGGTTTTAGATACCAATGAAATCCTATATTCCTGTGAAAGTACGTTCGATGCCATTATGTATGGAACTCGATGTCTTTTGCATGGCCACCACGGGAACGCTCGCACAAGTCCAGACGCTGAACCCAATTTTCGACAGTTTTCAAGCATAAATCGGCCGATACTGCTGCAATTTCACGTTCGATATTCGTACGTAGTTTATCAATCGTCGCTGGCTTGTTGGCATACACCACAGACTTGACGTAGCCCCACAGGAAATAATCTAACGGCGTCAAATCGCCCTACCGAGGCGGCAAATCGACTGGGCCATTTCATGAGATAACACGTTCACCAAACTTGGTTTCCAATAAATTGATTGTGGCATTCGCTGTGTGGCTTATGGCGCCATCCTGTTGGAACCACATGTCCTCCAAGTCCATATTATCCAATTGGGGCCAAAAATATTCGGTTATCATTGAACGGTAGCGATTCGCAATCACAGTAATGTGCCGGTCGTGATCATTACGGAAGAAGTACGGCCCAATGACGCCGCCGGCCCATAAACCGCACCAAACCGTAATTTTTTCGGGATGCAATGATGACTCATGGATTAAGTGTGGATTGCTGTCTGTCCAATAACGCATATTTTGCTTATTGACGAAGGCATTCAGCCAGAAATGAGCCCCATCTCTGACGACCATAAATTGGACGTATCACTCTTAAAGTTGAGGCGAGGCCAAATTTCGGTAGCAAATTTTAATAATTTAATAATCTTTCCACGATGAAATGGCAAACCTTAGTGAAGAGAAATGTCAAAGAGCGGGAAAAAATATGGCGTCGTTTGCTGTCCCTATCGATTTACTTTTGTAGCGTCTCTGTTGAAAAACCCCTTACATACGTATGCATGCATCGACGGACAGAACAACCAACTGATGGTTGGGACCGACGACTGGTGGAGACAAAACAACAACAACAATAGCACCAGTTAGCGGCCCGACGACTGATGAAGACAAGACACCAGCAGTAAGTAACCGGACCGAAAATAAGTAGTAAACAACATTACATGATGTTGTTGTTGTGATGTCATAAAAGAACATTTACATGTTAGGGTGACGCAAAATATTAACGTTTTATAAGAACTTAAGTTTAAAAGTAGATAAATGAACAAATATGAATAAAAACTAATGTAGATTTAGAAATTAAAGTTGAATTGAAAGAAAATAACAAACTTATAACAAATTACATAATAAAATAAGATAAATCTCCAACACCTGGAAATAGTCGGGGGTGTCATAGAAACCAATATTGTCCCTATTGGTTTTGAAAACGACAAGAACAAATGCTTTGGTGTCATGAAAACCAATGTTATCGGTTTTATATTCGAACTAGAATTTATGTCGGTTTTAGGTGTCACAGAAACCATTGTTATCGGTTTTGATATTGGAAATAAACCAAGTAGCTAACAGCTGTCGGTTTTCATTCGCGCGCATTTGGTTTGTTATTTTTTTTTGCACCGGTATGTTTTGTAAAAATGTAAGTGAATTGACTTATTTTAATAATTGCTTAATAAAAAGATATATTTTTGCATTTTTGTTTTTATTTTTTAGGAGAAAGCCTAAAAATATGGCTTTGTCTATTATACGGCTTACTCTCCAAAAATAAAAAAAACAATTCTGCGTCGGATAGAACATGTTATTTTAAGAAACAAAAATTAAAATAACAAAAACGGGGCAAATGCATATTTTCGGACTTATGGATCCCCCGTATGTTGAAATTTTTACAAATTATCGATTAGTTTCTTTTACTTTTCTCAAAAATATAAAGCTCTATACCACAAATATAAATACTATGCCGAAGCCGGTGATGGACCTACCCCAGAGGAGAAAATCCCTTAGCCCGACCGAAGGCCGTCCACGCAGAAAGCTTTATACCACAACAATACTATGCCGAAGCCGGTGTTTGACCTACGCCAGAGGAGAAAGTCCCTTAAAAAAAAACCGCAGACAGTTGTCCGAGGCCTTCGGCCACGGACTGTCCCTGCAGGCTGTGTCAGATACACGGCCATTAAGTTTAACGTAGAATACGCCATCCGATAAGACAGAAAACATATATAACAATAAATGATAAATAACATAAGCAAATGAATTTATTTATTTGATAGTTACTTTTGATAATATACATAAGCTTATGGTAGGAAAAATAGGATAAATATGTTTTTAAATTAAAAGAGTAAGGATAAATGATAAATAACAGACGCAAATCAATTTGATTTATATTTTTTATAATTGTATATCCATGTTAAATTCGAATTCACATTTAACATTTTGTTTCACTTAAATACATAAGTAAATATACGAAATTTCAATATTTCATCAATCAAAACAACAGCCGAAGGTTTGTGCCCACACTGAAACAGCAGCACAGTTTGTGTTCACGCTACAAACTCAAACACTCAACCAAACACCACACATATGTTTGAGTGTATGTGTTTAAACAATTTTCATTTGAGAAATTTAATTATTAGGAAGATATCAACCAATATGAAATGTATATCACCTACAAAAAAAATTTTTAAAAAAGTTATCTCGCCGACATGACTCCCTATACCGTAAGGTAAGACGTATTCTACGCCAAAAAAATCGATTATTTTTTAAAATTTCAACATACTCCAAACTATCCATTGGACCCGATTTTGTTATTTTTATTTTATTATCGAGAAATGCTGGCTAATATTTTGAGCTTACTTTGACTTCTTTTGAACCCCATTACCCTCTCACATCCGAAATTTCGGGGACCATAACTCCGAAACAATTCATTTGCCCGGATTTTGTTATTTTGCTTTTTTTGCTTAAAATAACGTGTTCTGTTCCTCTCAAAAAATTGTTGTTTTGTGGAGAGTAAATAGTCCTGATCCCAAAAATTTTTGATACTGTGCTTCTTCCGAGACTTATACTTGCATCGGTACCTACTGATCTCGTCAACTTGGCGAGAGTTCTTCATATAAAAACATAAATGTTACATCTACTGATGCAATAGGATTTTATTTATAACGACTTATTCCTTTTTTTATAAATTTCTAGTGTAACACAATTACTTTTATTGATATTTCCATGAAAAATATTCAAACAAATAAACACATGCATGCAACAGCTGATTCGAACGTTGGTTTTACTTGCATTCGAAATTGTCAAAACCAACTTGGTTTCATGACACCAAATGAAACCAATATTGGTTTGCAAAAACGACAACTAGTACAACCGACATGGTTTCTATGACAACCCTGACTATATACCTGGAATACTAAAAATATAAATGGCAACCCTCACAGAACGGGATTTTAAAAAAATATATAGAAAATTGTATAGTTAGTGTGGCAAATTGTGACTGCATTTACGACCACTAAGAACAAATTGCTAAACACAATTTCCCCAATAATTAGTTAAAAATAACGGTTCTAAACTCTCCCGAAAACTATAAATTTGGAAGGTCTTTCTGAAAAATACAGATTTTAAATTATATAAAAGCACTAGCTGACCCGGCAGACGTTGACCTGCATAATATTTCAAGCGATAAGGATATTAACCAAAGTATGAAATGAAAGACAAAAATGACGTACCAAATTTTGTTCAAATACCGTTAGCAGGAGCAGAAATAATGAATTTTTAACTTGTGGTTTGTATGGGAGGTACCACGCGCCTTTGTCCAATTGGACCGAATAGTAAATCTAAACCACCCAGGGCGCCACCCAAATGCATACAAAAAAACAAATCGGTCCAGACGTTTAGGAGTAGTTCAGTCCCAAACACACGTGCAGTAGAATTATATATAAAGATTACGAAATCGCTGATTCTAGCGTTATGAAAATAAATCGAAAAGCATGGCATTCAATTTCTAAGCTGTTTCTGGTATGTAAAATGCAGATTATAAGGTTGGAATGTGACTGTGTAAACCGTCAGTACATATTTAAAAGTTCACTCCCATACCCGTCGACCATTCCTACATTTGCATATAAACAACATACATACAATCAATCTTACGGGGAAACGTACAAACACTTACTCTGTTTGCAGACAGAAATACAACATTAAAACATACATACGTCACCCGCGGGAACAACCACACTCACTGGAAAACGCACAAGCTTTGTCTACTTTGTATACTACATTGTAGCAACGCACTAGTTTCAGTGGTTACCAGAGTGTCAAAAAAATCGGAGTTTTTTAGAAAGCAGTTTTCGGTTTGTTCAAAAAGTTCGAAAAATCGAAAAATCAAGTTTTCAAGGCTGTTTTCGGGTTTTAATTTTCGTATTTTTTTTTGTTTTCCTTTAAATTAAATCATAGAGTAATACATAAGAGTTTCCATTACTCTCTTTGATGCCTCTTCATGACGACGAGGTAGTAGGCCATTTTATAGAGTTTTATTTGCCGCTGTATTTTACTAATTTTACACTTTCGTTTGACATAAAACGGACAGAAACCAAAGCGAATGCATATTTTTGTTCAATGCAAACTACATAAAACATAATTTAGCTATCATTAGTATCAATAAACACTATTTAAAAAATTAGTTCCTGTCTTCTTTGCTCTCTCATTCTCCATCGTCGGCCTAGTACCTTTTCGATCAGCTGAGCCCCATAATCTCCCTGATTAACCCTCGGAGGTATAAGTATGGAAAGCCATTCATTTTCCAATCGCTCAAACAATTTAAATCAGCAAAGGAATTTAATTTTAAATTTTTTGAAGAGCCGAGTTTTTCAAAGACTAGAAAATATTTCTCGCTGCCGATTTAATTCAAAAACGAAGATTCGGAAGTCGAATTTTCCGAATATATAACTACAAGCTGGGGCAAATGTAATCACCCAATGTTCTTTTGCTGTAATTTTATTTGTAATGAAAAACTTTAGTTCTGCTTGTGAAATTTGTTTACGAATTCATTAGAATTTATGCTGTTAAGTTGAGAAAATTATATCGGCCAAGTGACCGCCGCCAGAGTTGATGACCATACGGGCTTGTTTTATAGCACTTTCCATCACTTTTGCCAGAACCTCGGGCGACAGGTTCTCGCTTTCTTGGGGAATATTCTCCTTAACCCTCGGAGGTATAAGGGCTTTTTGTCGCTAAACGCTATAACCAGGTTTATGCAGACCTACATGGGATTTGTATGGAAATGCATAGTCAGGTGTCCTAAAAGTGTGCATAAATGCATTTTATGCTAGGAAAACCACGAAATGAACAATATAAACGCATTTATATACATCATAGGCCGATTTTATGATTACTATGAAAAAGAAATTTTTATGGTTTAGACTTAAAATTTTGCTGATATTGTTTGCACTCTATTAAATATGTACATTTGATATACATTTTCTCCACAATGTCCCACTCAAAAACGGTTTTTATCACCTGCCTCCCATTCATTCCATACAAATTATGTGTAGTAGGTCTGCACAGACGTGGTTATACCATTTGGATATTTGTAAACCCGGATTCGGAGATTGTTGCCCCAGTATTACGTGGAAGGATTTGTCTCCAACATGAAAAAAAAAAAGTTATACACACTTTTTTATGCCTGGTTATACCTCCGAGGGTTAAATTCCACATGTAGAACTTACAATACATTTGTATAACGACCATTTCATATAACGGGTTTTTCAACAGAGACGCTACAAAAGTAAATCGATATTGACAGCAAACGACGCCATATTTTTTCCCGCTCTTTTGACATTTCTCTTCAGTAAGGTTTGCCATTTCATCATGGAAAGATATACGAGCCAACAACGAGTCGAAATTATTAAAATTTATTACCGTAATTTGGAGTCAGTGGCCTCAACTTTAAGACGCCAACTTTAAGAGGCCTCAACAATCAGCGATGAGGCTCATTTCTGGCTGAATGGCTTCCTCAGTAAGCAAAATATGCGTTATTGGTGAGACACCAATCCACACGTAATCCATGAGTCATCATTGCATCCCGAAAAAATTACGGTTTGGTGGGGTTTATGGGCCGGCGGCGTCATTGGGCCGTACTTCTTCCATGTTGATCAAAACCGACACATTACTGTGAATGCGAATCGCTACCGTTCAATGATAACCGAATATTTTTGGCCCCAATTGGATAATATGGACTTGGAGGACATGTGGTTCCAACAGGACGGCGCCACACAGCGAATGCCACAATCAATTTATTGGAAACCAAGTTTGGTGAACGTGTTATCTCATGAAATGGTCCAGTCGATTGGCCGCCTCGGTCGTGTCATTTGACGCCGTTAGATTATTTCCTGTGGGGCTACGTCAAGTGTATGGTCTATGCCAACAACCCAGCGACGAGTGATGAACTTCGTACGAATATCGAACGTGAAATTGCAGCAGTATCGGCCGATTTATGCTTGAAAACCGTCGAAAATTGGGTTCGGCGTCTGGACTTCTGCAAGCGTTCCCGTGGTGGCCATGCAAAAGAAATCGAGTTCCATACATAATGGCATCGAACGTACTTTCACAGGAATAAAGAATTTCATTGGTATCTAAAACCGGTTTTGTTTTATTTAAAAAAACCTTTGTAGCGCTCTTATTGAAAAACCCTTTACTTATTCGTGTTGAAAACTCAAAATTTCACAACAGTATTTAATTAATAATTTAGTATTTAATTAATCTTTTAATAATTTTAAATAAAATCTGTGTATTTAAAATTAAAATGTTCGAGTGCTAGGTCTAGTTTAAATTATTTCATTCTTCAATATTTCGCTGACCTTTGGATAGCATCGTCCGGAAGAGAAACGCAATTATTAAATAAAAATTAAATGAAAAAAAATAATGAAATTAAAAATTTAATTCAGCTGACTATTCGATTATAGCGGCTTCGTCTAACTATTCTATTATAGCGGCTGCGGTTGACAATTCGATTATAACGGCTTCGGCTGACTATTAAATTATAACGGCGTCGACCCACTATTCGACCATCGCTGCTTCGGCTGACTTACTCAATTATAGCAGCTTCGGCTGGCTATTCGATTGCAGCGGCTTCGGCTAACAATTCGATTATAACAGCTTCGGCTGACTTTTCGGCTTCGGCTAACTATTCGACCGTAGCCGCTTCGGCTGACTATTCGATTATAGCGGCCTCGGCTAACAATTTAATTGCAGCGGCTTCGGCTGACTATTCAATCGTAGCGGCTTCAGCTGACTATGCGATTATAGCGGCATTGACTGACTATCCCCCATAATGGGTTTCTTACCGACTTGAGCAGTTCTTAAAATCGACCAGTCCCTAACGTGCCCCAGTAGTGTATTGTTAAGCCCCGGCAAGTGCCCTAAGCCAAGACAAGTGCCCCCAGAAGAGCGTCGTCAATCAAGGCGAGTGTTCCCAACGAGTCCGTCAGTTGATGTTTTTTCTGTAAATCAAATAACTTTAGAAATTAAAAATTAATAAAGAATCTGAATTTGAACCCCAGAAATGGGTAAACTATTCTGTTCTTATTTCGAAAGTTTTGGTGGATTCCAACGAAAAACTCTGGACATGACTGAGCTTACTTAAGCCCTCGACAAACCCACGTTACAAGGCCAAAACTTCTGTTAAACAACAAAAGTTATATTAAATTCCTACATGGTAGTTAAGTATTAAGAAAATTTGTTATGACTTGAGGAAAGGCAGAAGACATTCAACCCAAGAAGAAAATCTTTAAATTGTTAATTGCATGTAAAGTTTTAAACAAAAATCTCCTCGTAGTATCGCAGTTACCGCGTATGTTGACATTGTAAATTCGAAAGTTAACACTCATTTCTTCCTCCCCAATATTTGGCAGAATTTCCTCTACCATATTCTGGGTAATATGATGAAGTTGAATCTTATTTCAACTGTCGTTGTTCTAAGATACTACAGCGCTCGTTGTCTTGAAATAAGAATCAAGGTTTATGACTAAAAAGTTAATAAGCATTTTAAAATAAAAGTCACTTATAATTTTACGCTACTATGAGGACGACTAAAATGGAAGCACTCTTCTACACATACACACACAATATGTTGCTGAATCTTTATATACTCCTACTACATCCATTCCGTGTGGATGCATGTGTAAGTGTAATTTAATCCTGGTATTTACACAATAGCTTTAAAAACGCACACAACAGCAACAATGTTTTGCTAGGATTTTATATTTTACGCTTCCTTCAAGTTTGTATGTAAATTATACACCAATCATATATTTAAATTAACTTGGGAACATAGTACGAGTACCTACTTGCCTGTTTGCCTGCAACTGTAACGTGATATTAAAATGTTCATTTAATTTGTAAAACAGAATTTGTTGTTTTTTATAATCTCTAGGAAATAACACTTGATGTAGCTAAGATATTTTGTTCCAGAGAAATTATGTTACTTTCGAGCAAAGGTGATTCAACGCGATATTTCCTTTTTTTTTTATCAGATAACAAGTTAAAGGAAAAATGTGTAATGTTAGCTCAAGAGCAATATATATTTCTCATATTGAATGTTGGGTAGCTATTTGTGACTTGTTGAAACCAGAAATTGTATATTTAAGAATTTGTTGTGGGGAAAAAAATACAGCACTTCGGATGTTACAATATTGTGTTTCAAAAAGGTCATACGATTATATTAAATTTTGGTAATCATCTTCCCTTTTTCTGCACTGCATGTATCAGATTCACTGGAATGTGAATAATTTTCATATCTACAATTCTTGGGGTGTCTGTGTGTGTGAGGCAGCATTACAGTTTAAGTGTTTGATCTTTGATTGACATCACTTGTTAAATAGATCGTGAGCTTCAGGTAAAGAAAAAGGAAAAAAATGTTGCCAATGAACTCAGAGTTAACGTAAGGGCTATCCTAGGTTTTTATTAACACCGAGCTGAACTGTAAAGTTTTGTAACTATTTTTATTATAAGGACGACAAATTCGTTCATATTTGAATTGTATCAAGCTTTAACTCAATTATAAAAATGAGACTTTTCATACAAGCACGCCAGATTCTACCCATATTTCCTCATTAGTATCCGACCATTCAGGCTCCAATTTTGAATTAAATACAGGGTGGCGCACCAACTGTAGTATAGGGTTTTCCAATAAGGCCATAAGATATTTCCAAAACATTATAATCGACTTGAAACATAATCAAAACATTTATGAATGGAACTCGACTTCGTTCATATGGCCACCGTGGGCACGTCGGCAGCGGTCGATTCGTTGGACCCAATTTTCGATGACTCGATCAAACATTTCGCGTTCAATGTTGGCTCTGAGTTCTTCCAACGTCGTCGCCTTGGTGGCATAGACCAATGATTTGAGGTAGTCCCACGGAAAAAAGTCTAGATGTGTTAAATCGCACGAAAGAGGCGGTCAATTGACTGGTCCATTTTTTGAGATAACACGCTCAACAAACTTACTTTTCAATAAAGCGATCGTAACGTGTCCTGAGTTGCTTGTGGCACCGTCCTGTTAAAACCACATGTCGTCCAAGTCCATGTTTTCAATTCGGGCCAAAAAAAAAAATGGATAATCATGGCGCGATAACAATCGCCATTCACAGTAACGTGACGATCGTTATTGTCGACGAAAAAATATTGCCCAATGACGCGGCCGGCATGCAAACCACACCAAACAGTTATTTTTTGTAAGTGAAGTGTTCATTCATGAAGCACATTGTGGATTTTCAACAAACCAATAACGTATATTTTGCTTATTGAGGAACCTAGTAAGCCATAAAAGAGCTACGTCGCTGAAGATGATTTTGCAATAAAATTCATCTTCTTGGCGCATCTTCTCCACAGCCCACTCGGAGAACGTACGTCGTGTCAAATGGTCCATTGGCTTCAATTCTTGAGTCAGCTTGATCTTGTATGGGTGTAAACCAAGATCTTTACGCAAAATTCGCCATAAAATGGTCCTGGCGATGCCCAGTTCTAGACAACGCCGCGGAATCGACTGATTTGGATCATTTGCTACGGACGCCTGAAATATTTTCGTTAGTTCGACCAACCCGTTGTCTCACTGTCACGGCACCATCACACAATGAATATGTAGACTCAAATTTTTGCACTAAATTTATTATTGCTTGTCTACTAGGACGAGAATAACGACCGAAAATTGGAGATAACTCTCTTAAAGTTGCGGTCACCGACTCCGAATTTCGGTAGTACATTTTTATAATTTGCATACGTTTGTCGTTCGTGTGCTTTATCATGATAAAAATGTTGACTTTACTGAAAAAAAAAGAAAAGTAACAGTTAGAACAGATTAAATTCAAAGTTGTCAAGTACCTATTGGAAACTCCGTTATTAGTCATTGTGTCCCAAACATCTTATATTGAATAGCAAACACAATGTCTTTCGACGCAAGTATACCATATTTGTGACATGGTACAAACACGGTATATGTTGGTCAAATTCTCTTGGGTGTGAATACCTTTGCGTGCTCGTTGCGTCTACGGAATTTCTACGCATCCACGAAAAAAAAAAACTTCGTTGTGTGGGCACCTTAATATATGTTTTATTTCTAATTGTGGTTTAGTAAAACGTTGACGAAATTGGATTAACGAAAACAAAACAGAGTGTGTTGACATCCAGAAATTAAATCTGTGTTACTCTGTTGTTTGGTTGCAAATGTAACGTGTGTTTGGAGCTTTTCGCAAATATAGTACACTCTTATCCAAACATACAGTGTTTGTTAATCACTATTAGATGTTCGAAGGAAAATAATTAGTATTTGTGGTAATATATGTGTTTGTGACCCAAATATAGCTTTGTTTGTGCTACAAATACAGCCGTGTTTTTGTACTGTTTATGTTCTGTTGAGACCAAGAAAATAAATGAGGGGAAAAGAGAGATTATTCACAGAGTTATTTAATGTTGTCGAAAATATTTTTGCATGTATAAATTACCGATGAACTGAATGTTTCTTATATTGACTGATCTGTTGCGTTTTAGTTCCATCCATTCTTCCGTCAATCGTTCATCTGACAGGATAGCAAAGGGGCTTGGTCGATTAAGTAAGTATGGTGCGAAAAAAATGTATGTTACTACTAAAGTCTAGAATATGTATTAGTTGTAACAAAGACAAACGTTGTTTCTGTGGCGTACGCGTCCAGTCAGTTATAAAGACAGTACAGTTTGAAGATAAGTGTTTAAGTGTAAATTTCGTGCTCTGATTTTGTACTGTTTCGGCGCTCTTTGTTATTGTGGTTTATCTGACTTCTCCAAATTACAATGAGATTAATGTACCCAATGTACTTTGGAAAATTAGAAATGTATACCTGTTTATATGTTTGTATTACACTGTGTGTAATTTTTTATGTCATGGAAATATAACCGTATAAAAAAAGACCTCCCAGTTTTGCCCAAAGTTATGCACTCTTTTTATGGGCCCCCAAAATTTGGAGCCTCGGTGTCATTTTTGCAAAAAAGTTATCATTTTGTCAGGTTCATATCTTGTAGCTCTTGCAATTATGAACATATAAACTCAAAAAAACTTCATCTTCAAGCTCAAAATCGCAAAAAAATTTTAAAAAATTCGATTTTTTTACCTTTGTCCCCTTATTCAGGGTTTTAGGTAGCACACCGTTCAAAATTCAAGTAAACAGTCAACTACAAGAATGTACCTAATGTCTCAATAAACAACTTTCTAGAACATATGAACTTCCGAGGAATGATTCTTAACACGCCTCTTGTATATGAGGTCCGGGGTTCGATCCCTGCTCTGGCCACCTTAATACTTCTTTCGGCGGCGGTCACCTCGCATAGTGACGCCGACACTATCGAGTATTTAGCAATGGAAAAGCTTCTCAAAATACCGTTCGGAATCAATGTAAAAACTGTAGGTCCCAATCAGTGAGAATAGAACTAGAAAGCGCACAACTTTCTGGTTGTGAGAGCTCTCCCCAGTTCCTTCACGGGATGAAAAGGGAAACCATTTTCTTAAGCTTATGTTTCTAACTGGTTTTTCAATAAGAGCGCCACCAAAGTTTTTTAAATAAAACAAAACCGGTTTTAGATACCAATGAAATTCTTTATTCCTGTGAAAGTACGTTCGACGCCATTATGTATGGAACTCGATTTCTTTTGCATGGCCCCCAGGGGTACGCCTGCCGAAGTCCAGACGCCGAACCGAATTTTCGACGGGCTTCAAGCATAAATCGGCCGATACTGCTGCAATTTCACGTTCGATATTCGTACGAAGTTCATCAATCGTCGCTGGCTTGTTGGCATAGACCGTAGACTTGACGTAGCCACACAGGAAATAATCTAACGGCGTCAAATCGCATGACCGAGGCGGCCAATCGACTGGGCCATTTCGTGAGATAACGCGTTCACCAAACTTGGTTTCTAATAAATTGATTGTGGCATTCGCTGTGTGGCTTGTGGCGCCGTCCTGTTCGAACCACATGTCCTCCAAGTCAATATTATCCAATTGGGGCCAAAAATGTTCGGTTATCATTGAACGGTAGCGATTCGCATTCACAGTAATGTGCCGTTCTTGATCATCACGGAAGAAGTACGGCCCAATAACACCGCCGGCCCATAAACCGCACCAAACCGTAAATTTTTCGGGATGCAATGATGACTCATGGATTACGTGTGGTTGGCTATCTCACCAATAACGCATATTTTGCTTATTGACGAAGCCATTCAGCCAGAAAGGAGCCTCATCGCTGAAGATGATTTTCCGATGAAATCATCATTTTGAATCATTTTCAAGTTGTTGCTCAGCCCAATTCACGAACATACGACGCTTATGGTGGTCAAGCGGCTTCAGTTCTTGCGTCAGTTTGATCTTGTAAGGATGTAGGCCAAAATCTTTTCGCAAAATTCGCCACAACGACGTCACAGATATGCCCAACGCTTGAGAATGAAGTGTGAGAGACACATTTGGGCTTTCTTGAACTGAAGCCTCAGCGGCAGCAATATTCGCGACACTACGGGCACTTCTTTATCTCACTGGCACGGGAACATTTTGTACTGTGCCTGTGGATTCAAATTTTTCCACTAGACGCTCAAATGTTGATCTGGTAGGACGATTATGACGACCATAAAAGTTGAGGCCACTGACTCCAAATTTCGGTAGTAAATTTTAATAATTTCGTCTCGTTGTTGGCTCGTATATCTTTCCATGATGAAATGGCAAACCTTACTGAAAAGAAATGTCAAAAGAGCGGGAAAAAATATGGCATAGTTTGCTGTCCCTATCGATTTACTTTTATAGCGTCTCTGTTGAAAAACCCTTTACATAAAAACAGACATGTTTGCAAGTACACATGCTAATGATTCCATTTAAAGACAAGTGAGTTTGGAACTTGCAATAAAGGGTGTCTCAGTAAGGTTGCATTCTTGAATTTAGTGTGATTTTTTTTGGCCACAATGCAATTTGGCAGAGGTCACATACATTTATTCCTAAAATTACAAATGGATCGCTTTATGAAAGAAGAACGCGTTATAAGTGTGAAAACTTATTACAACAATATGGAAAGTTATGCTGAGACCGGTCGCAAACTTCGAAGAATTTTCAGTCGAGAATGTGGACCTAATTAGTCAACCATTCGAAGGTAGTCAAAAGAAACTGGCTCGGTTCTACCTTTACGGTTTCGTGCAATCTCAGGTTTATGCGAATAAAGCAAAAACAATTCCTGAGCTCAAATCCGAGATCCAACGCGTCATCGGTGAGATACACACACATATCTGCGAAAAGGTCATGGAAAATTTCTTGAAAATATTACCGCACTGTGGCGGTCCATCTGACGGGTATTTTATTTTATACTTAATCGGAACATGTCTTCTTTCCAATCCAATACAAATATCACAACTGTCTCATAAAGTACGTGTTTTTATTTGATAATGAAAAGGTGCATTTTTAATGAGACACACCTTATATGAATGTTTAGATTGTGTTCCAAACATATACATGGTTTCTGCAGAATATGTTTGGGAGAATATGCTACCGAAGCCATTTTCTCCAGCGTCCACTACTGCTTGAAATTGAAAAGGTTTTCAACACATTATTAAAATTTTTCTATAGCATTTTATGGTATTTGGACCCTTACTGTGCCAGGAGTTAACATCATTATCCAAATGTTAACATAGTTTTGACATATGATTTTGTTTAGAAATTGTTAAATAATTAGTTTTACTCGGAAAATTACTTTTTTGTTCCAGTGTGGATAGGTAATGTATTCCAGTATCCTTGAAACAACTTGCGAATTAACATGATTTAACCTAATGAGTGTTCAAATTTAGGTGATTTATATGCAAAAACACCAGGAAAAATAACAACAATTTTGATTCATACAATTCTAACTTTTTCTAATGCTCTAGCATCATTAACTTAACTGTCATTTTCAGCATTTCGCTGAAACGGAAATACAAGTGGCGGAAATCCCCTGGAACTTAATGGTGAAAGTTTTTCATTTAATGTTTTTTGCCTACATTATGACCAAACTAACTGATGAATGTTTCTTAGCGCAGTTACTAGGTATAATGTTACACAAGAGAAATAGCAAGACACCTACTCAGATTAATAATTTTTTGGCAACTTGAATTTAAACCTACTTAAGATATTCTTTGAGAGAGGACCTGGCAGACCAATTGGGAACATTTATTGATGACAACAGAACAAAATGCATTGATAGGTAGAAAATGATTGTTGTCATATTTTCCAGAAACAATAAACTGCTATAAATTGTTTTCTTGGCAAGACAAATATATCGCGCCTCCTACGCTTCGTCCTGCCAAATTCGGTCAACTGGCTAATAACTATAGATACGAAAATATGTATGTTATTTTTCTCTCCTTAGACCAGAAGAGCAATGTATGTCTGTCGTAGAATTTCCCTGTGGAATTCATATGGGCGAAAATGTAAATGTGTCCGATATAAATGAGTGTAATTACCAAACTTCGTGAATGGCAAAACAACAAACTAAATTTGTTTATTTTGACTTTCTCTTTTGAACACAACAATGATTTTGACACTAATCAGCAAAGTTGTGCACAATAATAACAACCATATATTGATTGATTGAAAAACAGATGAACGAAGGACAGACGAAGGAACGAGTTAACAATTGGAGTCCTACAAACCTTATGAAATTTCATTCGAGAAATTGCACCTATTGTGTCAACCATTCGAAGAGTGGTCGACAAATTTGAAGAATCTGGGTCGGTTATAGACATAAAGACTCCTGTGCTGTAAACGAGAGTGTCGCCGAAAACTCGAAAACATCAATTTGGGATCCTTTTCTACAACTTCAATTTTCTCAAAGCACTATGCAGAGAATTTTGACAAAAGAGCGCCACCTTCATACGCACAAACTACAGCTTACTCAGGAGCTCACAGCAGCTGACCATGGAAAGAGCCGGCAATGAGTAACACACTGCAACACGAAAAAATATTACCATATACGGACACCACTACGTGATAAAAGACCAAAAACAACCCAAAATATAAAAAAAATACCTGGACACACATTGTAGCTCTTGTCATAAAGATGAAATAGTGAACATATAAAATCAAAAAAACTTCTATCAAAAAACTACCTGGAAGCAAACATCTGCATTGAATTCATAAGGGACGCAGGACACAATATTAAAGCGACACGACGCTCACATAGAGGCGTTACACAGCGCGACGTCAACGAGAGCTCAGCGGTGTGAGTTATAAAGTGAAATTGAAAGTAAAAAAAGAGAAAGTACTACGGCATAATTCGCACACAACATTGGCAACTGACAATTTCAATATGCAGTGTGAAAATATTGATTTATTTTGCTACGTTTGCGGTCATCAAATCAGAAAAAATAGTTCTACAACATTGCAAAAGGAAAATAATCTTTTAACTAGTGCATTCAAGAAAGCATATAAGTTGTTTTTCGACGAAGAAGACTTGACCGGTGAAAATTACACACCTAATACAGTGTGTCGCCAATGTTGTAACAATCTCATGGCATGGTTGAGTGGAGGAAAACATAGTATGATGTATTGTAAGCCGGTAAACTGGATTAATCTCCCAGGTGATCATGATGGAACCAGTTGCTATGCATGCGTAAATTACACATGTGGTCTAAATCCATATGCTGAGAGGAACAAAAGTTATAAAGCAACTGTAACAGCCACACTACCAGTGCTTGCACCTGAAAATTTTGTATCACCAAGGCCGCCAACTCCAGATCGTAGTACAGAATGTACCGGAATGATCCATTTGATACCGATGATGAGCCCCAACAGGGAAGAGAACTCTACGGCGTACCGCAAACGGCAAGCTGACTTTCAGAGCCTCTACACTCTAAATGATGACAATTCGTTCGCATACTGCAACGATGTAAAAGCTTTGATGGTAAAAATCGTAATGAACTACTTCGCTAGTGAGTGGAGATTATTTATTGCTGGTTCTGTTTCAAGCTCGAAAGCAGTGTTGTTGCATGTGTCGAACCAAAAACCTTCCATTCCGCCTACAATGGGTATTAACATGAAAGAAAGCTATGAAACATTGAAAGATATAATGGAAAAAATCAAATACTACGAAAATAAATGGAAGATTTGCTGTGATTTGAAGGTCATCAACATTTTGTAAGGGATCATCGATAAGGGCGGCTTTCCAAAATTCTTTTGTTTTCTTTGTAATTGGGATTCGCGCTCACCTCTGAATCAATACGAAATCAATACGAAAGCCAAATTTTGGCTCCCAGAAAGTACCTTTGTTAGAAAAACCTCACTATCTCCGATCTTAGAAGGGTTAATGCGGAGTATTAAACTTTAAGAAAAAGATTGAAGTGCTGTCTTTTACCGAGTCTAGGAAGAAATAAGTTTACTAGGGCTGTTTTTTGAGAAAACCAGATTTTTATTAAAATCTTCAATCTTAAAAAATCTTTTTTTTTTTTAATTTGCCCCAATCAGTTAATAAAAATTAACATATTTATATACAGATTTATAGCGTTTTCAAAGGTCTTCTCAATGATACCCATCTCAACCAGATCGGATAAGAAATGGGTGAGATATAAGCGATTATATACTCAAGCTATAAAGGCCTATATCTCAAGAAGTTGGATCGGCCTCCTTAAAAATCTTCCGGGTTTTAATCAGCGCTGTAAGCCCTACCAGGCCAAAGACAATTGGAGCATTTTTCATAAAATAAATATGTTCGTAAAAGCGGAAAATAAAAAAAACGCTTTTTGGGCGATTTTTCGCTCATTTTTTAAAGTTTTTCGCGATTTTGACCTTGAAGATGAAGTTTTTTTGATTTTGTATGTTCATTATGATAAGAGCTACAACTTTGCCTCAGAGAGTAAATCAAAATTCCGAACGGTTTGCAAGATATGAGCTTGAGAAAATTATCACGTTTTTGCAAAAATGACACCGAGGCCCCACTTCTTTGGGGGCCCATAGAAAAAAACCTGGAGTTCCTATGGCAAAACTGGGAGACAGGGGTCTATTCTTTTTGCTCTTTAATCACATAGTGGTGTCCGTATATGGTTATTTTGCCATGACTTAAAAAATTACACACTAGTGGTCTTCATGAAAGCTCGAAAGAACCTCGTAAACTCGAAAACATCGTAAACTTGCGCAGCAAACGTCAAAACAAACAAATTTCCCATACAAAGCGACTTGCTCAAAAGTGGAAAGTTTTCGAGGCAAATTTGCTGCGCCAACGTGGGATGGAGAAACGTGTAATCTTTTGACATTTCGTTGTCATCTGACTAGGATGTATAAATAAGGTGACAGCACTAGATCAGTAGAAAAAGTACACATACATAATACATGCAATTGCTACTGCTACCACCTTATGTATCCATCTTGGTCAGCTGATATGGTTTTGAGCACAACTACGCTGAGCAACTTTACGGTGCGAGGGAAACTTGCGCTCGGCTTTCACGCTTGCATGAATGCCGCTACTGTGTAATGGAGCAAACTGAAGTCAATGCTAATTTTTCCAAAAAAGTCATATTCTCCGATGAAGCGCAACTCCATCTGAATGGCTGCGTGAATGAAAAATTTTCGATTTTGGGGCTCAGAAAATACTCGTGCAATCCATGAGAAGCATATTCGCACACAATGAGCCTCTGCCTGGCTCAAATTTTTGTCAGACGGCGTGATAGGGCCTTACATTTTTGAAGAAGATACCGAAATTGCACTGACTGTGAACGGCATTAACAGGACGGCATGGATGTGGACGATATGTGGTTTCAGCAAGACGACGCCACCTGCCACACCGCGCATGAAACAATCGATTTAGTGCAACAACGATTTAAACTGGCTACCAAGATCAACTGGCTACCGAGACTGTCTTTTTTTTAATCCAATAAAAAAAGTACAACCATCTCAACGTTTATTGTACTTACTGAGACACCCTTTACATAAATAAAGCAAAGAGTAAATATTGTAAAGTTATACAAGTGTTACAAGTTTGCACTCTGCTTTTCTGATTCAATGCGTTACCGCGTAGTCTTTGGCTTTTTAAAGAGCTTGTTTATGGCGAAGCATGCTGTTGCAAAATTTTACAGACATTTCGGCTGGCATCGTATCCCATTTTCACCTTTTGGAGCATCTGGTTACTTGGCTAGCTGAGATTTTATGTAACTCCAAAAGTTTTCGATCGGGATTAACGTCGTGTTTCCTCTGAGTTGGCCTTAGAGAAGCTGGAAGAAGATCATTTGTGGTACAATGGGTACACCAATAAGCAGAATTGCCAACTTTGGAACGAAGATTCAGAGTTTTGTGTGGTTTACGGTCCGTCGGATACCGGTCGAAATGTTAGAAAAAGAGTACCAAAATTTGACTTTCATAATATATCACTTGAAATGTAGCCGTGAACAGCATTTGCATGAAATACTATTTAAAGAGTAAATGGCAGGTATTGATTTAGCGATCCAAATAAATATTTCATTCACATTTACAATTTGTCTGTGTTTTCTTCAATTTTCAAAAACCAAATAGCAAAAAATCACCCAATTATTTAAAATCTGACACATTTCATTAAAATTAAAAAATATTTAATATTCTAACTGGCCCCTGTAAAAAGTCGTATTACTTTTATACAAAAAAAATTTAGATTTTTATTTAAACTCATGTATAGATTAATGAAATGTCAAAATTTTCACACAAATTTGAAGTTTGGTTTTGAATTTATGCGAAATATGGGGTAGACACAGTACTTAAGAGTTTCAATCAAACCACATAATACCGGTATTCATCTAAACGCGAAAAATCGACAACCTTGAAAACTTGCACATACGTCAAAACAAAAATATTCTCATACAAATCGACTGGCACAAATATCTCAGGATTCGTTTTCGAAGTTTACTCAGTAAAATTGACTCGAAACTTTTCTGTATTTGTGAAAGTCGCTTTGAAAGTCGTGCAAGTTTTCGAGTTTACGAGGCTCTTGTGCGTTTACATGAATACCGCTAATAAAGGGTTTTTCGACAGAGACGCTACAAAAGTAAATCGATAGGGACAGCAAACGACGCCGTATTTTTTCCCGCTCTTTTGACATTTCTCTTCAGTAAGGTTTGCCATTTCATCATGGAAAGATATACGAGCCAACAACGAGTCGAAATTAATAAAATTTACTACCGAAGTTTGGAGTCAGTGGCCTCAACTTTAAGAGCGCTACGTCCAATTTATGGTCGTCATAATCGTCCTACCAGATCATCAATTGAGCGTCTAGTGGAAAAATTTGAATCCACAGGCACTGTACAAAATGTTGCCGTGCCAGTGAGACAAAGAAGTGCCCGTAGTGTCGAGAATATTGCTGCCGCTGAGGCTTCAGTTCAAGAAAGCCCAAATGTGTCTGTGACACGTCGTTCTCAAGCGTTGGGAATCTCTGTGACGTCGTTGTGGCGAAGTTTGTGAAAAGATTTTGGCCTACATCCTTACAAGATCAAATTGACGCAAGAACTGAAGCCGCTTGACCACCACAAGCGTCGTATGTTCGTGAATTGGGCTGACCAACAACTTGAAAATGATGCGGATTTTCAACGGAAAATCATCTTCATCTTCAGCTGAATGGCTGCGTCAATAAGCAAAATATGCATTATTGGTCAGACAGCAATCCGCACGTAATGCATGAGTCATCATTGCATCCCGAAAAAATTACGGTTTGGTGCGGTTTATGGGCCGGCGGCGTCATTGGATCGTACTTCTTCCAAGATGATCAAGACCGGCACATTACTGTGAATGCAAATCGCTATCGTTCAATGATAACCGAATATTTTTGTCCCAATTGGATAATATGGACTTGGAGGACATGTGGTTCCAACAGGACGGCGCCACAAGCCACACAGCGAATGCCACAATCAATTTATTGGAAACCAAGTTTGGTGAACGTGTTATCTCACGAAATGGCCCAGTTAATTGGCCGCCTCGTTCGTGCGATTTGACGCCGTTAGATTATTTCCTATGGGGCTACGTCAAGTCAATGGTCTATGCCAACAAGCCAGCGACGATTGATGAACTTCGTATGAATATCGAACGTGAAATTGCAGCAGTATCGCCCGATTTATGCTTGAAAACTGTCGAAAATTGGGTTCAGGGTCTGAACTTCTGCAAGCGTGCCCGTGGTGGCCATGCAAAAGAAATCGAGTTCCATACATAACGGCATCGAACGTACTTTCACAGGAATGAAGAATTTCATTGGTATCTAGCACCGGTTTTCTTTTATTTAAAAAAACTTTTGTAGCGCTCTTATTGAAAAACCCGATATATAAATACGTATTGTAAACTTTTAGAAAATATTATATTTTATTAGCTTACATTACGAGTATAAAAGCGTTGTCTTTTTGATACTACACGTCAGTAAAACAAAAGATTCCTCCCATCATGTGTGCCTTCCCAACACATCTCTATTGATGTTTCTAAACTTCCACAACAAATTTGCAGAATAGTGTAACCCAACTTGTTGGAATGAATGCAGAAAAAAACCCTGTATTGTCGGGATTTCGCTTCACCTTTGCTTATCAATCTGTTTGGTATAACGAACACAACGATATCACATTTGTCAATATCAACTGCTCCCAATCAATTTTCCCAAACAACAGTAACGAATGCGGTAAACAACCATAGGGTGGATTCTGATTGAGAAAGCAAAACTTGATGATGAGAATTTTTTATGTTTGGAAACATTTCATTTTATTAGTTGGGTGGAAGTGTAAAAAATAGCAATGTGTGTATCTGTGTTGAATGGATGAATTAGTATGCAAATAATACAACAGCAAAAAAACAGAATGGTTGGCACTACAACATTGACAAATGAGGCTAAAAACCAAATTCGTTTGTGCAAATGATATATATTTTTTATATCTTATATTACAATGGATGAAAAAAAGTTTATAGAATCAGAAAGCTTTTGCCACTGCATTCCTTAAAGCAGGAGTGAATAATGTAGTTTTCTTAAATTTTAGTTAGAAATTTCCTGAAATTTTATTCACAGCTGAACATATTTCTAGTAAAATTATGACTGATTATGACTTATTAACAGAGAATTATTTTGCTTCTCTCCAGCCATTCCCGGAACCATATCGTATTAACAACATAGTTTAACAACTGATTCACTGACTTTGAACTTTGCTAAACTAAAGGGAGGTCCATTATTAATTTGGAATTTAATTTCGGTTTAAAAATATACTAATAGAATTTTTTTTTAAAAATTATGATATAATTGATAAGATATTGGGTCTTAAAATTAGCCGACCTAACAAAGAAGAATCAAAAAATTTACTTTATTCTTCAGCATAATCTCTTTTATCTAGATACACTTCTTCCAGCGACATTCAATAGTTTCGATACCCCGTTTATAGTAAGAAGTGTCAAACTCATTAAATTAGCCATCAACCACAGACTCCACCCATCATTCATTGCTAGCAAATTTGTAACCACCGAAACATTTGGAAAATAGTGCGAAGGAGCTAACTCTGGCGAACAAGGTGGCAATTTTAACTTTATTTCATTAATTTGGGCCATTGAAATAGTGGATATGTGAATTGGAACATTGCCTTGATGAAACAGCAATTAATTTTTCGCCTAATGGGTATTTTTCCACAATTTCATCATTTAAACTGTGGAATAAGTTTTCATAATATGCACCGTTTATGGGGTTTCCTTTCTGAAGATAATAAATACAAATTATCTCTTGCGCGTCCGAAAGAACAGACGCTATGACCTTGCCTGCAGATGGAACCTTCTTCGCCTTATTTTGACACTATTCTCCATTTCAGTCCACTGCTTTGAGTGTTTCTTTGTCTCAGGTGTGAAGTGATGAACCCATATCTTTCCCATCTTCGAATCTTAGGTCAATATATGATGTATAGCACTCTTTGAAATGCCTATCATTTCAGCTAGCTCACGCACCTTCAGCGTATGATAACCCAATACCATTTTGTGAATTTTTTTAACCGTGTCTGACGTGGCCACCTTAATTGGCCGACCACCATGGTGTTTGTGTAGGCAGCTCGTACGGACTCGTTGAAGCTTTGCTACCCAATTTTTTATAGTCGTAAACGAAGGAACAGACTCTCCGAGAGAAGAATCTACCTCGGTTTTAATATTACTTTTAATATTGCAATTTTCCATATTTACAAAGTCACTGAGATCGTTTACTTTTGATGGTTCAAAAAAAAATACAAAATAACGTGGCGCCTTGAAATTTAAAACATATGTTTTATAAGGTTGCCACCTTTTTCCAAAAAATGTTTTTTTTCAAATTACTGGTGCCATCTATACGTCAGGCCGGGTAGTTTTGGGCCCGTCCTCTTAGATGGCAAAGTTAGGTTTGCAATATATGCTAAAGAGCTGGATTTAGACCTTGAACAAAGGCAACCAGACGATGGTAGTGTTTTCAGGCAGATTTCGTGGCAATCGGAGAAGGTGCCATTTGGCTGAGGCGTAACGTTATCATTGACAGTGGTATCAACATCTACTCTGACAATCTGTATTCCTGACCTCAGGAACTGAAGCGCATTTCTAAGTGAGATGCCCATGTAGATCCATTCTCCATAATTGGCAGACCAACATTGAAAACCCGGTTTTTTGAGTGCACTAATAAGAGTCCATACAGTTTTTAGTTGTACCTTGAAATTAACTAAAATTTCACAAGTCTTAATACCAATAGATTACAGATGGATAAATTATTCGGGCTAAAATAAATGAAGTTTGGAAATCAAATTTAGGATATCTTATGTACCCATCTTTAAAAACTTTTAAATACAAATGATTTATCAGTAAAGAAATTATTGTTTTCAAACAAATTGGATGGCGACATCTTGACCTTCAAATTCACAAACTTCTGCAAAAAGTGGAAAATATTAAATACAGCTTCCATTATTTGGTGTCCCGAAATAAAATCTGTGGAATACACAAAAAGAATAAGTGAGGCAAAGTAATCAATTAATTTTATTTTGAAATTATTGAAAAATTTTTAATATTACACAGTGCATCACGAAAAACGCAAACTCCTTTTCGTGTGAAAATTCTCGACGTACTTATCGAAACTAACAAAACCTTATTTGGTTTTTTCTAGTTGGACCACTGTTCGTATGGTTGAATTAGGTGCACTTTCTGAACTGAAAATTTTTCGAAGTTTGCGAGCGGTCTCAAATAAGTTTGCAAATTTGTGTAATAAGTTTTCAAAAATTACAATTACAAAATTACATTCTTTCGTAATGCGCTCCATTTTTAATAATCGGAATAAACATACATATGTGACAGCTGCCAAATTTCAGAGTTGCCACATGCACAAAAAAAGCGACACTAAATTTAAAAAGTTCAACCTTACTGAGACGCCCTTAGTTTCTCTTTTTCTTCTCAACGTGTTTTTTCCAATGTAGGTTAGAGTCTAGTGCCAGCCCAAAATATTTGGCTGAGCTAGAACGTGGCCAGGAACGCCATCAAACTTAGTAGCTTGGTACTACTGGGTTATTTCTATTGGAGAAATTTACGTGAAGCGATTTATTGCTGTTCAATTTAATGTTCCATTTCCTGGTCAATTGTAGGAGTCCATTACAGTTGTCTGAAGCTTATTTACCGCTGTTTGGTTGGTAGATTCAGTTGGTAATTTTACAGTGTCATCTGCTAAATAGCCAAGGAGTCAATTTTGACTTTGTGGGAGATCATACGTACTATATAGGAGATATATAGGGGATTTTCTTCTTGTCCTCGAGGTAAGATTGTAATAGATTACATTACTATTTTGGTAGCAACAAATTAAGCTTATGAAATAGGCTAGTATACTATATACCAGGGGGTGGCCAAGCTTCACTCCAAGAAGAGCCGAATTCCAATAATCTGTAGTGACGGGAGCCATCATAAAAATAAACTATCAAAAAAATCAATTGGTATGGAATTTTTATTTTTTTGAATACGTCTTCAAACATACACATACATATATTTAAATTAAGCTATTGTATGCTGGTAGATGGCATGTGTGTTTGTAACTTAGCCGAGCATTTTTTGAAGTTCGGTTCATAGTTAGTAAGCGCGGTAGGAAT
This sequence comes from Phaonia tiefii, assembly GCA_963931995.1. Taxonomy (NCBI): domain Eukaryota; kingdom Metazoa; phylum Arthropoda; class Insecta; order Diptera; family Muscidae; genus Phaonia; species Phaonia tiefii. Next base: position 24,741,132 of record OZ008369.1, on the reverse strand, counting down.
TAATTCCGTTAAATATTCATTTGTGAGTTGTGAACGGTGCTTTGATTTTATAAACTTCATTGTTGAAAAAAGTGACTGACAACAATATGTTGTGCCGAATATGGACAGTAATGTGCTAGCAGCTTTCCTTAAATTAGGGTGCTTTGATGGTGATACTAGTTTCCAAAACTCATTTGCAGATTGTGTTGAATTGTGATGCATTTTAAGACTGTGATCCTCTTGAAGTTGTATTAATTCCATTTCTCCTGTTGCACTTTCATTCAAAATATAATGAGGAATCGATAATCCATCGTTAACTACGTCAATCTCGAATGGATTTACAAGAAAGTTTAGAGAAATCTTTAAATTATTCAAATCATCAAATCGGAAGTGAAATTCTTTTAATAATTCTCCTAATTTACTTCAGACGAGGAAAGTGATTGAACATTTTTGTGTTTAAGTCGCGTTTAAAAAGCTGCATTTTTTTAATAAAACTTAGAACAGTTTGAAATAGATCAGTAATAGCTTTATCTTTGCCTTGTAATGCTAGGTTGAGGGATTGCAAATGCTCCATTATATCAGTTTAGAACATACAGTCATTAATCCACTCATCATCCTTTAATTCCGGATAGTTTTTTCCCTTTTCTTTGAGAAAATTGCTGATAGGTTCCATTAAATCAACAAATCGGCTTAGAACATTATAGGTGGATAACCAGCGCACTAGGCAGTAAAATGTTATATCTTGAGAATGACCTTCAACGTCCAATTCTTCAAGAAAGTTCTTGAATTGGCGACGGGTTTTTGAATTCGTACGAATATAGTTAACGATTTGTAGCACAGTATTCATTACGTTCTCGTATTTAAAATATTTAGCAACTAAATGTTCACGATGAACAATACAATGAAGTGGTAAAAATTCAGGTATTCTTGGATCGTTTTTTAAGAGACCTATAAGGCCTACATTTTTTTTTAACATTGCAGGTGCTCCGTGTGTTGATACGCTTACCAAATTGTTTAGTGGTATACCTGTATCTGACAATATATTATCAAGTGCACTCTTAATATCAATTCCACGGGTAGTATTTTTAAGTGGTACCAAATCCAGTAGTTCCTCGTTCACAATTAAAGATGCAGAAACATATCGGATAAATACAGCTAACTGTGGACTGGCCTGTATATCGGTTGATTCGTCAAGGGCTAAGCTGAAAGCTACACTATTTTTTAGTTCTTCTTCTAGTCGCTGTTTACAATCTTTACTGATATCCGTAATACGTCGCTCGGTTGTATGACGTGATACTGGAACATTGCTAAGTAGTCTGTGCAGTTTTATATTTAATGGATCCAGAATTTTAACTACCTGCTCCATATTCTTTTTCAGAAATTCTCCCTCAGTGTAAGGTCGTTTAGCACGGGCGATGTTCCAAGCGATCATAAAACTAGCTTCTGTAGTATTATCAGCTTCTTTACTAAAAGATGAAAATAATGTTTGCTGACTATTTAATCCAGACTTTAAAGATTTTATTTTGTTTGTTCGGATGCCGGTATTTACCGGATAATTAGCCAAAAATTTACTATGTGTTTTCTCATGATGCCGTTTTAAATTACTGGCCTTATAATGAGCAAGTGAGTCATTGCAGATAAGACACAAAGGTTTTCCCTCTATATCGACGAATGCAAAAGCATCTTCCCATTCTTGCTTGAAGTTACGATTTTCTTCATCAAATCTCCTTTTTTTGTGTTCTAGCGACATATTTAAATTTCAATTAATCTAGAAAAGAATGCGCAATTTATTGTACTAATAAAATAATAATTCAAACTTACAGCCTAGCTCCGTATGTCGAAAGCGAAGCGAAGCGAAGCGAAACGAATCCAAGCACTCACTTTTTTGTCGAAATGGTTCTACATATTTGCAATCTTCACGTTCTCTTCGCTTACATAGAGAAGCGAAAGTCATTCAACAATTGTCAAATGAAAATGGTGCCACACGAACAACTCTAAAAAAAAGCGTTAGAATTGGGAACAAAATCGCTAAATTTGAAAAAAATTGCTTGATTGCAGCATAAAAAATACAACTCTATGCCACTTCAAATTTCCAGCTAGAAAAAGTTGACAACATAACGTCGCTCTCATGCTGTTTTGATCCAAACGCCATTTTCGACTTTTTGGAGTTAGCCATGTAGTCCTCTGTTTTTCGACCTGCTCTTTCAGAATTTGCTATCAGTTTTTACCAATCTCTGTTAGATTTAGAGATATAGTGATGTATTTTTGATCCATATCCATTTGCATTTTAATTTTTTTGTTATTTATGCCCCATATCCAAATATGTGGCGTTTGGATCAAAAATACCATATTTTTTATCAAAACTAAAAAATTGTGCTATTTTGATCCATGAGCATCACTAGTATTTATTAATGAAGTTTAAAGGGAAGTTGGATATAAAAAAGTTTAAAAATTTTAAGGAATTCAAACATATAGACAAATCTTCAGCCATAATGGCCAATGATAAAAATTTCCCCACGATTGCCAACATGTAAATTCTAAAAATTCCCAAATATATCACATACACCTGTCAATTTATATTAAAGAAGTAGGCTGTAGTTTGTATTCTATTACGATTGGAAGCAAGGCGAATTGGGCTGCAGTTTCTGTTCTATGGAAGTAGAAAGCATTCGCCTTAATTTTTGCATCGGTCTTTACGTTTTCAACTTCAAAGCGACTAGTCGCAGCTTACTACGGGCGAATGTAAGCATGCTTTTGTGAATTTAAAACTGAAAATAATTAAAAGTATATACATATGCACATACATTGAAGTGAAGTGATCAAAACAAAATTTATTTTTTAAATAAAAACAAGTGAACCATTAATTGTAAAAAAATACATCGGAATTTATTTCGGTTGCCAAACATGTTTGACGAATCCTGTGGTGAATCTGATTTTTCGTCGGATGATTCCATTATAGACCCAAATTTCGAGCTTTTAGAAAATAACTGTTTATTTGGGCAGTCAGACGCCGACGCCATTCCGACTTGTTCGATCACGTCACATCTGAAAAAACCATGGAGTAGAAATTTAAAAAAAAACAACTAAGGCAATCGGGGGCTGGTTATGTTAACAGTAAAAATCAAGAAATGCCACCACGTAAAATATTATCTTCGTGAAAAGTGAGCTGTTGGTTCAAATGTAACAATAACTTTAATTATGACGATAGATCAAAAATATTTAAAGACTTTTGGAAACTCAATAATGATGACAAAGTAAAATTCTATTTTAAATTTGTTAGAACCCAGCCCATTAAAAGACGCCGCTGCAGTGGAGCTCTAAAAAACGTATATCTTACACCTATCGTTTTCAAGTTGATTCACGAATTCACAGAGTTTGCAGGCTATTTTTTTTAAATACGTTAAATATCGACAAGAAGCGAATTTACTACGCGTTCGAAAACCATCAAAATATTGATACCGGTGTTCCAAAGCCTAATACAAGAGGTAGACACGTGAAAAAAGTTACAAGTGATGATCAGCTGTCTACGGTACGAGAACACATTGAAAGTTTCAAAAAGATAGAGTCTCATTACTGCCGCTCTAACACTACTAGATCATATATAGAAGCTGATATTAACCTGTTTAAATGTATAGACTGTACATAGAAAAGTGTGAGACTCCAGTTAAAAAAGGAATTTATGAGAAAGTGTTCAGAACAGAGTTTAATATATCTTTTCACAAACCAAAGAAGGACATTTGTGATAAGTGTTACAAACATCAAAATAATGAATTTTTAAACGAGAGCGATAGATTGAAACACATGGCCCATATAAAAGAGAAAGAGCTGTGTAAAATTGAACGAGATACTGATCGAAACAACATAGACTCTAAAAATGGAATAATCTGCTATGATTTGCAAAAGGTTTTTGGCTTACCTAGAGGTAATTATACATTACATTTTGAAACGGAAGTATGTTTGACATAACATATAAAATATTCTCAAGAAACAAGTGTGAGTTAATTTCTTGATACTGGTACTGCTTGACTTATTGGGTCTGCATTATACATACAAAACTGCAAATTCGCAAATTTTAATTTTATGTCACGTACAAATACAAAACTCTAAACTTCAAATACTTCTAAGATCTAATTTTTGTATTTACATAATTTTGATAATCTAAATATAAATTTCAGGGAATGCATCTATATTCTATTACAAAAGAAAGCTGAACGTTTTTAATTTGACAGCAACGCTAATACTGCCAAACAAAACCAAAATTACGTATTGTGCTATTTGGACGGAATTTCACAGCGGCAGATCTGGCAATGATATAGCCAGTGCTTTAATCAGCATATTGTCAAAATTGGTACATGATTTTCCTCATCTAACGCGAATTACACTATGGAGTGATTCCTGTGTTCCACAAAATAGAAACAGTGTCACTTCGACAGCAATCAAAGCTTTTCTGGCAGAACATCCACAAATCATTCAAATAATTCAAAAATTTTCTGAGCCTGGCCACTCAAACATTCAGGAAATTGATTCAGTGCATTCTGTTATTGATAGATATTTAAAACATTTAGAACTATATAGTCCTCAACACCTTATTCAATTATTATCAAAAGTGTCGTCTGAAAAAACAAAATTAGTTATTATTGAAATGGCTCCAGAAAATTTTAAAAATTATGCTATTCTTGTTTCAAAATTGGAATACAAGAAAGTTCCATTTTCTAAAATAAAATCTATTTTTTATGAATATTCTGTTGAGAAAGCGTATTCTTTAAAATATAAAAAATCGTTTGCAGATACTGAATACCAGACTATAGACTTAACGAAAAGATCTTTAAAGATATTACCGAATTGCTTCCATTTATCCCAGTAGAGCATCAAAATTCAATAAAAAATTTGTTTAATTTGAAGTAAATTCATTTCTTTAATTTCCTGTAAAACATTAATATTATAAATAAGAATATAATGAATTTTGTTTAAGTTATTAACTAATACTAGCTAATAAATATAAAATAAAAAAAAAATTAAGTAAAAATTGGATTTCTTATTTGTAACAACATGTGCATGTGCATTTTGATCCACCTGGTGCAAAATGTAAAAAAACGAAACGAAATGTTGGATATGGATCAAAAATGCAGTTTCCATATTTTACAAAAGTGATTATAACTCCCCTATTTTCAACTGATATTTCTTAAAACTTTTCCTTAAGAATCTCGATATTATGCACAACAAAAATGCTGAAATTAAAAAAAAATCCAAGGAGCCATTTTAAAACAAATTGGCTTCCAACTTAAATTGCGTTTCTCTCCAATAGCAGAAAGTGGCGTTTGGATCAAAACAGCATGAGAGCGACGATAAATGTAAATAAACAAAACAAAAAAAAAAAACAATAAAGAAACGTTGTAATAAATATACATTTAGGGGTTGTTTTTTTGTTAGTTCAACAATTATGTACCCGTACACAATCGCTGTGTATTTTTTGGTGGACAGCAGTGAGGAGTCGGAGCAAATACCCCGGAGGCAATTAAGGGACATGTCTAATGTTCTTTCGATGTCCATAAACCAGTAAGTATAGCAGTGTGTTATAATTCATACATATGTATGTAAATACTCAGTTTTTCTTATAGATTTATAGGAAATTTCCGGGTATCCAAGGAGATGTTTACCCACACAGTGCGTATGGGGGGTCCAAGAGCGTTTAGCTTCACGCAAATCTCCTTCCACTGTTCTTCGGTGTGAACTTTTGAACCTCCAAATACTGCTGTACCCCTGGCGAAATCTGGATGTTCCGCCATATATTCGACCAGTGTCTGCAGCTGTTGTATTGTTGATTTTTTATTGCTGAAATTTAAAAATAGGTATATGTATATTGATAAAATAAGGATATTTTCTATTAAATACTTACCATTTATCCATTTAATTTTTTCGTTCTCCAATGCGAAAGCTAAAACACAAGTGACTGTTTCTGACATTTGTGTTTATACAAATGACATAAAAAAAAGTTATGGAGCACAGATTTGTACTGTAATGCTCACATCGTTTTCCTTCTTTTTTTATTTGTCATTCTCATGTTTTTACGGAGCACAATATAAATTATTTTCGCTTAGATGACGAAAGTGAGTGAGTATTCGACATACAGAGCTAGGCGGTTAATAAAGACAATTGAAATCTGTGAATAATTACATACCTTGAAATGATCAAAATGAATTTCACAATATTACACAGAAACTTATAATTGCAGAAGACGTAACTTGAAACAAAAACCAAAAATATAACCTTTCAATCGGAAAACAGCAATACAATCTTTTCACTATGTTATTTTAGCAGACAGTGCACGATGATGATTTGCTCTTATTTCAAAATTTGTTAATAGGAATTATTTTGTTTTCCTTTTAGTTTAGTGATTCCCCTAACAATACAATTTGTATTTTTTCATGCTACTGTATTGTTGTCCCTTTTTATACCCTCCACTGTAAGTGATAGAGGGTATATATCAGTTTGTCATTCTGATTGTAACATATAGAAATAAGGCTTTGCGACCCCATAAAGTAAATATATTCTTGATCCTTATAACAACCGGAGTCGATATAGCCATGTCCGTCTGTCTCCGTCTGTCCGTCTGTTGAAAACATTCTGACGACTTCAATCGGCGATACCGCGGTTTGGTTTTTGGCCAGAATGTTCCACGTATTCCTGAGCAGTTTGGTATTGAAAATCAGCGAAATTGGTCCATTGGAAAAAATTTTATGATTGGAAACGTAAAAAAACTCATAAAATTTTCACATTAATTTTTGTAGTTTTATACTAAACTACTCCTTTAGCCGTGTGGTGAATTTCCATGTTGAAAATCTTTGTTGTGCTTTATAATAGGTAAGTACTTTAGAATGTTTAGATGTACTTTCATGTGTTCATATATTTATATTAATTTTGTCACACTTCACTTAAGGTCACTGTGGCCTGATGGGCAAGGGGATGCGCCTTGGAATCTGAGGGTTGTTGGTTCAACTCTCGTCCCAGGTTGTTTTTTTTTTTTTAACAGTTCTTCAAAAAATGTTTTTTTATTTTTAAAAAATTCATTTTGCAGCTTGTTTTTTTTTTTAACAGTTCATCAAAACATGCTATTTTATTTTTAAAAAATGCTTTTTTACTTTACTTCCTACTCCTTTTGCCGCGTGGTGAGCTTCCCTGTTGAAAATCATTGTTATTCTCTATAATAGGTAAGTATTTTAGAATGTTTACATGTGTTTCATGTGTTCATACATGTATACGAATTTTGTCTCACTTAATCTAAGGTCGCTGTGGCCTGATCGGTAAAGGGTTGCGCGTTGGAGTCTGAGGGTTGTTGGTTGAACTCTCGTCCCTGCTTGTTTTTTTTTTTTTTAATAGCTCTTCAAAAAATGCTTTTTTATTTTTAAAAAATGCTTTGCAGCATGTTTTTTTTAACAGCTCTTTAAAAAATGCTTTTTTATTTTTAAAAAATGCTTTTTTATATCACTTGTGAAAAGTAACTTATTTTTACTTTTTTTAAAAAAGTAAATTTTCTTAAAAAAAAAATACATTTCTTAAGTACGTTTCAAAGTACATTTCAAAGTACATTAAGTACATTTCAAAGTACATTTCTTAAGCACATTTCATTAAGTACATTTCTTAAGTACATTTCTTAAGTACATTTCTTAAGTGCATTTCTTCTTAAGTACATTTCTTAAGTACATTTCTTCTTAAGTATATTTCTTCTTAAGTACTTAAGCATGTGAGCATTTGAGCATTGTGAGCAATGCATTTGTGAGCATTGTGAGCATTTGTGAGCATCCTGCATTTGTGAGCATTTGTGAACAAGTAATTGCATTTGTGAACAAGTAACTTATTTTTATTTTTTTTTTTAAAGTACATTTTCTTAAAAAAGGTCCTTTTTAAAATTTAATATTTTGCTGGTTAACACTAAGGTGGAGGGTATCAAAGATTCGGCACAGCCGAATTTAACACTTTTACTTGTTTTTTTTTTAAACAGTTCTTCAAAAAATGCTTTTTTATTTTTAAAAAATGCTTTTTTATTTTACTTGTGAACAAGTAACTTATTTTTATGTTTTTTAAAAAAGTAAATTTTCTTAAAAAAAAGTACATTTCTTAAGTACATTTCAAAGTAAATTTCAAAGTACATTAAGTACATTTCAAAGTACATTTCTTAAGTACATTTCATTAAGTACATTTCTTAAGTACATTTCTTAAGTACATTTCTTAAGTACATTTCTTAAGTACATTTCTTAAGTACATTTCAAAGTACATTAAGTACATTTCAAAGTACATTTTCTTAAGTACATTTTCAATGTGAGCATTTGAGCATTGTGAGCAATGCATTTGTGAGCATTTGTGAACAAGTAATTGCATTTGTGAACAAGTAACTTATTTTTATTTTTTTTTAAAAAAAGTACATTTTCTTAAAAAAGGTCCTTTATAAAATTTAATATTTTGCTGGTTAACACTAAGGTGGAGGGTATCAAAGATTCGGCACAGCCGAATTTAACACTTTTACTTGTTATCAGCTCTTTTTGTTTATATTCAGCGTGGTGTGGTGAAGGTGGTGCTACGAGACGTTGATGTTGTCGTCGTCAAAAACAACAGGCATTTCGTTTTGACATTTTAACACTCACTCATACAATGCAAAGTTATGTTGATGCAGCGCAACGGAAAATATGGTACGCACTTGCAATAAAAAGTAGATTTATGCATGAAAACCGATGAAAATGAAAGTATAATTGGAATATATACATATATAACTTTAACTAAGGAACTTTAATTTATATTACTTGACACTCAATAATCCATTTTTTTAAGCTTTTGCAAAAAAAAAATTAAATAAAAATTAAATATGTATTATTTATTTTTGCATTTCTTTTCGAGAGCCGCATGCGGCTCGAGAGCCGCAATTTGGCCATGCCTGCTATATACCATCAAAGGCCTTTGAGATATCAAGAAATATAGTAGACCATATTTATTTTCATTCCTATGTCATTTGTATAAAATCCGGGATTCGGTGAGTTTGTTCTATGGATGAATTCTGTTCTGTGAAGCCAAACTGATTATTTGAAATTAAATTTTTCTGAACGATACACCGTGGGAAAAAATTAAACGATTTAATAAAACTTGTGCAAATATTGCAGAATGCTTTAAAGGGAAGGGTATTCATTCCTTATAGCTAATATAATAGCGACTGGAGTGTCTTAAAGAGTATATTTTAAATTAAATTACACATGGAGCACTTACAATACTTATACGTTTGTTTAGCGATCATTTCATATATCACTTATTTAAAGGCACGAAAAATTAAATATTCAGCAGCCTGTATCTTTTGCAATTTATAATCGATTGCAGAATTTTAACATGGAAATGGAAGCATCTTGACATCTTGAGATTGAAAACAATCATGATAATAGTGGTTTCTTAACTAAACAACTTTTTTTGAGCAATTTACGAAAAAAGTCCAACAATGTGCTTTTTTTGTGGTTCACTTGAATAAAGGCACTTTAACTAATTTTAATGAAAAACAGTTTTTATTTTTTTTAATTTATTTTAATTTATTTAAGAACTGCACAACCTGGGTACAACCCCCTTTGTTTTTAATAACTTCAAATATACGGGCTTTCATTGAGAGATAAAGAAAATTTATATAATCCAACGAAACTTGATTCCACGCATCCTTAATATTTTGAATTACTAATTGCTTGTCATCAAATTGTCTACCTACTTCATAGACCTTACGAGATAACCAACCCCAGAGATTTTCGATAATGCTTAGATCTGGCGTATAGGGTGACCAGTCAAGAATATTTACATTTTGGATTGCAATGAACTCCTTTACTACTTTACTACTCTGGCGTTGCGTATAGGGGCATTATCCTGTTGCAATATCCAAGATATGGGACCAAGCAGATCTCCGAACTTCGGAAAAGCCGATTCCACTAACGTTTTATAGCTTGCACCAGTCATTTTTGTACTTTGTGTTTCAATTCAATATCGATGGTTCCATAGTACATAATAGCACTCCACACCATAACGCCGCCCTCTCGGCTGTGATGTCGGTTCAAAAAACGCTTTTCTTTGCGCAGATCATGGAAATAATAGTTATAGCCATCAGGCTCAACACCATTTAAACTTCTTCTCATCCGTAAATACAAAGGTTCTCCAGTCATTTACATGACCTCTCGGCTGCACATCCCATACCATATAGTCTCTTGCGAATTGAAGCCGGTTCTCCTTACGAGGAGCATTAAGTGGCGGCTTTTTTAGAATTTCAGGTATTTAAGATACCCACAGCTCTCAATTACTCTGCGTGCTGATGACTTGCTCGCTTCCACTCCAGCTTGAGTTCTTATTTTTGACAAGGATTAGGCAGAATTAGAAGCAATTCTGTTGATTTTCCTTTTCTCATACGTAGATAAAGACAATGAAATCCTTCCGTTAAAATTTTGTTCATACCCCTCGGGGTCCTTGATGTAATTGTCGACAACTGTTGGGCTCCGTCCAATTTTGTTAGCTATTACGCGGTTAGAATATCCTTCAGAACGGTAAACATCGATTTTAGTTTTTTCCGATAGATTTAACATTTTTTGTTTTGCCAGTTTGACTCGTAAAGTGATTAAGATATAATAAATAGTAATAAAAAAACCCTTTGAATTTTTTTTTATAAATTGTCACGATTTTTTTATATCTCAAGATGTCTAGCTCCATTTCCATTTTAAAATTCTGCAATCGGTTACAAATTGCAACAGATACAGGCTGCTGAATATGGAATTTTTAGTGCCTTTAAATAAGTGAACCGGAGTGTATTTAAAACTCAAAATTTCCCAACTCTATTTAAATCTGACAATTACGTTTTAATTTTAAATAAAAAAAATATGAAGCCTGTGTTAGATAACACGGGCGCATAGGTCAGACGTAGAATACGTTAGTCATTTTGCAATTAAAATATATGAATTAAATATAATTTTTGATAAATGATTTAAATCTCTCAAATTTATCTATAATTTTTATGTTAAAAATTTAGGATAGTTTTTAACAAAATTTGGATAAACTTTATATCAATTCGATGCACTTTTGAAAGCAAGTGTAAATACTGCTTGTGGCAACACTGGTTCTGTAATGTTCACATAAAACATGCATTGTCATTATACTTCTTCTCTTTCTCACACTGGTTCTGTGATGAACACACAGATAATCGTACTGCTCTTACACATGATGTTATAATACATAAAATACAAAGCATATGAAAATTAATACAAAATTTGAAGGAGTTAAATTTTGATTTACTTATAGAATCAAAAAAATTGTATGTAGCAATATAATTATTTAAATACAAATCAAAAGAAGACATATTCACCCCTATTCTGCATTTCGATTACGCTCCCGCATTACGTTACGCATCGATCGAAAATTGGTATTCCACCAAAAAACCTAATCGAAAGAATAAGAAGAAGACAAGTGTGTTTTCACAATAAGCTGTTAGCCTCTGGAACGTGCGAGATCGAAACAGAAAACAAGCAATTTTGTAAACAATGTAACAAAAAGTTAAATTTGTACAAAACCAAAATAAAAAGGGAAGAAAATTAAACAGTGATTTAATAGTGAAAACAATTTAAACATTGTGAACTTTAATATACTTTAATATAAAACACAGCAGGTGAACTTTAATACAAAACACAGCAGGTACGTATAAAAGAAAAAAAAAGCAGAACCTAAGGCAGTGGATTTCTAGTATGAAGAATACTTCGTGCCGGAGGCGATATTTACATTTGTTTAATATCATTGCAGCACAAAACTATTTTTTTTTTGTATTGCAATAGAAATGGAATTGATTGCAGCGGCGGTTTTGTTAGAAGAGGAGAACAACGTGCTCCAGAATGCAGAGATAAGGATGGTAATGAGAAAATTGAGGGATAGTTCTAATCCGTTCGAGATGACAGATCAAAGGTAGGACAGTTGTTTTAATTTAGTCATTTTAATTTAATTTACATTTATAGATTCAAAAAAAACTTTCGCTTAAACAAAGACGCGTTTAAGTATGTGCTAGACACTTTTGAGCACGAAGCACGGGCGACTACGTTAACCTCTCTATCACCGCTGAACAGAGTAGTGGCAGCTTGGAGGTTTTTTGCTGAAGGAAGCTACCAGCACGGAGTTGGAGCAGACTTTAATGTTGGCATGGCTCAATCGACAGTGTCCAAGTCACTAACCCATTTCCGCGACGTTATGCAGCGAAAACTTTGCACTCAGTGTATAATGTTAGACCAGACTGAGGAGGAAAAGATACAAGCGAAGCGAGCATTTTATGAGAAGACGGGCTTCCCAGGCGTCACTATGTGTGTTGATGGCACACATACATCCTTTTGTGGTAACCACTAGCAATGCCTGTCTTGGTTGCCAATAAATTGTACAATTCCTCATACTGCTGTGGTGTTGTTGTTTTTGGAACTGCAATTGAAAAAAAATATTTATAAACATCATAAATAAAACCCTTAATTGCATTTTATACTTACATTATTTTTAAACTACACAATTTTTCAAATTAAAAACACAATCGAAAAATTCTCCGCCACAGAATAAACAACTTAGAAAAACGTAGCTACGATCGTAATGCAGAATACATACAATCGAAAAATTTCCGCATGCGGAACGGAACGGAACGCAGAATACCAAAGTTGCCAAAACGGAGAAAATTCGATCGTGATCGAAATGCAGAATAGGGGTGATTAAGTATGTTACGACCATACTTGAATTTTCTTCAATGCCATGCATAAAGTATTAAAAACTTATAATGAAAGTGACAAATATTTTCTCAAAATTTTGTGCTCCAGATCAACACTCCTACCTTACCGTATAACGTATTCTACGTTAAAAATTTTGTCGTATTCACATTTGGAATGCGTTTTTAATATAACATTTAAAAGTTTTGCTCAAATTTACATTAAACTGATTTAAATTCAAAAATCATATTCAAATTTGAAAGAGATTTTCATGTGTGAAAATCGTATTTAGTTTAAAACATTGAATTATAAAATAATTTTAATTTTTAAATTTGAAAAAAAAAGTTTGGAGAGATCACTTGATTCTTGAATAACTTGTAGTTATTTCTTATTCAAGTCATAAAATCATTTTGAAATTTGATTAGAAAAGTTTTTGGAAATGTCATTTACAACTTTTTGGAATATAAACTCATATTTGAGAATTGAAGTCGTGTTTCTTAATTCCAAAATGTCATTAAATTCAAAATCATATAATTTACTATTAATTTGAACACATATCAAGTAAAACCCGGTTAACCGACGTCAATAATTGTTGACTTATTTTTGGCATTCAAGTTAAGTTTTGAACTTTGATGTGTTAAAAAACGTACGGTGGAATTTTGTAAGGAACATTTTTGTAGTACATTTTAATCCGTTGTACCCCTGTTTTAGGGGCGTTTTTTACCCTTTCCACAAAATAACGAAAAAGAGCCATCTATTGGGGCATTAAAAGTTAAAGGGTTAAAGTATTCCACGAAATTGTTTCTCGTAAATTTTTACATAAAATTGCTGAAAACACCCTATACCTAAAATGTAAGGATAACATGGATTTCTATGCCGATTCTTCATAAGAATGTACAAAAGGGGGAAAATTTCATTCCATTTAAAAAAAAACTCAGACGTAAACTTTCAAAATGCCGATACACGTGTATTTTCTTTTAACTCTTCTGCCAGAATCCGTTGTTAGAACCTTGTTATTTTTCTGAGTTCCACAGTGTTATTGAAGATATGAAAATAAAGATGCAGATGGGGCCACCGAAATCGCGGAGGACTTCAGATCGTGGACCTGAACCACCGACGATAAAGCCAAGAGCATCAAATTCACACGCTTCACCGAGAACATTAACTTCAATGGATATTGATTACTTTATGGTTTTTGCCTTTTGCTACATTTCTCGAATTTTTGATATAAAATTAATAATTTTTATTTTTTTTGATGGAAATGAATTTAAAACCTGTTCTGTAAAGCCAAAAAAAATTGCAGTTGGGTGAGCCGACTTAGACCTACCCTAACCCTAAGTCATTCAACACATATATTCACCATTACATTGAACGAATAGGGGGGCAATTGTGCCAAAATTCAATAGGAGAGTGGCATTGCGCTAAATATTATCCAATACCCAAAATAATTAGGATCCTAAGTAATTTGGGGGATTTATCATGACTATCAGCAAATTGTCCGCCCAATATTTATATGGGAGTCACGAAAAATGCCATTCCCATTTGTTACTACACAGTAGCTTTTGACAAAATATTGATCAGTACCAGCTGAAGTTAATTATTTATAAATGTGGATTTAAATTGGTAAAATTAATTATAATAAATATACAAAAATATTGTATTATTTAGTGTTTATTGTATTCAAAGAATAATTCGTTTCTAAATATTATTATTTTTGGGAGCAAACACGTACATGTTTCCACTTAAGCATATGGATGTTTGGGTTGAAGAACACATATATCAAAACTTTAAATCCAAGTAAAATCATACATGTTTGCCAGCCAACATGTTTGCCAGCCGTGCTAAATGTGAATCTTTTATAATCACTTTCCCTTTCATTAATTTTTTCTACAACTTCACAACAAATTATCAAATCTTTCTTGAAACTGATCTTTTAATATTTTTAATTTTTTCCATTATAAACATTCAAACGTGCATTGCTAATATCGTTAAATTTAATATATTTAATCATGCCACCCTTACATTGCTTGAGGGAACAGTCCAAAGACGGGACCGCCAATATGATTAAAATATTATGCAGGCAAAAAGAAGGTTTGAAAATCTGCCACATAAATGCTCAAAGTCTGATGAATAAAATGGACGAATTTCGGCACATTTTTGTAAGCTCTGACGTTGATATAATTTGTGTCTCTGAAACGTGGTTTAGGCCGGAAATATCCGATTACACAATTTCATTGGAAGGGTACAGTGTGGTGAGAGTTGATAGAAATGGTCACGGTGGTGGGGTAGCCATGTATATTAAACGAGGTATATTTTTTCACTCCATTTCAACTTCATCTGCGATTAAAAACAAGAACGAAAAATTACTTGTGGGCGCAGTGTATCGACCAAATAAAAATATTTTGTTTAGAACCATTTGTATCTAATTTAGAGACATACGCCATCTTGTACACGGATATCTTGATCGCTGGTGATTTTAATTCTAATTTACTTACTGAATCCAACTTAACTGATAAAGTCATATCCATCGGCCTCTCTCCAATTAACTCTATCTTACCGCCACACTGTTCTTCCACCCGAAATAGTATGTGATACTTCTAAAGTCTTAATGTATGATCAATTAACTGCCTCTTGTTTTTCAAAACATGATCTAATTTTTACAATATATGACTTTAAATTATTTATTCCAGAAGAGTATATTACTTTCAGAGATTTTAAAAATATCAACCTTCAACAGCTGGAAGATGAATTTTGCAGAATTGATTGGAAGTTGATATACACGATGATGTCAGTTGAAGAACAGGTATCTTTTCTCGAGAAAAATCTGATATATTTGTACAACATGAGTGTACCACTCAAGACTAAAATCGTTCGTCGCACCGGACGGCCTTGGTTTTCTGAGGAAATTAAAAATGTCAAATATTGCTTTTTCCAGATGGAAGCGGTTTAAAATCTTTGAGTTTTACGAGATTTATCGCAAATTAAGAAAACTGACCAATAAACTCATTAAAAAGGCTAAAGCGAACTATTCTGCCAATAAATTTACTAATGCCGTAGGGTCGAAGAAAAAATGGGAGACTATTCGTGAAATTGGTATTGGTAAAGTCTCTAAACACATCTCTCAAGATCTAGATGTTAATCAAATTAACAAAGGTTTCTTGGACATTCCCATGGCAAAGCCAGATGCTGAATTTTATGCAGGGCAACATTGCGTCGCTACTGGAGCTTTCTCCTTTATTGGTGTAAATCAATCTGATGTCCTGGAATCATGCTTATATCAATTACATCAAATGCTGTTGGAATTGATGACATACATCCTAAATTCCTTAAACTATTATTACCTAATATTTTACCGTTTGTAACATTTATATTTAATAAGATTCTTACTACTAGTCACTTCCCCAATAACTGGAAGAAAGCTAAAATAATTCCTATTCCAAAATCAAGCTCTGAGTACAGACCCATTTCAAATCTATCATATCTTTCAAAGGCATTTGAACGTATATTACACACCCAAATATTCACCTTCTTAAATGCGGGATCTTTACTTACTGATCGTCAGTCAGGTTTTCGCCATGGACATAGTTGCATTACTGCATTAATGGACGTTGCTGAGGATATTAGAAAAGAGCTTGATAGTAACAGACTTACTTTCTTAGTACTACTGGACCACTCCAAGGCATTTGATACAGTCGACCATTCCATTTTGTGTACTAAATTAAAACAACTATTCAATTTTAGCAATACTGCAACTAAGTTAATTGAGTCATACTTGACAAATAGGTATCAACATGTTGACTTGGGGAAATCGAAATCTTCACTGTTACCATTAAAACGAGGTGTTCCACAAGGCTCAATCATCGGACCCTTACTTTTTTCTATGTATGCAAATGACCTGCCGAACTACCTTTGTAATTGTAATGTACGTTTGTATGCTGATGATGTACAGATCTACTTAAGTTGTGAGCCGGAACATATAGATGAATGCGTTCGAAGCTTAAATCAAGATCTTGAGAGAATTAACCGCTGGGCATCGGCAAACGGCCTTACTATTAATCCTAGTAAATCAAAATGCTTAATTATTGCAAAACGATCTATATTACCCAATTTTTCTCAAGTGCCAAAAATCTCACTTAACTGCCAGACAATCGAATTTGTTAAAACAGCGAAGAACCTTGGAATCATATTTAATGCAAACTTAACATGGTCTGATCATGCTAACACTATATGTGGACGCATTTTTGCAATGCTCAGAAATCTTTGGCAAACTCAACACTGTACCCCCATTGGAATTAGAAGTTTATTAGCCAAAACTTATATCATGCCAGTGCTATTATATGGTAGTGAACTATTTGCAAGCTGTGATTCGAAAAGCAATAGAAAACTGAATGTAACCTTCAATAACGTTATACGATACGTCTATGGCCTGAAAAGATATGATCACATTTCGTCCTTTTCTCATCAGCTTTATGGCATTTCCTTTGATAATTTGTTAAAAATAAAGGTTTTAGTATTTATGCATAAGATTATCTACACAAAACATCCTCTTCACCTTTACAGACGTATTATTTTGTCTCGTTCAGGTAGAGGTAGAAGAATAAATTCTGTCATATATAACAGCCACATATCCGAATGGCATTTCTTTATAAATGGAATCCGTCTCTGGAACATGCTCCCTAACAACACACAACTGTTAAGTAATGCACGGCACTTTAGAAAAAATATTACTGATCTGTTTTCGTAAATTCTTATTTCACCATTTCTCGTTATTTTCTTCCTCTAATACAAATTCTATTGATTGTGTTTTATATTTTTCTTTTTTACTAAACTTACTCAATTACTAAATTTTATAAAGCATTTTTAATTGTCACTACTTCTATTTTTTTTTTTATGTCCATTTGCTTATTTATTTACGTATTTATAAAGCATTATTTTAATTGTGATTATTTTCCTTACTTTTGTTTACGCTATATGTTTAAAAGTCTCAATCACTTTTTTTTTTTTTTTCTTCTTTCTTTTAAAATGTTGGTATTAATATACATACATATATAATTATGTTTATTCTTATTTTAAAAACATAACGATCCACCTTGTGATGTTCTATCTGCTACTATAACACCTGTGCTGCAATATAAGACTTGTGTCTTGTGTACAGGAATTAATAAATAATTAAATAAATAAATAAATAAATAAAAATAAAATGCTACTGTTTGCATTTAAATACAAGTGTGTTTGGGACTTGCAATCATATGAATGTTTGAAGTGAGTTCCAAACATATGCATGGAATATGTTTGGGACAATATGTTACAGAGGCCGTTTTTTTCAGCGTGTATCAAATTTGGTTAAGTTCTTTTGTGGTTTACGGGAGATATCGAGTCGGCCATCCAAAAATCCGCCCAAGTTTTTTATGGGTGGTACGAATATGGGCGTGGTACAGTAGTTAATTTTATTTTTTAGAAGAATATTGCCAAGTACCGAATTTCATTAAGAATGGTGGTAGTTTAAGAAAGTTATCTTGTCAATCAACCTGTTGTGCCAAAGGCAGGAAAACAAAATTCCAATTGGTTTCCGAGATATAGGCGTTAACAGAATTGCATGATCTTCGGAAAAATTAAGTTTTACCCAAAATGTCCATGAGGACATAAAATCGGAACAGCAGCTATACTAGCAAACCCCAAGTAGGGTTTCGTTAGTTTCGATAAGAACTTCGAGACATTTCACACGAGACACACTTTGCACTCGATGACTTCAAAAGTGTTGCACAGTGTTATCCTTATTACAAATTGTTTTTGTTTAATGGATTTGTTTATTGCACTTTTGTTTATTTGGAAAATATTCAGTTTTATAGAACAACATGTACTAAATCATATATTGGCATAAAAGCAACACCATTTCCGAAGCAAACGCCATGGGCTGAGTTTTAATTGCATTTACCTTAAGCAACCACACAGGCATTTCATTCGAAGTTCTATTGCAACTAAACACTCAGGGTTTCGTTTTTGGTTGTTTTATTAAAAGCCATAAAAGCAACAACTATAAAGTTGTTAACTGCCTAAAGTGAGCAAGGGGTTTAATGTACAATGCCTGTCAATCTTTTAAAATGTTAGTATCCCCTAGCATTTATTTTAGTGTGATAGATGGAAGAGGATTTAGCACCCATTTTTATGGTGGTTTAATTGCTTGTGAAAATTATTAAATGATGGCGGTTACGACAGTTAAGGATATCAGTAGCGGTCTAAAAGTGAAAGTCATAAAACAGTTTGGTGGCAGTCACACACATTGAGTTGTAACTTTGAAACTGTTTTGGGAAAAAAATCTATTTAGCGGACTAAAACTAAAAGCCTTAACATTTAAAGATGAGAGTGGATCTTATCATGTAAAGACGAGAGTGGATATTTCTGTATATTAATGTACAAAAATGCTCTTTACGGGTTACGGGCATTTACAACTCGAGATCCACTGGACTGATTGACATCAACTTGGACAAGGTGTTCGGTGATTTGGCAGGAATATTTCTCTTAAGTTTAGTCTGTGGGCGAGGAGATGACTTGGCGAAATGTGTTTTTGGAGCTAGAAGACTGTATTCCACTGACAACGGGAATGATTAATTCATGCCGGATTTAAGATTTCCGGTTTATGGGCGGACGGGGTGTGGTAAAATCTTTCTAGAGCTGGGAGGCTAAAAATTTGGTACATACGTGGGCGATCCTAAAACTAGCCGACCTAACAAAGAAGCCACAAAGATTCATCATAATCTCTTTTAGCTCGATACACTTTTCCAAGCAATATTCAATACCTTCGATACCGTGTTTATTGTATGAACCATGAAACTCCTTAAAATATCCATGTACCGCCGATTGCATTGTTAGCAAATCTTTTACCACACACCCATTTTTTCAAGTTTGGAAATTTTAAATAGTCCGAGGGAGCTAAATCTGGCGATTAAGGTGTGTGGTTAACCAATTCGATAATTTTGGTCACCGCAATAGTGGATATATGAAGTGGAGCATTGTCTTGGTGAAACTACACTTTCCTTTTCGCCAAACGGGGCCTTTTTGCCACAATTTCGCCGTGGATGGTTTTTCTTTTCTGAAGATAATCAATAAAAATTATCCCAAGGGCAACACAACAAAACAGACACCAAGACCTTGCCTGCAGATGGAACCGTTTTCGCCTTCGTAGGACACGATTCCTTCATTCCAGTCCACTGTTTCGACTGTTCCTTTGTCTCGGATGTGAAGTGGTGAACCGACGTCTCATCCATGGGTATAAATCTATGCAAAAATTCGGCTTTATCGCGACGACCAGCACCAAACACTCTACTGAAACATCTTACATCTACATCTACTGAAAGCAAACACGGCACACATTTTGCGCACAGCCTTCTCATTTTAAAATCTTCGGTCAATATGCAATGTATAGTACTTTTTGAAATACCTATCATCCAATAACATTTATTGGATTTCCTTATCCGTGTCTGGCGTTGACACCTCAATTGGTCGACTACTATGGTGTTCGCCTTGGCAGTTCGTACGGCCCTGCTACCCAATATTTTACAGTCATAGACAAAGGAGCATACTCCCCCAGAATAGCTCGGCTTTAATATTGCTTGGACTGAGACCTTTCAAATGGAAATATTGAATTTCATATGGGTAACCAATTTTGTCCATGTTTGCAAATTCACTGAGATCGTTTACTTTTGATGGCTCAAATAAAATCACTAAACAACGAGCAGCCTTGGAACTTAAAACATATGTTTTTACAAGGTTGCCACTTTTCAACAAAATATGTTTTACAATCTAGTGCCGCCATCAATACTCCAGGAATAGACCACCTATACTTTTGGGACCCATCTAGTATATAGTTCGGACAAAGGGGAAAATCAATTTAGGTCGAACTTTAGATTTCTGGCTTTGTGGAGGGGGGGCAAACGTGTTTTTAGAGATAATATTTCCATGCAAAACAACGTTTACCTGGTTAGCGAGTTGTGAGAAGCTCTTCCTAATCGCTACATGGGATGGAAACAGGAAACAATTTATTTAATTTTTTAAAACATCGAAATAATGGGTCGTCCGGCGTTCAGTCATAACTTGCCTTCTTAGTGTTTTGGCACATCAAATATAATCTTTCTTGAAAAAGATTAAATAGCTTAAGCATTTCTAAACGGGTACTCCGATAAAGATGAAACTGCACATGAAAATAGATGAGGTCCTCTGCTAGAAATATTGATATAACTGAGTGGATTGATTAAATACTAGAGGTGATACCTGTCCAACGGTACCAAATACTCGCTTAAAAATATATACAACTACGTCTCAGATGCGCTTTAAATCTCATGGCTTCAAGCATTTTTTGATATCAGTACATTTCATAGACATATAAAGGGTGTCTCGGTAAGAATGCACTTTTTAATTTTAACACAAAGACATGTATGTTTTGAGGTAGTTGTGCTTTTTTTATTGGATTGTAAGTATGGAATAAAATATCCGTCAAATGGCCGCCACGGCTTTGATGACCGGCGATTAATCGGCGGAGTAATGATGGGCCCCAGGAAATAACACCCCAATTTCAAAATGAAAATGGGTCCCAAACCAATACACAGGTTACAACTACACGAAATTTTGGGGTGTTATTTCGTACATTTGGGGTCAATTTTCGCTTACACTTGGGGTGTTTTTTCATTGTGAATGTGGGCCCCAATGAAAGTGAACCCCAATTATTTTTTGGTGGACATTGTCATTTTACTTGGGGTCCGTCTTCATGTTTTGGGATGTTATTTCACAACTAAATTGGGCTGTAATTTCTCGGGGTGCAATTTCGTATGGCTACTATAAAACTTAATGAAAAAACACCCCATAATATCAAATGAAATTAGGCCCCAAATATTACTTAGAAGTAAATAAAAGTAAATTTTAATAAACTACATTTTACTGTTTTAGAAAAAAATTAAAAAAAATTTTAACCAAAAATCGCGCGATTTTTTGGGAAACATTTTTTGCCCGCGGCGCTTCAACACACGATCAACAACAATTTTAATAAACTATATTTTGTTGTTTTAGAAAGAAATGAAAAAAAATCGCGCAATTTTTTTGGGTAGCATTTTTTGCTTACGGCGCTTCCACATAGCTACGTTCAACAAAAATTTTAATAATCTATATTTTACTGTTTTAGTAAGAAATGATACAAAAATGTACAAAAAAATACGTCAAAAAAGGGCAGACAAATATTTGAAATAAATATTCTATTCTATCTAATTTTGTTTAATGTTTCATGGAATATGTTTATGTGTGTATTGTATATTCATTCGGAAATTAATCACATCGATGGATAAAACAAAACCAATTTTTTTCTATTGGGGACGATTTTCCTGGGGTGCAATTTATATTCTTTAAAATTACATTTCAAGAAAATACACCCCAAAGAGTCAACGATATCCTGCTCAAAATTTTATCGGTATTCAACAAATAATTATATTGGGGTCCTCTTGCGCTTACTAAGGCCTCATTTTTAAACGACTTAAAATAAAAAAATTATAGCCGCCCCACGAAAATATTTGGGGACGTGTTTCACAATTTTTGGGCTCATCATCTTTGCTTGGGAGGCTATTTAATTTTGAAATTTCATAATGAAAACAAACCCCAAAATTGTGGGCCCCTTTACATTTTGCAATTGGGGTGTTATTTCCTGGGGCCCTTCTTCCGGCCGCCTACTAATCATTTTGTGAAATTTTCCATGACATTTTCACAGAGATGTGGCTGTATCCCACCGATCACACGTTGGATTTCGAATCAGAGCTCAGCAAGTGTTTCTGGTTTATTCGCATAAACGTGAGATTTCGCAAACGCTCAAAGAAATAATACAAAATAAAATAGTAAATGGTGGCCAGTTGACATCTGAATTTATCGAGATAACTTGTTCTGGAAATTGTTACTGCAATAAATCATGCGCGGTGTGGCAGGTAGCGCTATTTTGTTGAAACCACATGTCGTCCAGATCTTTGCCATCCAGTTGAGGCCACAACACCTCCGTTATCATGTTCCTGTAACGAATTTCATTCAGAGTCACTGCAATTTCGGCCCCATCTTCGAAAAAGTAACGCCCAATCACTCCGCCTGACCAAAATCCACAGCAGACAGTTGCCCGTTGTGGGTGCATTTGTTTCTCATGGATTGCATAAGGATTTTCTGATCCCCAAATTCAACAATTTTGAGCATTCACGAAGCCATTCAGATGGAAATGGGCTTCATCGGAGAAGACGATTTTTTTTTTGAAAAATTAGCATTGACTTCACTTTGCTTCATTACCCATTGAACGAATTGCCGGCGTTTTCCGTGGTCTGCTGGTTAAAGCTGCTGAGTAACCTAAATTTTGTACAGGTGAAGGTGGAGATCTTTTGCAAAATTTCGCTGCGTAGTGCTTCGAGAAATTTTAAGTTGTTGAGAACGATGACGAATTGATGTTTTCGGGTTTTCGGCGAGACTCTCGTATACAGCAGCAATGTTTTCAAGAGACGGTGACCGGTACGGTGACGCACAGTAGTCTTACTGTTCATAACCGACCCAATTTCTTCAATCGTTTTGATCACTCTCCGAATGGTTGACACATTGGATGCACCTTCTCGATCGTAAATTCGTCGAGGTGTGCGAGCGGTCTCAGCATAACTTTCCAAATTTATGTAATAAGTTTGCACAATTATAACGCGTTGTTCTTGTGTAAAGCGCTCAATTTTTGATAATCGGGATAAACACATCTGTGGTCAAAAATGTGACCGATATGTGACAGCTGCCAAATTTCAGATTTGTCAATTGCAAAAAAAAAATACACAAAATTTGAAAAGTCCAACCTTATTGAGACTTTCTTTATATCAATTGTTCTAGCACAACGCCTCAGCTAAGCCCGTATGAAATTTCATCTAGAACCATTTTTGATGTGTTAACATCTATAGCGGCGTATAGGGACTAAATCTATAAAAGTCAAAATCTGCTAAAGCCAGATTTTATGCTGCTGCTAAAACCAGATTTTCTGCGACTGCGAAAGAGAATAATGACATGTTAAACAAAAATGAGCGAACACGAGAGCAATGAAAGAGTGGTGTGGCAGGGGTGAGGCAAACGAAATTGTGTCTATAGCGTATGTATTAACATAATAATGTATGTATGTACATGTGTCTGCTGCTGTTGTTGAACGGAGATATGAAGCATAGCCATGCAAAATGTCATTTGCAAGCGCATGGGCTTGCGCAGTCGACGTTATGGTGACATACTAATACGTCAGCTACTTCGTACGAAGTATGTGTGATGTTGTGTGTTTGGCTGTTTCGTTGCTGTTGATATGACATGTGGTTATGTGACACACGTATACGTCAGCTACTTCGGACAAAGAATGTTTGATGTTGTGTGTTTGGTTGTTTCGTTGTTGTTGCTATGGCCAAACAAAGATAGTTATTTGATGTTCAGCATTGCCCGGTGTATACAAAAGCAAGTAGAAACGGTGTTAAGTTCGGCAGGGCCGAAGCTTATATACCCTCCACTATGACAATTTACACTCACACTCTGCAGTCGTTGCATTCCCTTAACAGTTTTTGTTTTAGGTACGCCCCACCTACACCCACCATCCACACAAACACTCCACGACACAGCAAGCACAAATAAATCACCAACATATCAGTAGTAGTAGTAGTTGTTGTTGTTGTTTTTTTATTATTGTGAAAGGTAAGTCCAATAAAATGTGGGTGCGGAGCACTCTCAGAGCAAAGAGAGTAATGACGTATTATACGTATATAAAAATGAGATAGCAAGAGGGCAACGAAAATTGTGTGAACTTGTGTAGCGTATGTTCGAATATAAAAATGTATGTATGCATATACAAGTGTCTGTTGCTTTGCATTCTTTGACTTTTGTGGGAATAAAACAAAAAGTATTGAGCAAGAAAATAATGACACATGTGCTTGCACTGGGTCTTTAAATAATTTTAAGTATTAATATTATTTAACTGTAACTGTTCGAACACTCATTGGAACACTCACAGTGCATGTGTTAAAAACAATGTTATTGCTGTGTGTCAAGCGGAATGAGAAGTTGTAATAGATTGTAAAGGAGAATTTTTGGAAAATCTTTATAGGCATTTTGCAATACAAATTACAGTTGCATAAATTGTTACCTATGCAAATTTTTATCTCGGAACTAAAAGAGCAATCGTTGTGCGTCAATAGACTACAGACTTTTATCTGATCTATCAAGTTTTCTGCTGAATTATGCAGACTACATGAAGACAAATTTAATTATTTAGTTAGTTATTTCGTCTTTGGTTATTATTTTATACAATTCCTTACAGACTACTGCTTAATAGTAGACAATTTTCAATGATCTTTTGAATTCATATCACAAAGAAAAACTTACATGACGTGTCAGGGGACACCCGGTTGGAACGAAGTTCTTTTCGCTATATATTATGTACTAGATAGTTCCAACACGCCTAAGGCGCCTGTTGAAAAATACTGTAATTTAAATGGATCTTTAAGAAGAGATACTTTTTGTAAAATTATAAATTTTTTTAAGAAATTTTTTATTTATTGAATGTATTTTTTAAAAAGAGTAGATCCCTTTTGTACGAATATGCATTATAATTTCCCGAAAAGGTCTTTTCTTTAATGGCTTTATTAAAAGCTAATGTTCTTATGTAAGAAAAAGCCTAAGAGTATGAATTTTTTTTTTACCAAAAAATACTTTTTTATGAACAGGTATTTTTTAAAGAAGTGGTACACTTTTTAGGATAGGGTTATTTTATTTTTATTCTGTTGTTCGACCTTTTCCTTATCAATAAATAATCAATATTCTTCGAGCTTGAGGTCAGATTTGCTGTTGTTATATTTATTTTCCTCGATGTTTCGCTACTCCTTTGTGTAGCATCATCAGGAGATATAAACAATATTTAACAATTAAAACAAAACAAAATTTTGCGAAATATCGAGGAAAATAAATATAGCAACAGCAAATCTGACCTCAAGCTCGAAGAATATTGATTATTTATTGATAGGGTTATTTTTTTAAGAAAATTTACTTCATTTCAGGAAGGCTACTTATCTCAAGAAAAGAAAAGGTGTTATTTTATTTTTAAGAAAGGGTACTTTTAACAAAAGGAATTTTTGTAAGAAAAGATATTTTTTGTAAGAGAAGGTATTTTTTTGACGAAAAGCTTTTTTACAGGTACAGGTTAGAACAGGTACAATTTTAAGAGTGGGTACTTATCTGAAGAATAGTTATTTCGTTTTACAAAAAAGGTACTCTTTAACGAAAATGTAGTTTTTTAAGAAAAGGCAATTTGTTGTAAGATAATGTCCTTTTTTAAGAAAACGTACTTATTTAAAAAATAAATTTTTTTAAGAAAAGCTACTTTTTGTAATAAAATTTAAATTTTTAAGCAAAGGTACTTCTTTAAGTGAAGGTATTTTGTTAAGTTAAGGTAGTCTGTTTAAGAATATTAATAGATATTTTTTTTTTTGAGAAAATTTTTTAAAAAAAGTTCTCATAATTCCCATTGACGTTTATTCAAAGTTATGGGTAATTTTTGTGAAAGTGATTTAAACAAGAGAACGTGAAAATGTGATAATAGCATATGTTTCTTATATACAAAACTATTTCAAAGCTATGGGGCCGGTGCTGGGGTAAAGGAACGTGTTGTATTCTTGTTTCGAAGTGATATTTTCGTTAAAAATTATTTTTTCTTTTGATATGAAATTTAAAAATTTTAATATCATATTTGTTGACTTTTTTGGAACAAGAAAAGTGTCATTTATTGCTTTCAACGACAACTAGAAAATTACCCATGACACTAAAATGTATCTATGGTTCAAACTGCAATATGCAGTAAACAGGTTCCACTTAGAAAATTTCCCATTTAACAAGAAATATCCCCCCATATGTTAGTCTAGACACAAAGCAACCTAAAAGTACAAGTTGAAGAGTAAGTGTGGTGCCAAAGTGTGCTGCCAGGGTTGTACTTCATGGATTTGCCGGTCTTGCACTTTGGCTTTTCTAAACTTAGTTTTTATTGGGTTCAAAACTATAATATCTAATAAACAGGCTCCACCTAGAAAACATCCCTTTAAACCAAACCAAAAGTACCCAATATAGTTGATAATAATGGGTTGTATCATAATAGTGTTAAATAAAAGTTGTTTTAAATTGTTTCATTTAGCGCCCATCCCGCAACGTGCGACAAGGAAAATCATTATAAATTCCTGCAGAAACGTAGTGTGGATAACTGGAAAGGATTTCCAAGGAACCGAAGTTGATGAAATCATTTGTTTGCATTGTTATCTGAAGTCACTTTCTAAAATAGTTTGTAAACCGCCAATAGTAAAACGAATGCTGGTTAAATAATTACGGTTCTCCTATGGTACAACCACCTTAATTGTTCTCTTTCATCTCAAATCATTTTACAGTTTTTACATTAAACGTTGAATCATTCATAAATCACCACAATTGCAACCTTCCGCTGTGTTCTTTACTGTGCATCTAAGATATTGTTGTAACCATATTTTAAACTTTTTTAATTTAGTTTTATGATCTGCTTTGTTGTTTTCTGTATTATCTGTTGTTATTCTTTTCATATTTATGATTTAAAATATTTTATGTTGGCGTTATTACTTTTGTTTCAACAATGAAACGACCAATGCTAAACAATAAAACCGCGTAATATTCCATATTTTAAAAAGAAAGGCAGCCAGGATACTGTATATCCAGCATATACTAGAAGTACCATTGCCGACTGAAATGTGTCTGTGGAGCACCTGGAAATATGTCTGAGGAACATTAAATACCAGATGTTACCAACACCTTAAGTTATGGTGTAATGCAAATCTTAATAGTATTTTGCACAAAATTATGGCCATTAAATGCTAAATTTAATATAGAACTTGTCTTAAGGGTAATTTGTGATGGCGAATAATAGGGATTTTTGATTGAAATTTAAAATATATATATCTGTTCCTTATAGTGTCCTCTATACTTATACAATTTGAATAAGTATAGGGTGGCGCGCGAATGGTGTTTCAAAAACAAAACGTAATTAATTTTTGATGTGTTAACATCTATAGCGGCGTATAGGGACTAAATCTATCAAAGTCAGATTTTATGCTGCTGCTAAAACCAGATTTTATGTTGCTGCTAAAACCAGATTTTATGCTGCTGCTAAAACTAAATTTTCTGCGACTGCGAAAGAGAATAATGACGTGTTAAACAAAAATGAGGGAGCAAGTGAGTGGTGTGGCAAGGGTGAGGCAAACGAAATTGTGTCTATAGCGTTTGTATTAACATAATAATGTATGTATAAACATGTGTCTGTTGCTGTTGTTGAACGGAGATATAAAGCATAGCTACGCAAAATTTCTTGCGCAGTCGACGTTATGGTGACACACTAATACGTCAGCTACTTCGTACAAAGTATGTGTGATGTTGTGTGTTTGGCTATTGCGTTGCTGTTGATATGGCAAACATGTGGTTATGTGACACACGTATACATCAGCTACTTCGTACAAAGTATGTGTGATGTTGTGTGTTTGGTTACTTCGTTGTTGTTGCTATGGCCAAACAAAGCGAGTCATTTGATGTTCAGCATTGCCCGGTGTATACAAAAAAAACTATTATTTTTTATTTTCCAATGTAACATTTACTAATGTGTTCATAGAAATCGAACAGGTACCGTGTAGCAAAAACGTGTTAACACATCATCCGTGAGTTCGAACACTCATTGATTTTTTTTCTGTGTGAGTCATCTGCATATTTTTTTAAAACGTGGTGAAAAAAAAATTAGACAACATGAAGGGATTGGGGAGAGCTTCTCACAATCAGTAAGATTTGCGCTTTCTAGTTTTACACTCAATGCTTGGGACCTACAGTTTTACACCGGTTCCGAACTGTATTTTGAGATTTTTTCATGGCTGAGCACTCGATAGTGTCGCAAACACTTAGTGAGGTGACCGTCGCTGAAAGAAAAGTAAGGTGGTCTGAGCAGGGACCGAACCCTCATTCTCATGTATAGTGACGGACACGCTACTATTGCGCCACCGACGGCCATGCCAAAAGTATAGTCAAAATTAAAGAAATTGTATTCAGACAGTTCAAGAATCGAGAAGCACACTACGTACACACATATGGCCGTGTTCGCAGTCTTTCACATTACATTTGTACACACTAATTTGAAAATTTTTTTTTGAAATTAGTTAAATGCTAATGTTTTATGCATGGAAATTATAAAGCTTAACAGTGTGTACAATTTCTTTTCCAGGTCCTATGGTTTTCATGGTGTTAATGAAAGGCTGTTTTGCCGATTAACCAACTGTTGTTGAATGCCTTGTCCAAGCGAATGCACCGGGATAAGGACTTAATTGGAAGGCTGTTATGTTTATTATCAAGGCGATGCACCAAGATAATGTAAAAGTTAACGCAAGCACTTGAAACTTTGTTAGCCGGTGAAGTGAAGAAATGAACACAACAATGGTTTCAATGTTTCTCGAATTTTCATTGATTTGATTGACTCTTAAATACTAAATTATTGCTGATTAATTTCTGTTTAGTTTGTTTACTTTTGCCAAATTATTGCTGATTTACAATTTACATTAATTTGTGTTTATCTTTATTTACTTTTGTTGTAGTTCATTGCACCTATCTTTTGCTCGCATGGATCAGCGATTTGTGACAGGTGGAACAAAACCAAGTTTTTATCAGCTTTTTATGGCAAAAAAAGAAAGGTGGCAAAAAATTCGAAAACAACATGACAATATTTAAGGACGGGCCCACACCTGGCCATGTTCGCGAACATTTTTTGGTTTGTATAAAATAAGAAGTGTCTAAAAAATCTGGCAACACTGTTTTCTTGGTCGAAAATTGCAAAACAGTGGCAACCCTAGCATGTTTTTTCTAGTAAGATTTAAAGTTTTATATCACCATTGTTCCGCATGCCAAATAAAACTATAACATTCTTTTGAAAACGGTTATATTTGCGGAATTATAAAAAAAATGCAAAAACAAAGTTATTCAAACTCTATTTTTATTTTGTTTCTCTTTTGCTTTTTAATTTTTTTTATTTTTTAAGATTGATTATATCCTTCTTTGGAAGTTGAAGAAATGCGGATATTGCCGGACTCTTGCTGTATTTGATGGGCCTACGCAATATCACGAATGTTTTTGTGTTCAAAAAACATTTTGAAAAATTTAATTTATTGTTTATTTCACAAAAGTCTTCATCAGTGACTTCTTCGACAGAAATGGTTGAAGGTGTAAGGTTGAATGCATTTACGAAGTCTGCAGCGTAATTGGCACTTGCTTGGCGTGCTTTTATTTGCTTTCGCACCACATTTTTCACCGTCGCACCAATACCGTCAATACATGCCTTTCCATGGGACGCTACGTCCGGACGTAGCAAAATAATTCCAAAATATCGATGTGTTAAAAGTCGACTGTAATAGACCAATTATAGCGGCGATAAATTTATTTTTAAATTGTAAACTGGGTCCATCGCTCCAAATTTTGACGATTTTAACTGTTTCTGGTAAGCTCGAGAGCAATTTATTTACGTATGGGATTATAGTTTCTTTTGTGTGATGGAGGTTGTTTGACACAAATACTTTAGAAAACGTTTTTCCATTTTAAAGCAAAGCCGACGTGAACCAACTTAACTGACGATGATTCCAATGTGCATTTCGGACTTCGTCTTGCGCTTCGCAGACACAATTTTCAGCGAAGTCCACTGGCAGCAACGCTTCACCATAAAATTCTGCACTGAGTTCACGGGGGCGATAGTACGTGATAAACATTTCAGATTGCGCTCTTTTGATAAAGCAGTGCTTAAGAAACTGTGGTGAAATCTTGACAAGGTCACGGAGTGATCCGTGTTCTTTAACGTTTTCAGTTCTTTTAGAAGTAGTGTCCTTTTTCCACGCCATCCACGAAACAGATTTTTGCAACAAATCGTCAGTAACCAATTGTCTGAGTTTTTCCACCGTTGTCCCATCACAATTAGCACAATCGCCAAACCAGCAGGAAGCTGTGGAATTTTCACAAAGGAACGTATCAATAAAACCATGTTCATGATTCGGAGTACTTGGAACAGCTTTGTGTAAAGCAGCCACCGCTTCCATAAAGTTTGAATGATATGCACATAAACATGTATTAATGGGTAGGTTTTGGACGGTTTTGAAGTTCAAAGGAACTCCACTGCAAAATTTAGTAAGTCCACAAAACTCTAGAAAGAAACAATAAATAGCCGTTATTAAAGCCCGCTCGACCGCGCTACCTCTAGCAAAACTTACCCTTTTTATCACGTGTCCTCTCTTCAGTAAACAGAGCGTGCGCTTCTCTTAAACTTAAAAGCATGAGCCTCAAAGGCCATAGAACTGCTTTTCCAGACATGGGGCAAATGTAGGATTTTACGTGTTTTTCTTTCGGGAAAAACTCCCTGACTTCAACTTCAAGTTCATTAAGTTCCCTTGGAGCTTCCTCCATAGTTTTTTTTGTAATTTTCTTCCAAATTTGCTATCATTTAAGCCAAAACTAATTTTGTCTTTCTTGGCGAGTTTGGCAAGGCTCTTGTAGCTTTATTAACAGCCTTTCCAAGCGATTGTCTTGTTTTATAGCTTTGGGAGTTTCGTGATTCGTTTTGGCAATTTTTGTTCACCTTTTTTCGTTCACGATATTTTCTTACATTTCCCCGGTTAGCTTTGCGGCGTCTTTCTACAGTTTACGGTTTTCTCTCAATTTACGCATAGCTTCTGCCCACTTTCTTCTGTGTTCTTCGTATTTACCATTCTTTTTTAGCTTTTCGATGTAATTTTTATTTTTTTCTGCACTTGTGAGTGGATCCTACCAAAAAAAAATTTTATTAATTTTTTTTCTTTCAAGTGGTCTTTCACATTACACACATTTGGTGGCAATTTAAACTGAGAAACCAGCATTAATCCTCGAAAACACCGCACATTCCTGATATTAGGAACTCCTGCTCGGAAAAAGTTTTGTTTTCATAACACAACACCAGCGTGCAACCGCCGTTATTAAACTTTTCCAATTTTAGTCTTTCACATTACACCGAAACTGCGCAGTTTTCATTGCCATCAAATGTACATTTAAAAATTTTTTTAAAATTTTTTTTTTTGTTGTTTTCAGCACTAGAACAATTCTTTATCTATATATTGCAAGAGAAAACAATGCAATTTTCTGAGCAAAATAGGTTGCTTTTACCTTTTTCTGTGAGCTATACATTTTGTTTGACATCTCAGTTTAAAGCTTACTAGAAAAAACATGCTACGGTTGCCACTGTTTTGCAATTTTCGACCAAAAAAACAGTGTTGCTAGATTTATTAGATACTTCTTATTTCATACACACAAAATTTTTTTGTAAAAGTCACAAAAATGTTTTTCCCCTCTGGTTGACATTTTCGCGAACCGGCCCGGCCATATGCAATCACCCCCAGTACGGTTACAGATTGTAAAATGCAAACGATTACAGTCTTTAGCCTTTTTTACATTTTATACGTACAACAATTTCTTACTGTATGGTGGAAATATGTGAGAATACAACCTGCGATATTTTCCAGCTATCGTTAGACAAACGAGGGCGGATTAATAAGTCCGTGACTTTTCGAACTTCTCTCGTAGTTATATGAAATGCAACACTGCTCCCATCAATACCGCCTGTTAGTAGACTACTGTCAAATTTTGAGCAAGTTCCCTCATTTATTTTGCGTTTAACAGCTGTTCAAAACATACAACCTCGTACATTTTTTAAAAATGGAAAAAAGTGAGTCATTAGAAACATTATCTTTTGCAAAAAAAAGCCGTCAATCAAACCAAGGAAAAGCTTGATAAATACTATGGGGACTCTGCACCATCGATTTCAATGGCAAAAGAGTGCAAACGACGCTGAACTTTCCGGACGGCCAATTGAGGTCGGAAAACTCCACGATATGGTGTTGGCCGCTCGAAGAGTAAAAGTGCGTGAGATTGTTGATGCCTAGGTATTTCATGTGGCAGTGTGGTTTCGATTTTAAATCATCAGTTGGGTTTAAGAAAGCTGTCGGCAAGATGGGTGCCACGTTTGCTCTCAATTGACCACAAACGTAATCGTGTGACAACTTCAAAGGATTGTTTGGAGTTGTTTAACCGCAATTCGGAGACTTTTTGCGGCGTTTTGTAACTGTTGATGAAACATGGATCCATTATAATACTCCGGAGACCAAGCAGCAGTCTAAACAATAGGTTGCTCCGGTTGAACCGGCTCCGAAGAAAGCCATGGTAAGTTTGTCGGCCAATAAGTTGATGGCAATAGCTTTTTGGGATGCACGCGGGGTAATCCACATCGATTACCTCCAAAAGGGATAAAAAATAAACGGCGAATATAATGCCATCTTATTGGACCGATTTAATGAGGATTTAAAAAAACGAGGCCAAGAAAAAAGTTATTTTTCAGCAAGATAATGCACGGGTGCCCCCGTATCTAGTCTCAATGGCAAAATTCCATGAATATGGCTACGAATTGGTAACTCATCCGCCGTATTTTCCCGATTTAGCGCCCCCCCCCCCTGTGTCTATTTTCTATTTCCAAACCTAAATAAATGGCTCGGTGGAAAGAGATTTAGCTCCAACGTTCACATTATTGATCAAACAAATGCATATTTTATGTACCTCGAAAAATCCTATTTTTTGGAAGGGATAGAAAAATTGGAGAAACGTTGGACTAAGTGTATTGACCTAAAAAGAGATTATGTTGAAAAATAAATTTTTTTTCCAAAGATAACTGTGCTTTATTCAAAAAGTCACGGACTTATTGATCCGGCCTCGTGTTAATAAAAATATTAGAAAATTATTACGTGCGTAGCAAACAAATCAATGAGTGTTCGAACTCATGGGCGATGTGTTAACACCTTCTTGTTACACGGTACCAGTTCGATTTCTATGAACACACTAGTAAATGTTACATTGGAAATTAAAAAAGGAGTAGTTTTTTTGCTGAAGACTCTTCTGCAATTGTTCTTTCTTCTCTCTTACATCAGATGTAATATTGTTTAACATTAGATGTAATATCGTAATTAGCTCACTGAAACAATTGTTAATTGACAAAAAGTATTGAATAGTATAATGGTACAAACAAATGGTGGAAACACTAGCTCAGCTGATTTGAACTTTTTCTGAAGTGGGTTTGTTTGTATGCAACCACCCATCGTAAAATTATCTTTCAGGTAAACGCGTCAGCCCAGCGGATTTGTGGGTTTTTCATCTTTTTCATGGGTAAGCTATCAAAATTTGATTTTATTATTTTCTGTTTATTAATAAAATTCAAAGAATTTCAATCAAAACTCAATATGTAGCATAGACTTTGTATCAAGTAACTAAGACAAGCTTATTACATTTTTCAAATAGTGTTTTTCATTATTCAGCTAATTTTGACAGGTGATCCGCGGAATTCTTACTCCAACTACCTAATAGATAATTCTAACATACAACCACCGTGCGCCTAAAATTGTTGTTTTTTGTAAAGTTTTCTCCGTAAAAATCACATAGAAACGTTTAAATTTTCATACTTAAACAGCTACAAAATATCAACTAAAACACATGCATTTTGTAAATGACACCTTTTCCAATTTTATATATATTTTCATTATTTTTCAATCTGCTGAGTTGTCACAATACAGGCACTGAGCAACAACATAATACCTGTTGTTTGTTGATTGTTGTATTTGTTGTCGTAGTGCATCTACCATTATATTTCTACCATGAATAGTATAGAGAACTTATTGCACTTTTTTTCCGCTCTCATGTAGAGAGTCTGAGTAAAAGAGCATAAACGAGTGTTATTATCTTTATAGAGTATTTCAATATAAATGCACCATTTCGACAATGATATTACATAAAACAATAAAAAAAAAGCATATATGTTTCAAAATGCATCAATTTTAATATCAAAATTATGAATGGACCCAGATGTGACAAAAATATAGTAATAGATTTTGAATCATTCGCCAGATGTCGCCAGTGCCTTTGACTCATACAATTCGTTGCATGAGTTCTCTATACTATTCAATACTCTTTGGCGACGACGACCTGATTTTTTGTTCGCTGCCACTACATTAATATCATCATACTTATTTTCAGGCAGAGATAATGTATGTGATGCTAACGCTGTGTGTTGTTTGCACGTGTTCAATTTGATAGATTGCCCTACCCGTGCCTATAGATGTTACCACATCAAAAAGTAGTATTGTGGTTCATATTCGGAGTTAGGCCTCAATCGTTAAATGATTTTGTCATCAATACGGAATGTTTTTTAAACTTTATATGAATATCACATTATATTTACAAATATTCCGTATTCAAACATAAGGGAATTATTAAAATGTTAACTTTGTGTAAGAGATTGCTTGAGACGAATATACTTTGAGTCTTGCGGCAAATATTTCATATAACTCTACTGCCGAAAGAGAATTGCCGTTTGGGATAAAATTAAACAACCAGAGGCTCAAAGTTTGGAGAAGGTTTGGAGAAGACATAGTTTGCCGATCACTGCCATAAAATCATGCCTACAACACACGGCGTATGATTGATATATCTCCCAACACAATATTACGTATACGCGTAGTAGAATTTTTCACTTTGTCAATTTATTTACGATTTTTAATTTGCTTAAAACAAAGTATCCTCATCAGTTGCTTGTTCATGATAACATTATACTCTCTTCTTTCGTTACATTTTATTAGCAGAATGATGCAAAAAAAAATCAAAAGAAGTTAGTTAAGAAACGAACAAAACACACATACAATTAAGCAGTTCTTTCTTTAACCTGTTCTAATTAAGAAAATCTACATATACCCAAAGGATAACTTAACTAAAGTTAGATGTGCAACGACGAAAAAAGGAAAAGTAGAAAATGGAAAGCGAAAGGAACTAGCTATAAAACACACACACACACACACGCGTCTCCTATAAAGGTGTAAATGATACAAAGAGAAATGGTTAACAAAGTTTAATCTAGACACACAAACATGCATATATATCACTTGGGATGAATTTAAAATGTTACGCGTGTGTAAGAAATTGTATGAACGTTGATGTAACTGCACCAAAGACATGTAGTACGGAGTAATGTGGGACAGTTGCAAGGACAAACAGTTGAATAGGGGAGGAAGAGGAAAGTGGAATATGGAACATTGAAAGGAAAAATATAGTAGAGCTGCAAAATAACAATAGCGAAAAAACTAAGTTTAAAAGAGCCCTATATAATAATAGGCCAGGACTGAAATTGTAGTACCTTCAAACCTCGCAAAATCTCCGGATAGGAAGTAAATTTATAAGCGCAAACAACAAAATGTAGCCTACCTGAAAAACGTCTTTTAAAAACTTCGCCAAAATATACACTTAAAAAATATAGAGCCCGATTACAGCGCCACCCACCGGGACGATTTGAGAATCTAAATTGCCCACTGGCCGACTCAAATTTACACAACAATTTTTATCACAATCGGTCCAGCCGTTTAAGAGGAGTTCAGTGACAAATACAAGTACAGAAGAAATATGTATATAAAAATAAGAATTGTGCAATCGAAAAACCTTTTTCAAATACCGATTCATGGGAATCCACTTCAAAGCCCTGTTCATCAATTTCGCATGAAAAGCTAAGCGAATGAAAGCCAGTCACTCCTATTCGACTAGCATTAGGTTGTTTTAGGTTAACATTTTCATTCGACTGACTCTATGTTTGAACGCAAATGACAGCACATTCGAAATAACGGGTTTTTTCAATAACAGCGCTACAAAAGTTTTTTTAAATAAAACAAAACCGGTTTTAGATACCAATGAAATTCTTTATTCTTGTGAAAGCCATTACGTATGGAATTCGATTTCTTTTGCATGGTCACCACGGGCATGCTTGCAGAAGTCCAGACGCCGAACCCAATTTTCGACGGTTTTCAAGCATAAATCGGCCGATACTTCCGCAATTTCACGTTCGATATTCGACCGAAGTTTATCAATCGTCGCTGGCTTAGACCATAGACATGAAGTAGCCCCACACGAAATAATCTAACGGCGTCAAATCGCACGACCGAGGCGGCCAATCGACCGGGCCATTTCGTGAGATAACACGTTCACCAAACTTGGTTTCCAATAAATTGATTGTGGCATTCGCTGTGTGGCTTGTGGCGCCGTGGTTCCACATGTCCTCCAAGTCCATATTATCCAATTGGGGCCAAAAATATTCGGTTATCATTGAACGGTAGCGATTCGCATTCACAGTAATGTGCCGGTCTTGATCATCATGGAAGAAGTACGGCCCAATGAAGCCGCCGGCCAATAAACCGCACCAAACCGTAATTTTTTCGGGATACAATGATGACTCATGGATTACGTGTGGATTACTGTCTGACCAATAACGCATATTTTGCTCATGGACGAAGCCATTCAGCCAGAAATGAGCCTCATCGTTGAAG
This sequence comes from Phaonia tiefii, assembly GCA_963931995.1. Lineage (NCBI taxonomy): Eukaryota > Metazoa > Arthropoda > Insecta > Diptera > Muscidae > Phaonia > Phaonia tiefii. The sequence goes on along the minus strand of OZ008369.1, from coordinate 24,703,949 downwards.
ATAGCGCTCTTAAAGTTGAGGCCACGGACTCCAAAATGGCAAACCTTACTGAAGAAAAATGTCAAAAGAGCGGGATAAAATATGGCGTCGCTTACTGTCCCTATCGATTTACTTTTGTAGCGTCTCTGTTGAAAAACCCTTAGAGCAGCCAAACTTTGTACAGAAAAGATAAGCTGGAGGGATCAGATTCCACAGTCGAAGCAGACGCTGACGACGTAACAATTGCTGAGGTGGGAAAATGCACCCCCATATGGAGAGTTGTTCTCCCAACTTAAACAAGATACTCGCTAAGTGTGCTACGTAGAATGGACTGGGTGCAAAGCCTGAGAAACCCAGCTGGTGCACTTTGCCATTAACTAGCATAATTCGTATATTCATATTTTGTCGGTAGTGCAAATACACTATCGAGTATTTAGCCATGAAAAAGCTCATCAAAATACCGTTGGGAATCGGTGGTCCCCAGCAGTGTGTATAAAACTAGAAAGCGCACAGCTCACTGGGTATGAGAAGGCCTCTCCAATTCCTTCATGTGATGTAATGGGAAACCAGTTATTTTACTTATATGTGCAGCCTGGTGGGTTCTGCGACCACTGATACGGTACAGACTTATAAGGTGAACCGGTCACTGAAGCTCGTTTTGATATCGGGCATATTAATTTGTTCTTAGAAGACGGATGAGCCAACATACGGGTCAACGGCGGAAAGAAACCAAAAGAATAAAATCTAGATTCGACATATTTCATGTTGGTCAGCGTGTGATCTATAATGGGCGGCTGCACTCAAATATCCTGGCTGTATGTAAAATGCAAAAACCCGGTGGACTAGGTTTGCCTCCTGCCACCGTTCTTAATGGCAGTGATTATAGAAACACCAAAATGAACATATACACAACTCGTATTGTTGACGACCCCCGCAGACGTTATAAGCACCGCGGCTTACGGATATGCACTTGGAATGTAAAAACTCTATATAAATCCGGCGCAAGTATACAATTGGCAGACGTCCTCGAAAGTTATAAGGCTGACATGACAGTACCGCTATCCAAGAAATGTGATCATGAGAAAGACAAAAAATTTGGTTGCGGATTTGCAGTTGGCAAAAGACTGTGACATCTGGTCTCTAGGTTCAATCCTGTGAGTGAACGTATAGCCACAATCGGCATAAAAGCGAAATACTTTTATGTTTCCCTACTTTGTGTGCATGCCCCGACAGAAGAGAAAGATGATGATGCCAAAAACATATTCTATGACCATGACATTAAGATTGTACTAGGAGTGTTTAGTGCTAAAGTAGGCAGAGAGAATGTGGTTCATCCAACTATTGGCAATTTCAGTCTACATGCTGACAGTTCCGAAAACGGTATGAGACGCGGTGACTTTGCCGCGGCAAAAAAAATATGGTCATTAGTGGTACAAGATTCAAGCATAAAGACATCCACAAAGCTACTTGGGTATCCCCTGATCAAAGAACTAAGAACCAAATTGATCACGTGGTAATTGATGGAAGGCACTCATCCAGTGTATTGGACGTACGAGTGATCAGAGGAGCAAACATCGATTCTGATCACTACCTGGTAGCAACAAAGGTTGCAATGGCGCGGAGAAATGATCTCAACATATTTCGAACATGCTCTTCATATCAGCCCCCCTATTCTTCTCTTTACAGAGGGGGCCCTGAGACATGTCCACTAGTTCCGTTTTTGACTTTTTGGTAGAATTTTCGGAATTCATTCTCCCTTCTTTAGGTCTCAATTTTCTCACTCTCTCTCTTTCTCCACTGCCGTTTCTTATGCCTAAAAGAGGGATTACCACTTTTCTTTTTCCTAAACTAAAACCAATTATCGCTGACCTGATTGGGCCGTACCAGTGTGGTTTTAGGCCTGGAAAATCGACAACTGACCAGATTTTCACGCTACGCCAAATACTGGAGAAGACCCATGAAAAACAAAGCGACACCTATCATCTATATGGGATACGAAGCAGTGCCTGAGCTTGGCATTTCTGCAAAACTGATACGCCTTTGCAGGATGTCCTTGACGAACACCAAATCCGCAGTGACAGTTGGTAAGGATCTTACCGGAACTTTTGAAACTAAGCGAGACCTCATGGCGATGCATGGCGAGACGTAGTCATGCGATCTCTTTAACTTCTTAATGGAGATCATTATCATAAAAGCTGCAGTCAACATGAATAAAACCATCAGCAGCAAAAGACACATGCTGGGCGCATATGCTAATGATAAGACATCATTGGGACCACAATGAGAGAAGTTACTGCGATGCTTTCGAGAACTGAGAAGGACCCAGCAAAAGTCGATCTGACAGTAAATAAGGACAAGGCAAAATCAATGCTTTCAACGAGCAGGACCTATACGCGATTAGACCAAAGCGTCAACGATAATAACCGTCTTAATTTCGAAACGGTGGATAAACTTATATAAGATTGTGCTTGCGAATAGATGTTACTTTGGGATAAACAAGCACTTTAGAGATAAAGCCTTCTCTAGGGTAACAAAATATATATACTTGTGTCCGAACACAACGTGTTTGCTATTCAATATTACATGTTGGAGACACAGCGATTAATATGTGATAATGTTTATATTTGTGGCCCAAGTATAGCTGTGTTTGGGGTACAAATACAGCTGTGTTTTTTGCACTATTTAATCGCTATTGAATAAACAATGGACAAGGTGCCTATGTAAGTTGAAGTGAGTATTTCTTACATCTGATGCGTTTCACTTCCATGCAATCAGTGGCCAATGGTTCTTCGGACAGAGGATATCGAATGCGATTGGTCGGCTCTTAGTACAAAATATTTGTGGTCTGTAAAAAATATTAAATATAGGTTCGGACGGTTGATTGGCTTGTGATGTGGCTTTGGCTTTTGTATATGGCTTTCGTATCTATGTGATGTACCAAAGTGATAAACGATTTTGAGCAAAAGAAACTTAAACGAGCAACAACGTGAAGCAATTTTTTGTCTGCACGAGTCTTTACTGTAAAAATCGAAGTGACGCACCATTTGTAAAGTTTAAAAAAAATAACTTGTATGAACGAGCTTTGGATACACCTAAGTACACTCCGGTTCACTTAGTTAAAGGGACTAGAAATTCCATATTCAGCTGCCTGTATATTTTGCACTTTGTAACCGATTGCAGAATCTTAAAATGGAAATGGAAGCTAGACATCCTGAGATAAAAAAAAATAATGAGATAGTGGTTTCTTAACGAAAGAACTTTTTTTGAGCATTTTCTAAAAAAAGTCCAAGAATGTGATATTTTTTTGGTTCACTTGAATAAAGGCAGTTTATTATTTTTAAAGTAAGCGATGACTTTTTTGTAGGGAGCGTTTGTGTGTTACAATTTATTACATCTTAATCAGTTTACGAGTCAAAATGGCAAAACAAAAAATTTTAAATCTATCGAAAAAAAAAATAAAATCGATGTTTACCGTTCGCAAGGATATTCTAACCGCGCAATAGTTAAAAAAGTGGACGGAGCCCAACAGTTGTCGACAATTAAATCAAGGACCCCAAGGGGTATGGAAAATTTTAAAGGAAGGGTTTCGTTGTCTTTATCTACGTATGAGAAAAGAAAAATCATCAGAATTGCTTCTAATTCTGCCTTATCCTTGTCAAAAATCAGAGCTCAAGCTGGGTTGGAAGCGAGCAAGTCATCAGTACGCAGAGTAGTTAAAAGCTGTGAGTATCTTAAATACCTGAAATTACAAAAAAAAGCAGCCACTTAATGCTCCTGGTAAGGAAAAGCGACTTCAATTCGCAAGAGACAACATGGTATGGGATGTGCAGCCAAGAGGTCATGTAAATGACTGGTGAACCGTTGTATTTACGGATGAGAAGAAGTCTAATTTGGATCTGCGCAAAGAAAAGCGTTTCCTGAACCTATATCAGAACCGAGAGGGCGGCTTTATGAAGTAGGGTGCTGTTACGTACTATGGCACCATCGATCTTGAATTTCAAAGTGCAAAAATGACTGGTGCAAGCTATAAAACGTTATTGGAACGTTATTGGCTTTTCACTGAATTATTTGGTCCCATATCTTGGATATTTCAACAGGATAATGCCCCTATCGACAACGCCAGAGTAGTAAAGGAGTTCATTGCAAGCCAAAATATTAATATTTTTGACTGGCCACCCTATTCGCCAGACGCAAACAGTATCGAAAATGCCTGCGGTTGGATATCTCGTAAGGCTTATGAAGTAGGTAGACAATTTGATGACAAGCAGTCACTAATTCAGGCCATTAACGATGCTTGGAATCAAATTTAGTTGGATTACATAAATTATCTTTACATCTCCATGAAACCCCTTATATTTGAAGTTATTAAAAACAAAGGAGGTTGTACCCATTACACAGTGAGACACTCAAAATTTGATACGCTTGAGACCAAAAAAATCTGAAAGCTACTGATGGGAGAAGAAAAGCCATAGCTGGGTTTGGTCTGATTGACAAAGGTTTTTTTTTTTAATTGGCGTTTGAAGTTTCAGGCTTAGAAATGAATTTTTGATAAGAGGACACTTTTGGTAATGCCTACATCTCGAAAACTGTTCAAGATTTTTCTTGGGTGTCTTCGGCAAAGTTGTAGCTCGTGAACTGCCCGTTTATTCCACCTTCATGATCAAAAACTTTAAAATGTAAAAAATATAATTTTCGACGTTTTTTACGGGTTTTGCTTTTATGTATTTTAGAAGTTTTGAAGTTTTTCAACATAAAGTGGCATTTTTTTAAATAAACGTTTGAGGGTTTTTTGTAGGGCAGTTCAGGAGCTACAACTTTGTCGAAGCACTTGAGCAAATATGTAAATAGTTTTTGAGATGTACGTATTACAAAAAGTGTTCTTTTTATCAAAAGTTAATTTCTAAGCCTAAAACTTCAAACGCCAATTAAAAAAAAACCTTAGTCAATCAGAAAAAACCCAACTAGGGTTTTTCTTCACTCACCAGTAACTATCAGTTGTTTGAGTCTCAAGCGTATCAAAACGTTTAGGTTGCAAAATGATGCATAGTCTTACTAGTAGTTCTTAAATAAAGTAAAACAAATTAAAAAAAAAGAAAAACTGTTTTTAATTAAAATTAGTTAAAGTGCCTTCATTTATAGTGAACCAAAAAAATACCACATTTTTGGACTTTTTTATAAATTGTTCAACAAAAGTTCTTTGGATAAGAAACCACTATTGTCATAACCTTTTTTTATATCCCAAGATGTCTATCTTCCACTTCCATTTTAAAATTCTGCAATTTGTTACAAATTGCAAAATATACAGGCTGCTGAATAAGGAGTTTTTAGTGCTTTTAAATAAGTGAACCGGGGTGTATATTGTATCTGTATAATGATAACAGTGATTTAAAATTTTTTAGCGTATAGCGATGTTGATATCTCCCGAAAACCAAATCGTGAGTGACCTGTAAGAAATGTGTAGTAAAAGACCAGCAGATTCTCATTTCATGAAAAAACAAATAATGCATTCAATGCAAGTAAATGTAAAAGCGGACATTCTTATTTATTTTATGTATTTTTTATAAATATAGATCTATATTGGTAAAATTATTCTCAATAAATAATATAGATATACTGAAATCATGAATATACGGAGAAAACATGATCTCTTATAGCCCTAAAGGAAATTACAATTCTAAATGGTAGGGCCAAACCAGAACAGAACGAGACAACTACAATTAGAAAGTTCGTTCTATAAATAGAACTTTCAAAACTTCTGCATCAGTGCGTGTAAGTAGGAAAGCTATATGTAAGTAGCGACAACCAATCACTCTGCACAATCAATAAATGTCTTCGGTTAGTGACTTGTGTAAATACACACCGCTGTTGCTTAACGGGCTAGACGCTGCTGAAGATGATGCTTCACAAACATCGAAACGATCGCCCAGCGAATGTGAGTTCGAATCCCACCCGCGGCATTTACATTATTTTCACTAACCGGAGAAAACATGATCTCTTATAGCCTTAAAGGAAATTACAACTTTAAAAAGTATCTGTTTTGGGCGGAAATGCCCAATAATTAATTTTGGGTGATAATTCGATATATCCACGTAAATATATGAGGGTTTGGGAGGAGTCACACGAATGTTTCCACTGAAGTATATGAATGTTTGGGATAAGCATGCATATATTTCCACATAAAAGCATATGTGTTTGTCACTAAACATTCTAATGTTTGCATTTAAATGCAAGTGAGTTTGGGACTTTCAACCATATGAATGTTTGGAGTGTGATCCAAATATATACATGGTTCCTAGAGAATATGTTTGAGAGAATATATTACAGAGGCCCTTTCTTGCAGCGTGTAGAATTACAAAAATGTTGGGAGTTTAGTACTGCGAGGGTAAAAAAAAAACCCAAAAATAATTTTAGTACTGAGTTATCAATGCATTTTTCCATTCCTGACGCAGACCCGGTTGCCGCCTCCATTTACCTAAAATACCGATATGCCCTTAATCAAGAGCTCAATAACTACACGCTGAAAAACATTTCTTCAGCAACATCTTTGAGGAAACATGTATATGTTAGCAATCGTTATTTTCATGAATTGCAGTTCTGCTTCTCTTTTGTGTCAGACTTACATTGTAACATATTAATCATTTTATCCCTAGAACTTAATATTGAATAGCAAACACAACTATGTTTGAACTCATGTATTCAACATTTCCGACATGCTACAAACACAATATAATTGAATCCAAATAAAACAAAAACATACCGATCATTCAGCTAGTACGACCGCTGTACCCGTGCTCGACCCTGGTCAGTATCGATCCTCACTAAATAACTGTTTACCCGGTTCTGATTCACCGATACCGAGCCAGTATCCCGAATCCGTACACCACCGATTAAAATCGGCTTTTTAAGTCTACCCGACTCCCGAGGTTCATAAAGAAGCCGAGAACCCAAATTAGTTAACCGTCATCTACTATCACAACACTTGTAACCCGAATATATCAACCCCTACCGTCAAACTCCCGTTCACCATAGGCCATTCAAGTACCGACATTTGAATACACACCGATACTGTCTATCTACCCATTAAAAGAATCTTGAACTGCTGTCGTCTACATTTTATATAACAATTTGTGATTCTGAGTGACAGAACCTCATGCCAGAAGTTCGAGTATTTACCCGTGCGTCATGGTTGGCCGGGGATTCACATCCATTTATTGTCACTTGTCCAATACATCGAACTATGCACTACAGATAGAATTCGCTTGTCGGCAGAAGAGTCCGTGTGTGGAATAACCTTCCGGGGAGTGTATTTCCTATACCTATGGTGTTACCAAGTTTAAGCCAAACACCAACAAATACTATACGCTCTTTCCACATTCTGTTATCCCTATTTCCTATGTCCAATATAATGCACTGCATTTTTAGGGTCCATCCCCTGAGTGTTGGTCAACATAAAAACAAATAGGTGTTGTGAGTTTTAACGATAAGCCTGGACGCGACTGAGACTACCTCAGCCGCATATAAATCCACGTTACAAAATGCTATGGCGTTGTTGTTTAACACTTTCCCTAACACTGCCCGACAGTTAATATATAAAAAAAATAACATAAGGTGTCAGGGGACACCCGTTTGGAACGAAGTTCCTTTTGCTACATATTATGTACGAGTTAGCTCCAACACGCCTATGGCATCGGTTGAAAAATACGATAATTTAAATGGATCTTGAAGAAAAGATACTTTTCGCAAATGAAATACATTTTTAACAATTTTTTTTTTTATAAAATGGATTTTTTAAAGGTATAATTTTAGGTCCTTTTTTTAAGAATATGTATTATATTTTCCCGAAAAGGTCCGTTTTTAAAGAGAGGTACTTCTTTTATTAAAAGCGAATGTGTTTTTTTTTAAAGTACTATTTTTAAGAAGAGATACTTTCTAGTAAAAAAAACCAAAAGAGTATGAAATTGTTTACAAAGAAGTACTTGTTTAACAACAGCTTCTTTTTAAAGAAATTGTACACTTTTTAGGAAAGGGATATTTTTTTAGGAAAATGGAAAGAAAAGGAAATTTTGTAAGAAAAAGTAATTTTTAAGAGAAGGTATTTTTTTGATGAAACTGTTTTTTTTTAAGAAATGGGAATTTTTTTAGAATTGGTCCTTTTTCCAAGAATAGGTAAATTTTTAAAAATAGGTGCTTATCTCAAGAACATTTATTTTGTTTCGCAACAAGATACTCTTTAAAGAAAATATAGGTTTTTAAGAAAAGATTATTTATTGTAAGGAAATAAAATTTTTTAAGAAAAGGTACTTATTTAAAAAAAAGTACTTTTTTAAGAAAATGTACTTTTAGTAAGAAAATTTACTTTTTTTAAGCAAAGGTACTTCTTTAAAATAAGCAATTTTTTTAAGAAAAGTTACTTGTTTAAGAATGTGAATACTTAGGTATTTTTTTGAGAAAAATTAACTTTTTTAAAGAAAAATTTATTTATTTAAAAAAAATTACTTTTTTAAGAAACGAAATTTTTTTAAGCAGTCATTTCTTTAAGAAAATTTTTGGAAGGAAGTTCCTTATCGCACGTTGCGGGATGGGGGCTAAATGCAAAAATGTTAAACAACCTTTTTTTAACTACTTTATTACAACCCATTATTATCAACTATATTGGGTACTCTTGGTTTGGTTTGGTTTAAAGTGAAGTTTTCTAGTTGGTGCCTATGTATTACATATTGTAGTTTTGAACCCAATAAAAAGTAAATTTAGAAAAGCCAAAGTGCAAGACTGGCAAATCCATGAAACACAACCCAGAGCATGGAATTACATTTGGCAGCACACTTTCTCTTACACTTGCACTTTTGGTGTGTGTCCAGACTAACATATCTCTTGTTTAATGGGAAATTTCCTAGGTGGAGCCTGTTTATTACATATTGTTGTTCGAACCGAATAAAATGAACATTTGGGAAAGCCAAAGTGAAAGAACTTTAAAAAAATAACATTTTCTGAAATAAGTGCGTTTCTTAAAAAAAGTAAATTTTCTCAAACAAAAAACCTATTCATATCCCTAAACAGAGTACCCTTACTTAACAAAATACCTTATATTAAAGAAGTACCTTTGCTTAAAAAAGTAACTTTTCTTACAAAAAGTACCTTTTCTTAAAAAAATAATTTTTTAAATAAGTACCTCTCTTAAAACAGTATAATATCTTACAGCAAATTGCATTTTCTTAAAAAACTACCTTTTATTTAAAGAGTACTTTTTTTGTAAAACAAAATAACTTTTCTTGAGATAAGTACCTACTCCTAAAAATTGTATCAGTTCTTTCGCAAAAAAAAGCTTTTCTGCAAAAAAAAAACCTTCTCTTACAAAAAATACCTTTTCTTACAAAAATGCCTTTCTGAAAAGTACCATTTCTTAAAAATAGAATAATACCTTTTCTTTTGTTTTCTTGAGATAATTATACTACTAATTATACTTAATACTTATAAGCAGCCTTCCTGAAAATAAGTAAATTTTCTTAAAAAAATAACCGTATCCTAAAAAGAGTACCGCTTATTTAAAAAGTACCTGTTCTTAAAAAAAGTATTTCTTTGTAAAAAAAAGTTCATTCTCTTAGCCTTTTTCTTACATTAAAACATTAGCATTTAATAAAAGTCGGCCGTCGGTGGTACAATGGTAGTGTGCGCGGCTCTTGTGCATGAGAACGTGGGTTCAATTACTGCTCTAACCACCTTAAATTTCTTTCGACGGCGGTCATCTCGCTTAGTGTCAGCGACACTATCGAGTATTCAGCCATGAAAAAGCTTCTCAAAATACAATTAGGAACGCACAGCTCACTGGTTTGTGAGAAGCTCTCCCTAATCCGTTCACGGGATGGAACGGGAAACTATTTTTTTTTTTAGATTAATAAAAGAAGCACCTTTCATCAATGAAATGACCTTTTCTTGAAAATATAATACATATTCTTACAATTTAAATTACAGTATTTTTCAATAGGCGCCTTAGGTCTGTTGGAATTAACAAGTACATAATATATAGCGAAAGGGACTTCGTTCCAACCGGGTGTCCCCTGACACCTCATGTAATTTTTTTTAAACTTCTTTCACTTTGGCTTTTCTACAGTTACTTTTCATTGGGTTCAAAACTACAATATATGTGACCTGGTCTACGGGAAGGGGGCTTAGGTGTCAAAAAATCAATTTTCACTTTTTGGTTGATTCGGATGGAAGATGAGATGCTTTTTTACGTGGTGAGAAGCAGAAAATCCTAACTTGCTTAGAAGTGTACTAAAAATGTAGAGAAAGAAGAGTAAAAATACGACAAAATATAATTTATTGGTAATGAACAAAATACATTGAATTATAAGCTATAAAGACATGATTATACAGTAGAAAAACGTATTATGGGCCAAAAATAATAATGCTGAGTAGTTTATGTATTTTTCTTTGTTGTCGATTTCCTTGAGATCTTTTTACGTGTTGATCCTGAGGAAGATTATTTGCCAGTCCGTGTTGGCGCACTGTTACACCCTGTGCGTGAAAATGACGTACTAAATTTTCGTAACGCTTCGTCGTACAGGCATGTACAAAAAGGAAAAACGAACGACAAACAGGTACTCTGTAGAAGGTAAATTGAATTCTATGCCTCATAACTTCTGTATCCTGTCTCTGTCCATATTTCTTTCGCCCAGCAAGCTTTGCGTATACACTTTCTTGCTTTTTGTTACTCATAATTCCAGCTTCGATGTGACTTAGTATCACTAAATCAAGTTCATTTTTCGACATCTCTAAACAATTGTTCCGCGAACTCTCGATCATTTCCCGTGGTATCAGTGTATGGCATTCATTATTACAACAATATTTTGACAGAAATTTTGTTACCAGCTCCTCCTCCTTTACATCAACAACATACAGGTCCATGTTAACAAAAGTTTGTTCGGTATCATCTTCTGCCTGAGATACACATACTTCGTCTTCATCATCATCGCTCTCTTCATAGTTTTCATCATCGTTTTCATCATCCTTTTCATGGAAATATTGTCCGTATACGACACTGAACTCCTCATCAACACTCATGTTTCATTTCATGCAAAATGCGAAGACGATATTCAACAGAAACAGTAAACGTCTCTTCTACAGTGTTACTTTTTTAAATGTTCCACACTAGCAACTTATACGATGAACTATAATAATATTCCGACCAACAACCACAGTTGCTGGACCAACAACAACACTTACTGGACGTCCGGCGCGGAGAACAATTAACGAGATAATGAGAAACTGACGAAACGAGTTGCTTACTTTTAACAGCTTTTTCACAGAAAACTAGTTTTCGCACGTAAGCTCCCTTTTCGTAGACCAGGTCACATATACTAAATATTGGTTACAGACTCCACCTACGTAACTTCCCATTAAACAAGAAATTTTCCAACATATGTTAGTCTGGACACAAACCAAAGCAAAAGTACCCAATATAGTTGATAATACTGGGTTGTAGCATAATAATGTTAAAAAAAGTGGTTTAATGATTTTTCATTTAGCCCCATCACGCAATTTGTGATAAGGTACTTCGTTCCAAAAAAAACTCAAAACTGTTTCATATATTTCACATGAAAACTTCATTCAAATGACCATCCAAATAAATTTTGTATTACATTTCTATTGTAAATTGTAAAAATTTTGTAAAACAAAAAGCTAATTAAGTATAAGTATTTAACAATATTGTGTTTCAAATCCTTCGAAATACCGTGTCTCCTTGCCATTCCAACGGGGTACTTTACACACTCAATTCTGTATAACAATGTTAAAATCTCTATGCAAAATTTAATACAATTTTGCATAAACTACTTTATACTTTGTCCCATTTCCTACGGCTCAAAAGCCAACTAGAGTTATACCAGTAATATTCACTGTATTCGTGTACATCAACAAGCTTATTATAATACCATAATCTAAGGCATTTATGCTGCAAGCTTTTGTTAAAATGAAAATTATTATCATTTATAATCCTGCGAAACTACTTTGTTCCAATTAAGGTCACATACACATACGCATACCCAAACACACACGTCTGCAAAGCAAACACAAGGATTCCAGCTACACAAAACCCGGACCATCTTTGTGTTGATCTTGTGTGTACAGGAGGTATAAGTGTGGGCAAGTGCTAGGAATTCCATGAACACAAACATATCTACATAAAGTCGCAGAAACATTTCCAGGATCTGGCAATAGCGGCAATGACACCAACCACCAGTAAATGTTAGATACGAGTTAAGTGCTAAGGCTTAGCCTCTGGCCAACTTAATTGATTCATGTGCGAAATACGTGGCAAATTTTAACAGTTCTTACTTTAATCTATAATGAAGATAAACTAAAGTTGAGCAAAAATTTAACTTAATATGATTCTATTTAGCAAAACCATGAGAGTGGGTTTGCCAAACAAAACAAGTAATTAATGCTGGCGGAATAAATGGGAAAGGTGTTTATACGGGTAATTGTCTTCATTATATTTCACAATATAAATCCAAACTAATTAAACACTTAAAGATACAAAAACCTTTAATAGCTTTGGTATTTATTGAAAACTAATTGAAAATTGCAATCACTTAACAACATGGTAGAAGCCACTAGCGATTAAATATTATACAATTTATATAATTCGGGTTCCGGAGCATTGACCCGATGGAGCTATAAAACAAACTTTGATTTATATCAATATTGACTTGCAGAATATAGTTATAATATACTAATTTCTGAAAATATTGTCTCGAGGATTTCTAGTCAAATACATATTTCCAAGGCCTCAATTGTGATTTACCTCTCAGTACAGAAAAACAATTTATGCTTCCTCTATATTTCCGTTAATAATATTTCATGATATCGTATAAGTAAATACTTATATTTTAAACTCAAGTATAGTCCAACACGTTGGTATAGTCCAACACGTTATTCCGTTATTTGGATATAAATGCAAGGTTTCTACATAGAGGTTGGATCAATATGTCGGTGACTTTTTGAATGAAACATATGTTTTTTTTTGGAAAAAAAAAATATTTTTCAACATATTCTCGTTTTAGCTTAATACACTTAGTCTAAGGTTTCTCCAATTTTTGTATCCCTTCCAAAAAATTTAATTTTTCGAGGTCCACAAAATAGCCATTTGTTTGATCAATAATTTCATCGTTGGAGCTAAATCTCTTTCCACCGAGCCATTTCTTTAGGTTCAGAAATAGGAAATAGTCACTGCGGGGCTAAATCCCGAGAATATGGTGGATGAGGCACCAATTCGTAGCCCAATTCCAACAACTCCAAAAAAAACCTTTGAAGTTGTCACACGATTACGTTTATGGTCAATTGAGAGCAAACGCGGCACCCATCTTGCAGACAGCTCTCTTAAACCCAACTGATCATTTCAAATCAAATCCACACTGCCATATGAAGTGCCTATGGTATCAACAATCTCACGCACTTTTACTATTCGATCGCCAACACCATATCATGGATTTTTTCAACATTTTCGGGTGTATTGAACTGAATTGGCCGTCCAGAACGTTTAGCGTCAATTGTTCTTTTGCGACCACAACGAAAGTCAGTAAACCATTTTTTTACCATTGGAGTCGATGGTGCACAGACATCAAAGAATTTATCAAGCTTTTCCTTGGTTTGATTGACGGGTTTTGTTTCGCAAAATTAATGTTTAATGAGCACTCGAAATTCATTTTTTAAATTTTTAAAAAAATGCACGAGGTTGTATGTTTTGAACAGCTGTTAAACGCTAAGTCACTGACGGAACTTGCTCAAAATATGACAGTAGTCTACTAACAGGTGGTACTTGATGGCAGCAGTGTTGCATTTCATATAACTACGAGGGAAGTTCGAAAATTCACGGACTTATTGATCCGCCCCCGAATATATCGGGTGCAGCTATAAAAATACAATCATTTATCATTGGAAATGGTTTTATTGCTTTTCTAAATATCCAATTTTCGAAGCAGTATTTCCTCTTCGATTGAGACACCTCCAAAACATGGTTTTTGAACACTTCAACAGCTACTTCGGACGATGTTGACCACACAGTAAAAAGGAGTCATTCAATGCCAAACAAGAACTGTACGTCGAATGAGCAATCAATTCGACATGTTGAGTGCTCAAATAGACCATTGTTTCAGCTGATGTGTGAGAGCTCGCATTGTCTTGATACAAAATGATCCGTCTTCTCTTGTTGGTTTTCCCTATTTCTTCGACCACTGTAGGCAAACAGCTGGTGCTAAAAAAGCAAATAGCCAAAAAAATGCAAGCAAAAGCAAAGCAAAAAACGCGAAATAAATTTTCGATGTGCTTCTTCCACGAACAACTTTTGTTGGAGTTAGCACGTTTTGAAAGATCCATACTATCGTTTGCTGTTCTGTTGTTTCGGGCTCATATGCACAGATCCAAGATTCGTCACCTGTGACGATGTTACACACTGAATTTGAGTTACCGCGGTTGTATTCTTTCAACATTCCTTTGCTCCAATCGGCACGGGCCTCTGTTGTGAGCATTCGTGAAATGATGTGGGATTCAGGGAGGGCAAATCTTTTCATGGCCAAATGAACATGCAATATCTAATTAATGCTTGTCATTCTAATACCCAAGGACTCCTTAATCTCATGGAGGTATGTGGTATGTCACATGTCTGTCTTGCTATATCAGTTTACGCACAGAATCGACCGTGTCCGGCAAAACGACCGAAGTTGGACGACCTTCACCTGCTAGTTGAACCATTAATTTTGTCTTGTCCTCGTTTACCGTCAGACTCAGTTTTGCTGACTCCTTCTCAATTCTCGAAAAAACCGCAGGAACTTCTCTAATTGTGCGCCCCACGATATCTATATCATCAGCATATGCGAGCAGCATGTGACTTTTGCTGTTGATGGTTTTATTTATATTGGCTGTAGCTTTTCTCATAATGATTTCAATTAAGATGTTAAAGCGATCGCACGATAGGGTGTCGTCTTGCTTGAGGCCTCGCCTAGTTTCGAAATGTTCGGAAATCCTTACCAACTTCACTGGAGATTTGTGGTTCGTCAAGGACATCCTGCAAGGCGTATGAGTTTTGCAGGAATACGAAGATCAGACATTGCTTCGTAGAGTTTGTCCCGTAGCGGGCTATCGAAGGCCGCCAAATAATCGATAAATAGATGATAGGTGTCGATTTGTTTTTCATGGGTCTTCTCCAGGATTTAGCGTATCGTGAAACTCTGGTCAGTTGTCGATTTTTCAGGCCTAAAGCCACGCTTGTATGGTCCAATCAAGTCAAAATAGGTTTTAGTCTTTTGCAGATTATACCCGATAGAACCTTATATGCTATGGATATAAGGCTAATTCCACTCTGGTCGTCTTCTTTAAATATGGGGCATAGAACACGGAGACCCAAATCGCCGGGCATGCATTCATCTAACTAAAATTTTCAAATGAACGTATGCGTGAACGTTGATAACCGTTATAACTTCGAGGTAGTGGACAAATTTATATACCTCGGATCTGCCGTGACCAAAAACAACAACGTCAGCCTTGAGATCAAGCGGAGAATTGTCCTGCGTCCTATCGCAAGCAGACGAAACATCTGTAGGAGTCTTCGAGAGAAAAATACTCCGAAAAATTTATGGCCCTATAGTGCACAACCGCGAGTATCGGCGACGCATGAATCATGAGCTGTATGAGCTTTATCCTGACATTGACATAGTTAAGCGGATCAAGATAACGCGATTGCGCTGGTTAGGTTATGTCAGTAGAATGGATGAAGATGAACCAGCGCGAAGGCTTTTCGAAACCGAACTCGAAGGAAGACGAAAAATAGGAAGACCAAGACTCCGCTGGAGGGATCAGGTTGACGAATCCCTGCGTACACTTGGTATTGCCAACTGGAGAAGCAAAAGATTGAACTGGTTGGCGAAATATGTTATCTTCGTTTTGTAAGGTCCCTGACCCCCCGGGGTTGTCCGAGACCGGATAAGTAAGTAAGTAGGATGCCTGCACCTTATCAGCTCATCGCCGCCAGCCTTAAACAACTCCACCGGTAATCCATCAGATCCTCGGGATTTGTTCTTCTTAAGTCGGACAATAGCTGTTCGATATTTCACTAGAAAATTTGTATATTAGCTTAAAAAATCGAACCAAAATCCATACCTTTGAAATTTGATACTCTTCGATTCCGTTGAAATTTCACACATGCCTCCATGTTTTATATCTATGTAAAGTTCATTCTGCAGCATTTTTGTGTTAATATATTGAAAACTTTTTTTTTTAAAGGAGCGGTCTCAACCGACGCGTAATGAAGAGTTGATTACGGAAACGACAAACTTCAAAAACCGGCCTTTGAAGTTTCGATTCCAAGTACATTTTCGAAAAAAAAATATATTTTTTTTGGACAATATGGGGCTCAAACGACATGTCATGATGAACCGGCCTTTGAAGTTTCGATTCCAAGTAAATTTTCGAAAAAAAAAATATTTTTTTGGACAATATGGGGCTCAAACGACATGTCATGATGAACATACATAGCAAAAATATTTTCAAAATTTTGACATAGCTTTTTTTTCACGACGTCATTTTGTACCTTTATCATGCATATTTTTTCAACTTCAGTATTTTTCATAAACATTCCTTCAAATAGCTAATTTTTCATTTGATTCATTTGATTCGCAGGCCTATCTTTCTGTTTCTCAAAATCACCTACAGAAATATTTATTTTATATAGTTGATGTAATATTTTTGTAAAATACAGCAAATTGAGGATGACAAAATATTTTGAAAATTTTTTTCCTATATATTTTTTTTTCTCCATATTGTCGAAAAAATTTTCAAAATTTTGACAGAACATTTTTTTTCCACGGCATCGAAATTACTAGGAATCGAAATTTCAACGCCCGGCAGGGGATTAAAAGTACTGTCATATAAAAAAAAGTTTGACGTTTCCGTAATCACCTCTTCATTGCGCGTCGTTTGAGGACTTCCTCCCCCCACATCTAAAATTCGAAAAGAGCGTTTTTCAGTTAAACCTTGATCTACATGTTTCCTTCAATATGTTGCTGGGGCCGATATTTTTCAGCGTGTAGAGGGTTTCAAATGTAAGACATCGCTATATATGGCATCATAATAATAAAATATGTATATTTTATTTCAAAAAATTCCACATATTGCTGCTTCTATAAAAATCCCCCCTAACAAGGGAATCGCTATTTTTCAGTACCGACAAATGTAGTTCTTTAACATGTGAATGACTTGAAATATCGAAACTGCTAAATCAATCAAGTAAAAAACAGTGAATGAAAAGTGAAAAGAATGTATAAATAAAGGATTCAAATAAATAATTGATGGGCGTTAACAATTGAAATTGAATAATGGATTAAATGTCGCTGTCTCGCAGCAAATGTCGCCCTCTAGTACAGGATATCTGTGATAAAGAAAGAAATATATAACCAAGAGTAGCTTGTTGAAGAAACCCCAAATATAATAACACATGGGGATTGTAACTTTAACAATAACTAGCTTTCTCGAAACCTTAGATGGAAGGTTGATTTTAGATAACTTACAACAAGACATTAATCAAGTACAAATAATTAATCAATCAGGCAGGATGGCATCAAAGAAGAATCTGCTGTCAATTAACCTGGTTACGAGGCACCAGTTGATAATGTTTCCAATACCTTCCTTGCTTTTCTATATTTCGCAGATGGTCGACATTTTAGATTTTGTTTTAACTTTACCTTCGCCTATTTAGTACCGGGATACCAACGGAATGAGCTGTAACCGTTTATTTACAAATGCTTTAATTACAATTTATTTGGTGAACACTAACAAGTTAGTAAATCATTTAATATCAATTGATATTTACTCTAAAGCAACTAATATGTTAATGTACAAACAATTGCTCAAAGGCCACTGATTTTGTGTCAGCAACAACCCACTATTCGTGTTTACAAGAGCGTGATACCTGTGTATTCAAATAAGTGTTATAAAACAAAATAAAATCTAAATTGTTTCCTTGCCTTCCAGCTATAAACTTAGGACTAACAAAAAAAATCGTTACTAAAAGTTAAATTAGCAAAACTGTAACGTAAACGCATAACGACTGCTTTAGATCGAAATAATGACCGTAAAATTTTAAAACTTATGATTTAACTTCAACGTTTTATAAAATGAAGAGTGTCTCTGTAAGATTCCACTTTTTAAATTTAGTGTAATATTTTTGTGCAAGTGGCAACTCTGCAGGCAAAGAAGAAAACGTTTATTGCTCGGTTGCCGCAGCATACACACTCACGCATACACATAAAAGCAATCACTCCTACCTTGTCAATATGTCTTGGATGGACAATTGTAGCGTTGTAGTTTGCTGCGCTTTTAGTTGTTATTTGAATGCAAGGCGAGACAGACGTGTAAATAGGCAGTGGAAAAATGGACAAAAATTCAAACTTTATAGGTAAAACCAAAATCATAAAAGTTGAAAATTTAAACAAAAAAGAGCTTATGCAAGCCGTAAATAAAAGTTTTTTACTCGCTAAAGTTTTCTTAGTTTAGAGTAACTACAACTCGGTTGCTGTAACCGAAAGAACATTTGGTGGAACCGTTTTTCGTTTCTCGCAAACGATTTTCAGGTCTAATTTTTCATAACTCGTTTACTGCAAACGTTTTTCAGTTCTTGCAATCGTTGTTTTAGTTGGGAACAACTGGAATTCGGTTGCTATAACCGAAACAACGATTGGCGGAACCGTTTTTCGTTTCTCGAAAACGTTTTCCCAGCTTACATTTCCCCCAACTCATTTGATGCAAATATTTTTCGGTTCTCCCAAACGAAATGACATGTATGGATTACCAGAAGTTCGTTTCTCCCAACTACAGTCCCTAAACGAACTTCAGTTATCTGAGATTTAGTTTGAGAGGAACGAGCTTTTTCTTTGCATGTGAAATTTGGCAGCTGTCACATATATTTATTCCGAAATAACAACGAATTACGATTGTGAAAACATATTACAAAAATTTGGAAAGTTATACTGAGATCGCTCGCAAATTTGGAAGAAGTTGCAGTTGAGAAAGTGCACCTAATGTGTCAACCATTCGAAGAGTGGTCAGCAAATTGGAATAAACTGGGTTATGGACAGTAAGACTCCTGTGCGGTAACATATCGGTCGGTCTATTGAAAACATTGCTATTGTAAATGATAGTGTCGCAGAAGACCCGAGAACATGAATTCGGCATCGTTCTCAATAATTTCTATTTTCAAGAAACACTACGCAGCGAATATTCAAAATTCAGCTTACTCAGGAGCGCAAACCTGTAGACCACCGAAAGCGCCGGAAATTCGTTCAACGGGTAATGGAGCAAAGTGACAAAAAGAATGGATTTCTTTACATCCCATGAAGGGATTAGGGATAGCTTCTCACAAACCAGTGTACTAGTTTTTCAGTCTCTGATTGGGACCTACAGATTTACACTAGTTCCGAACGGTATTTTGAGTAGCTTTTTCATAGCTAAATACGCGATAGTGTAGACACCACTAAGCGAGTTGACCGCCACCGAAAGAAATTTAAGGTGACCTAAGCAACGATCGAACCCACGTTCTCACGTGCAAGAGCCGCGCATGCTACCATTGCACCACCGACGGCCACGGAGGAAAGTAAAGTCAATGTCAATTTTTCAAAAAAGATCATCTTGTCCGATGAAGGGCATTTCCATCTGAATGTCTCCGTGAATACACAAAATTATCGAATTTTGGGCTCAGACAATTCGCATGCAATTCATGAGAAACAAATGCAGCCACAAAGAGCAACTGTCTGGTGCAGATTTTGAACAGGTGGCGTGATTGGGCCTGACTTGTTTGAACATGAGGCCGCAATTTCAGTGACTGTGAACGGCATTCATTACAGGAAGACGATAATGAGGTTCTTGTAGCCTCAACTGGACGGCATGGATCTGGAAGACCAGTGGTTTCATCAAGACGGCGCTACCTGCCCCACCGCTCATGAAACAATCGATTTATTGCAGCAACAATTTGCAGAACAAATTATTTCAAGAAATTCTGATGGCAACTAACCACCAAGATCATGTGATTTAATGCCGTGCAATTTCTTACTTTGGGGTTTTGTGAAATTTCGGGATTATGCGAATAAATCAGAAAAAATGTCTGGGCTCAAATCTGAGATCCAATGCGCCATCGGTGAGATACAGCTACATCTCTGAGAAAAAGTCATGGAAAATTTCATGAAAAGAATAATGGCCTGTTATCAGAGAAGTGGGGGCCATTTGACGGATATTTTATTTCATACTTAATCGGAATATATCTTCTTAACAATCCAATAAAAAAACCACAACTATCTCGCAAAGTACGTGTTTTTATTTTAAAATAAAATATGCATTTTTAGTGAGACAGCCTAACAATAGGCAAAGATGCTGATTCAGTCACGATTGTATCGTATAATTCGATTTCTTAATTATGTGAATCGCCGTGTATATTGAGGATCTTCAGGCATAACAAATAATGAGTTGTCTTCTCAACTCAATTAAAACAACAAACCATTTTCTTCTTTTAAAAATATTTTGCTCTTAATAAAATTAAAATGAAATAGAACAAGTTAAACACTTGCACCAAGTTTTATCAATATTAAGTACAAAAGTGTAATATGATGATGAAAAAATGTTCCAGTCGCCAATACCTAGGTTGTTTAAGGATATATGGTCTTATAAATTACAAATACGATAGTTACACACTTAAGTGCTTTATTATATCCTGTTGCTATACAGATACTTTAATCTCAGTACAGTAAATTACCATACAGAAAAAAGGACTACAGTTGCACAGGTCGTAAATCTCAAATAACCATTGTAAACAAAGGCTTTTGACACTCCCCAAAGATTTGCAGTAAGTTACGAGCAAGAGCACGAACATCAACAACAAGGACGAAGACAACGACAACGACAGTCACACCAACACCAAAGACATAATCAACAACTCAACTCATTTCATTTCAGTGGTAAGGAAAATTTACATCAGCGTTCCCAACATATGTATTGGGATCGGTGCGTAACCATAAGGACAATTATGTAGGTCATTCATGCAACAAACTGGACAAATACTTTCAGCATCATAGCAGTGTTGCAATGTGATAATATTGAACTTAGACTTAAAGAGTTTAGAGAAACTTTTCAATGATTTGAAAAACTTAGTCTTATATCCGAAATATTCTCAAAGGAATATATTTGATATGTAATCCTTGAAAATAAATTGAGGGGAGCAGGATATCTGTCAATCGTGTATCTAAATACATGAATGGTCTCCCATAACATCCAATGAAGGAATTGGGGAGAGCTTCTCCCAATCAGTGAGATGTGCGCTTTCTAGTTTTACACTCACTGATTGGGACCTACACTTTTCCACCGGTACCGAACCGTATTTTGAGAAGCTTTTTTCAGTTTGCGACTTTAGTTTTTATGGTCCCTAACAACCTGTTTAAGTCAGGAGCATTTCCCAGCAATGAGATCTTACGTTGCCAACAAGTTCGTTTTCTCGCACTTCCATATCAGTTCCTTATAAATGCATCAATCTGCTTCTTTCAGCGGGGTCTTGGTCATCCTAGTATTCGGGTTACTTCGAATACCTATGGCGTTGGCAGCTCCTTATCGATTAGTTATTTACTTAATTAGGTGGCCTCAAACAACACAGTGGGTCAAACGCCTTACAAAATGGTGATCACATGTTTATCCAACCGGCTCGATCTTCAGATTTGCTCCTGCAGTTAATAACACCAAGTTCTCGCAGCGGATATTCCATCCGGTCTTTCCTGCGAAGTCTTGGTCATCCTATGTTTCGAAACCCTTTAGTACGCCTTCGAATACCATTCTCAGTGTTTCATTCTGATCCATTATACTGACATGTCCTAGCCAGGGTAAACACGATAAACTGATACGCATAACTGCATCGATAGCGGGATACAGATTATATTACTCGTGGTTCATCCGTCGTCGATTCTCGCCCTTTATTGTTACAGAACCATATACATTTCTTGGAGCAATTGTCTCTCAGAGACTCCCACCCAGTAATGTTTAATCAGCATGCAATATGACCCCGGATTCTGCGACATAAACCAAGGCAGTTTGTACGATATGAGGGTCTAATATAGTTGGATCTTCGTTCCACGAGGGAGGTCTTTTTTCAGAAGTGCTCGCTTAGTCCGAAATAACACCTGTTTGGAAGAACAATTTTCCGTCTGATTTGACGTTGTTGATTCTGTTCACGCGCAGACCGCAGATAAATAAATTAATCCACTACCTCTAAATTATAACAGTTATCAACACTCACCCTTTCATCCAATCGGGTGGATGTTCTGCTTGTCGAAACCATTAATTTTGTCTTGTCCTCGTTTACTGCCAAACCCACTTTTGCTGATTCCTTCTCAATTCTCGAAAAGACTGCAGTAACTTCTCGTAGATTTCACCAAATGATCTCTAGATTATCAGCGTGCGGGATCAGCATGTGGCTTTTGCTGCTGATAGTTTTCTTCGTGTTGACTGCAGCTTTTCTCACAATGATCTCAATTAATATGTTGAAGAGATCGCATGTTAAAGTGTCGCCCTGTCTGAGGCCTTGCGTTTACTGAAGATTTCCTGACGGTCAGTGTCATTTTAGTTGCCATCGCTGGTGGAATGGTAGCGTGCGCGCCTCTTGTGCATGAGAACCTGGATTCGATCCCTGCTCTGACCACCATAAACGTTTTTCGACGGTGGTCACTTCGCTTAGTGACGCCGACACTATCGAGTATTTAGCCATGAAAAGGCTGTTCAAAATACCGTTCCGAACCGGTGTAAAACTGTAGGTCCCACTGAGTGAGTGTAAAATTAGAACGAGCACAGCTGACTGGTTTGTGAGAAGCTCTCCATAATCCCTTTATGGGATGTAACGGGAAACCATTTTTTATTCAGTGCCAGTATAGAGGAGCGTGTCAGTTTACCAGGAATATCAAATTCTAGCTTAGTACAGTTCTCCCCGTAGCGGGATATCAAAGTCAGCCTTATAATCTAGAAAGAGGTGGTAGGTGTCCATTTGGATTTCGTGGGTTTTTTTCCCAGGATTTGTCGTAATGTTAATATGTATATTGTCGATAGTTGACTCTCCAGGCCTAAAGCCACACTCATAAGGTCCGACAAAAAACGGCTTTAGAACATTAAATGCATATCCTCCGTACACGCTGAAAACCCGGAACCTGTATTGTTACGCTAGAACTACGTAAATACGCCACTTTTCTATCTACCCTTCTGTTTATACTCGTGTTGCAGTTGACTGCAGCGTTGCCATATATAGCAATATTCTTCATAATGAAGTAATGTTTTTCTAGCAGTATTTAAACAATGGGGAATGTGCTCCCAGCATGCTAGAGTGTTGTCGTGAGAGGAAGTGTTTTGCCCATTTATTAGGTAACCTCAGATTTCGCAGTGATGGCTTTTGTACGTGTAGTATCCTGTAGTATTAGCAGACTATATATCATGTATGTTCTTTACACTGAAAGGCTGTCTTTCTTTAATCACTAAACGATCTTTCTGGTCCTGTATTTTTGACAAACAGATATCCTGTGATACTGACCAACTTTGTTGTCTTCTTTTTTTAAAAAAAAATCTATCTGCCTCATTGCGGCGAAACCCGTATGGAATTTGTTGAGTTTATTTCTAGTAGTCCCACAACTGTAACAATGTTAACTGACACTGTAGAACAGTTGATGGAGACTATGAACAGTATTCAGCTGATTAAGGGATCGAATTAACATAAATATTTTCATACTTCATTGAAAACATTTTGGGGGGAATAAGTGAGATGATAGCATATCCATTCAGTATTAGGTCATATTTCGTTGACCATCTTGAAAGTAAGAGAATTGTATTGACTACTATTCCCCTTGCTTTTTTTGCCCACCATCATCTACAAATAAAAGCAGATACGTATTTATGATTGATGCAAAACCAAGATGAAACAAAGCAACAGAAAAACCATAAGGATTGACAAAGTTTTGTCAAAAAATGTAAGCAGGATATCCGTGAAAAGGGGAATAATATGTCTTATCTCGAATGGTGGTGTTACTAAAGTTATGATTTCCATTGTGCGAAACAAATTTGATTTTATAAAACTTTGGCTTTGACAAAAGAAAATAAGTAAAAACATAATTTTCCTTTAAGATTTTAGTTTGAAAGTTGTCAAAGACAACCGTAGAGCAAATTAGAATAGAGTATTTTATTTTCTCAATAACACTGTGCAACAGTGGGTCTCGGGCCTCAACCAAAAGTACTTGGACGTGGTATCACAAAACCCCGCTCGGTTTTGCTCCCATACGTAACAAATTTTTTGTTGCAGGCCGAAGAAAATTTTGGAGGTGGTCAGAACCCTATTTCGGGTTTTACTTGAATAAATACTAAACAACCTGAAATATTGAATTGCTACCTTTGACAGTATTGTAGCTATTTTCGCATTTCACAGTCCTCTCTAATATATTTCTAACGAAAAGTACACGGTTAATCGTTTATTTCACGAAACGTTTCGTGTTTTTAGCGTTTCTCTTCATAATTATCATATCTTTAAAAGGGTTTTCAAGTAACCAACACAACAAAAGGTGTTTTTAGGTAAAAATCTTTCAGCAAACAAGCATATTTTTGGAACGAAGTCCTTATCGCACGTTGCGGGATGGGGGCTAAATGAAAAAAGTTTAAACAACTTTTTTTTAACCGTATTGTGCTATAACCCATTATACAACCCAGTATTACTTGGCATACTTTTAGGATTTAGGATTTGTACAGTCAGGGACGTATATGAGGGTTGTGTTCTTTCGTGTTGCCTTTGTGATAGTCATGCCCATGTGAAGTGTGGTGGCTTCAATGGAAGGCATTATGATATAATTACGGCTAAGGAAAGCGGGCTTCGCTGGAGCTAGAGCTAAGACAAAGAAAGGATTTCAAACTTTAAATATTGCTTTTGTCTTTATTAGTTTGAAACTTAAATCTTTGGAGGATATGTTTGATACTTTTAAATGTCCTGAAGACATCCCGTCCTCTCCAAGACGGAAATAAAGATTCCAGTGATGTATTTTAATTGTGCCAGTAACTCCTAACTTGGATAATTTGGACAGTCTTCTCTTATCTCCGCAACAGTCGTCGTCTGTTGTTCCTTCATCCACTGCAGTCAGGGACCGTAATCATAACGATTTTTATTATAATAAACAATCCAATGCGTGTTCGAACTCACGGGCGATGTGTTAACACCTTTTTGCTACACGGTACCTGTTCGATTTCTATGAACGGACACATTAGTAAATGTTACATTGGAAAATAAAAAACAGCGTTCAATCATATGATGACGTTATTCCCCACAAACACCAAAGAATGCAAAGCAACAGACACTTGTATATACATACATATGTTGTTATATTCGTACATACGCTACACAGGTTCACAAAATTTTCATTGATCTCTTGAAATCTCATGTTTATATACGTCGAACCACGTCATTATTCTCTTTGCTCTGAGAGTGCTCCGCACCCACATTTTATTTGACTTACCTTTAACAATAATAAAAAACCAACCCGTAAAAAACATAGTTTTTGACTATACATTCTTTATATATGACGACGCTCCTTTGTCCAATCCCGCCCATATTTGCAGCAGATCTTAGAATATGTAAACCTAACCAACATACACAATTTTGTCCAAATACCGTTAACAGGAGCAGAAATAATGGATTTTTAATTGATATTTGTATGGGAGGTACCACGGCCCTTTATCCAATCCCGCCCATATTTTGATAGTTTATTTTTGTCATCTCTATTAGTTTGCATGCGAAGTTTCAGCTCGATTGGATAACGGGAAAAGGGTTAAAAAGGTGAAGTTAATATAAAGAATTTAAAAAGGCGTTGAATCATATGATGACGTTTCATTTAAAATCCAAACACACAACATCGCACATACTTTGTCCGAAGTAGCTGACGTATACGTGTGTCACATAACCACATGTTTGCCATATCAACAGCAACGAAACAGACAAACACACAACATCACACATACTTTGTGCGAAGTAGCTGACGTATTAGTGTGTCACCATATCGTCGTGGGAAGCCCAGGGGCTTGCAAATGAAATTTTGCGTGGCTATGCTTTATATCTCCGTTCAACAACAGCAACAGACACATGTACATACATATATACATTATTATGTAAATATATACCCTATAGACACAATTTCGTTTGCCTCACCCCTGCCACACCCGTCTTTCATTGCTCTCTTGCTCGCTCATTTTTGTTTAACACGTCATTATTCTCTTTTGCAGTCGCAGAAAATCTGGTTGTAGCAGCAGCATAAAATCTGGTTTTAGCAGCAGCATAAAATCGTTGACTTTGATAGATTTAGTCCCTATACGCCGCTATAGATGTTAACACATCAAAAATGATATATTAATGATTATATTATGAGTTTCAATGACTTTTTTCAATGGTAATGATTAATTTCAGTAATATATATTACAAAAATCAGGTGTTGTGTTTGCATTTTTTAGAACCGTATAGCCTCGAAAACTGTTGGACTGATCTTTTTTGAAATTTTCACAGAATGTAGCTGTGTGGTCGGTGGCGAAAAAAGGGTACTTGAATTTTTGATATATCAAGTTGGCGTTGCCCCACCCATTGGACTCTATTTTTGAAAACGCAATAAATGGAGGACTGTTTCACCAATCGCCTTGCAAATTTGTGTGGATGCATTTGGCAGCAAAATTCGTGATCAACCAAAAATGGGCGGGATCGCAATAGTGGGAGTGGCATACATCTTGAAACTTTGTACGGCTGTACCTCATGAACTATCAGACGTATGAATATGATATTTGGTGTATAAGTTGTTCCTACAATACGAATTACAGTCAGGGTGTAAGTGGGTGGTGCCACGCCCCCTTTTAAAAAATCGCTCTGATGGCTTTTCGAATAGACCGATTGTTATGAAAATTTCACAATAAGGTACCGATGACCTGCTGATAGGCCTTGGCTATACTTGGAAAAGATTTGATAACTTCAAATTAAAAATAATTAAATGTCATGAACTATCAGAGGTATGAAGATGAGATTTGGTATATAAGTTGTTCGTACAGTTCGAATTACAGCTAGGGTGAAAGTGGGATGTGCCACGCCCCCTTTTCAAAAATCGCTCTGACGGCTTTTCTAATAGACCGATTGTTATGAAAAGTTCACAATGTGGTACTGATGACCTGCTGATAGTCCTTACCTATACTTGATAGTGATTGGACAAAGGGGATGGCAAGGCCCATACATCTTGAAATTTAAAATTGCTATATCTCATGAACTATCAGAGTTATGAAGATAAGATTTGGTGTATATGTTGCTGTTACAGAATGAATTACAGTCAGGGTGGAGGTGGGGTGTCCAACGCCAATTTTAAAATAAACCGTCATAGCAATCATAATAATAGTTTGATCGTCCTGAAAATTTCACAGTATGTTACTGTTGGCATCTGCAGATTCTGATTCCACGCATTCCCATGATATCTACAAATATGCGCATCGATTTAACAGATTGCCGTTTCCGATTCGGTTGCCATTTGCGATGACCATTAACAAAGCGCAGGGGCAGTCGCTTAAAGTCTGTGGCTTAAATTTAACAAATCAGTGTTTTTCCCAAGGACAATATATGTTGCATATTCTCGTGTGAACAAGACTTACATATATATATTTGCACCAGATGACAAAACTAGAGCACTTGAATAAATAGAAAATAAATAACAAAATTGTGTTTCATTAAAATTACAATTCCGGGGTAGCGAAGCGCAACGGGAGCAGCTATTATAATATAATGAGAAGCGTTTTAGACAAATCACCACACAATCGACATCTAATCAAATTCTTCTAACAAACAGCTATTTGACATTCTTCTTCATAATATTCCACACAACTACAATTTTTTTTGCCCACTGTATTCTTGTTCACACTTTGGCATTACAAAAACTTTGAAGGAAAAACGAAGTTTGCCGGGTCCAGCTAATAACAAGTAAATTTAGAAATGCCAAAGTGAAAGAAGTTTAAAAAAGAACATTTTGTTAAATAAGTGGCTTTCCTTAAAAAAAGTAAGTTTTCTAAAAAATTACAGCAGACAGTTGTCCGAGGCCTTCGGCCACGGACAGTCCCTGCAGGCTGTGTCAGAGACACGGCCATTAAGTTTAACGTAGAATACGCCATCCGATAAGACAGAAAACATATATAACAATAAATTCATTTGCTTAAATTATTTATCATTTATTGTTATATATGTTTTCTGTCTTATCGGATGGCGTATTCTACGTTAAACTTAATGGCCGTGTCTCTGACACAGCCTGCAGGGACAGTCCGTGACCGAAGGCCTCGGACAACTGTCTGCTGTAATTTTTATATTTACCAACGGCATTTGATTCAAGTCCGTTTAAAAAAAAATATTATGTTCAATTTGTTTAAACTTAATTTAATTTATGTATTTTAATTAATATTTTTATTGAAATAAGTTCTGCGAATGTTGAGAGGGCCGCCCTAATATTAAAAAAGGTTTACCTTATCGAGTCTTCGCATTAGCATTCGAGCGTTGTGTGAAAGCTTTACGCTTTACAATTCAAAATGAATGTTACAACAGCTTTATTGAAGCTTTCGCAAAAAAGCTTCATTACGTTAGCTTGCTGTTTGTTTCACTTTTTACTAGATACATGTTGCCAAGCAACATTAGCTTGCTGTTCGTTTCACTTTTTACTAGATACATGTTCCTAAGCAATGTTGAGCAACCAAAAACACTCAACCAAACACCACACATATGTTTGAGTGTATGTGTTTAAACAATTTTCATTTGAGAAATTAAAATATTAGAAATATATCAACCAATATGAAATGTATATCAAACGAAAGATAACTTCTTAATTTACCTACAAAAAAAATTTTAAAAAAATTCATCTAGCCGTTCCCTCAAATTCAATGAAATAAAGATTACAACAATAAAAACCTGACATGAGTTCTCATATCGTAAGGTAAGACGTATTCTACGTCAAAAAAATACAACGTAACATATCTTAAAGACGTATCTTTGCTTAAAAAAAGTATCGTTTCTGAAAAAAAGTATTTTTTTTAAAGTAAGCACCTTTTCTTAAAAAAATAAATTTTTCTTACAACAAATTGCTTTTCTTATAAAACTACCTTTTCTTTAAAGAGTGCCTTTTTGTGAAACAAAATAACTGTTCTTGACATAAGTATCTACCCTTAAAACTTTACCTATTCTTGAAAAAAGGACCAATTCTAAAAAATTCCCATTTCTTTAAAAAAAAAACATTTCTTAAAAAAAATACATTCTCTTATAAAAAATGCATATTCATTGCTTTTTCTTACAAAAACTAAATTTTCTTAAAAAAACATTAGCTTTTAATATAAGAAGTACTTCTCTGTAACAAAATTACCTTTTCCGGAAAATATAATACATATTCTTACAAACAGGACCTAAAAATATACTTTAAAACAAATACATCCTATAAAAAAAATTTTTCTTAAAAAAAGTCTCTTTTCTTAACGATCCATTTGAATTATCGTATTTTTCAACGGGGGCCTTAGTTAGGCGTGTTTGAACTACCTAGTACAGAATACGAGTATATAGCGAAAGGAACTTCGTTCCAACCGGGTGTCCCCGGACACCTCATGCAATTTTGTATTATGCGACCATTTGAGATCACATTTGAAATTATAGGACTTTGATGTATTTGTCAATTTTGTCGAAAGCCTTAAGTTGCACAATTTTGGAGAATAATAGTACAGAAATTATTAGCGAAAATTTAAAAAAGTTTTATATTTCTGAATTGGTACAACAATTTAGGAACCCAAAATTTAATTTTTTTTCCTTAGTGTGTTTGACAAATTTGTTAAGTATATTAAGCACTACAACTTTGTGGAAGATATAAATTTGTAATTTGTTCAATATTGAATACATATAGGTGAACATTTAAAGAATATGGTTACACGCAGCATTTCTACACCAATTATGGAGTTCTTTATATAATTTTTGTTGTTTAGTGTATTTAGAAAAGTTAGCAAGAAATTTATAAGGTACAATTCTTTTCAAGACAGCTTCCGCAATTTATTTACCGTTAGGCAATAAATGTCAAAACATATTAAATATGTGAAATTTTTCATGACGTTTCGTGAAATAATCGATTAGCAGTGTATTTTTCCTTAAAAATATATTAGAGGGAATTGTGAAATGGGAAAATAGCTACAATATTGTGAAACGTTGTGATGCAATATTTCAAGCTGTTTAGGATATATTGAAGTAAAATGTGAAAAGGGCCCTGACCCACCTCTAAAATTTTCTTCGGCCTCTCAAGAAAAATTGTTACGTATAGGGGCGAAACCGAGCGGGTTTTTGTGATACCACGATTGAGGCCCGAAACGAATTCCTTTTATTTGTGTTACAGTGTAATTTAAACTTCATAGGTATGGTTGCAAGTTAACACTGGATAGTGTAAAGCATGGGTTTAATAATACCAGATAGAGGTATTAGTCCAAAACGTCCTACAAAACCACATTAACGGAATTTCGTGTTTGTGTGGCAAAATATTTGGGTTACAAATGTATACAAACGATCAACAAAAAACAACAAAAAAGTGCAAAATACCTTTAAATTTCACAATTCTATAACAAAACGAAATGAAAAATTAATTCAACGGTTGTTGTAACTCCACCTGATGAAAGTTAATTTTCGTCGAATATCTCTCATTTGCACAAACCTACAACGAAGAATGTCAAAGGAAATGTCAGCTGAGAGAATAACCTGCTCTATTCTAGTTTGCCTTATGAAGACAACTGATTAAAGATGGCAATAACTTCGTATATAGTTTGAAAAGCGCTTGTTTGCATCAATAATGTTCTAGAAATCGATGTTACCGTTCTATTGTGTTTTTATGTTAGAAAGAAGATCTACCATATCTTATATTATATTACCCACAATACTTGATAGGAGCAAAAAACAATCAAGTATGTTTCAAAAAAGCAATTCCCAATATGACATGGACATATTTAGCTTCCACCGCCAAATACAAAAACATATGTATGTATGTATATTACATATCTGTATGTTTATATTACTTATGTAAGCAATTTTTTTCGCGCACAACCATTCTCTTTACAAAATCTGCGGTTTCAGCTGTTGAAGCTATTTTTATTACAATACTGTAGCGCAAACCAACGTGACACATTGTATGCCAAAGCTATCAGCCTGGTCATTAGCATATTAACAAACTGCCAATTTATAAATTTTTTGCTCAAGCTGACAAAAAAAAATGGAAACAATTGTTGTTCTAAAGGGGTGGCAACCTTTAAAAAATATTTCAAAATAAACTCGTTTATGAATAAAAACCAGGAAAGGAATTTACATAAGAGGATATAGACACAGGTGTTAACTTCAAAGCCTGAAAAAATATAACTTCTGTTAATGCCAAAAATGTATTATTTTTATAAATTGTACACATATTATCGGATTTAT
This sequence comes from Phaonia tiefii, assembly GCA_963931995.1. Lineage (NCBI taxonomy): Eukaryota > Metazoa > Arthropoda > Insecta > Diptera > Muscidae > Phaonia > Phaonia tiefii. The sequence continues at coordinate 24,672,436 of OZ008369.1, read as the reverse complement.
ATAAAAGCATTTGAGCAAACTTGACGATAAGTACTAATTTAGCTAAAATTTGGAGGGGATTTACTTCCTCAGGGTCCCAATAAAGTTGGTACTGAGGTCATGAAATTACAAACGTAAACTCCCTACACGCTGAACAAAAACGGTACCTGTAAGATTATCCAGCTACCATGTACATCAGGGTGGGTAGATTTAGCAATCGATATTGTGGCATCGATTTTTCGATAGATTTGGCATGAGGAAAATAAATTCCACTGCGACATACACTCCGCTTCACTTATTTAAAGGCACGTAAAATTCCATATTCAGCAGCCTGTATCTCTTGCACTTTGTAACAGACTGCAGAATTTTAAAATGGAAATGGAAGCTAGACATCTTGGGATATAAAGAAATTATGACAATAGTGGTTTCTTAACTGAAGAACTTTTTTTGGGCAATTTATAAAAAAAGTAAAAAAATTGGCTATATTTTTGGTTCATTTGAATAAAGGCACTTTATTATTTTTTATAATTTTTTAAAGTAAGCGATAATTTTTTGTAGGGAACGCTCGTTTATTATAGTTTATTACATCTTAATCATTTTTCGAGTCAAAATGGCAAAACAAAAAATGTTCAATCTATCGGAAAAAACTAAAATCGATGTTTACCGTTCCGAAGGATATTCTTATCGCGCAATAGCTAAAAAAATTGGACGGAGCCCAACAGTTGTCGAGAATTACATCAAGGGGTATTGAAAAAATTTTAAAGGAGGGGTTTCATTGTCTTTATCTACGTATGAGAAAAGAAAAAAACCTCAGAATTGCTTCTAGTTCTGCCTTATCCTTGTCAAAAATAAGAACTCAACCTGGAGTGGGAGCGAGCAAGTCATCAGTACGCAGAGTAATTGAGAGCTGTGAATATCTTAAATACCTGAAATTCTAAAAAAAGCCGCCATTTAATGCTCCTCGTAAGGAAAACCGGCTTCAATTCGCAAGAGACTACATGGTATGGGATATGCAGGAAAGAGGTCATGTAAATGACTGCAGAACCGTTGTATTTACGGATGAGGAGAAGTTTAATTTGGATGGGCCTAATGGCTATAACTATTATTTCCATGATCTGCGCAAAGAAAAGCGTTTTTTGAACCGACATCGCAGCCGAGAGGGCGGCGTTATGGTGTGGGGTGCTAATACGTACTATGGCACCATCGATCTTGAATTATAAACTGCAAAAATGACTGGTGCAAGCTATAAAATGTTATTGAAATCGGCTTTTCCGAAGTTCAGTGAACTTTTTGGTCGCATATCTTGGATATTGCAGCAGGATAATGCCCAGAGTAGTAAAGGAGTTCATTCCAAGCCAAAATGTTAATATTCTTGACTGGCCACCCCATTCGCCAGATCTAAACATTATCGAAAATGTCTGGGGTTGGTTATCTCGTGAGGTCTATAAAGGAGGTAGACAACTTGATGACAATTAGTCACTAATTCAGGCCATTAAGGATGCTTGGAATCAAATTTCGTTGGATTACATAAATTCTCTTTATCTCTCAATGAAAACACGTATATTTGAAGTTATTAAAAACAAAGGGGGTTATATACATTATTAAAAATTCTTAAGTAAAGTAAAATAAATTTAAAAAAAAACAAGAAAAACTGTTTTTCATTAAAATTAATTAAAGTGCCTTTATTGACGTGAAACAGAAAAAAACAGCACATTTTTGGACTATTTTTTATAAATTGCTCAAAAAAGTTATTTAGTTAAGCAAGCACTATTGTCATAATTTCCTTTATATCCCAAGATGTCTAGCTTCCATTTCCATTTTAAAATTCTGCAATCGGTTACAAATTTCAAAAGATACAGGCTGCTGTATATGGAATTTTTAGTGCCTTTGAATAAGTGAACTGGAGTGTATAATTAAAATCTAAGTCATTATCCTGAGAAATACGTGTCAAATCTTAAAAATATGCTTGATTCAAACTCTCAAAATAATGTCGTTAAAAAAAATTATCTGTTCAAATTTGGAAAATATATTTTCCTAATTATTCTTACCATGACACGTTATTTGAGCCCAATATTGACAAAAAAATAGTTTCTGTTACCGAAATGCATTATAAGTACCATCTTATAATAGCACCCCACACCGTAACGACGCCCTCTCGGGTGTGATGTCGGTTTAAAAAACGCTTTTCTTTGCGCAGATCATTGAAATAATAGTTGTAAATGTAATAATGTAGTTAATTAAACTTCTTCTCACCCGTAAATACAACGGTCCTCCAGTCATTTGCATGACTTCTTGGCTGCACATCACATACCATGTAGTCTCTTGCGAATTGAAGCCTCTTTTCCTTACGAGAAGCATTATTTATTTATTTATTTATTTATTTATTACTCCGCTACAAAAATTTAATTTCAGCTGAAGGATTAATTTTTCAAATTGCACTTACGTACTATGTTACAAAATATCCCTTACAATGTATAAAAATTTTCAGTAAATTAGCGTTTGTATAAAAAAAAGTGGATTTGTGATATTACGTGGAAATATTGCTTGGAATTGTATTAAGAATGGTATTTAATAGATTAAAAAGGCGAAATTATCAATTATTATTTAAATAATATTAAATATTTTCTAAAGTTTTAAAATCTATTGAAAACAACGGCCAGTGAATCATTAAATATCTATAACAAGTACAGATATGGGTATTTTTTTTAGGATATTAAAAACAAGAAATTTGTGAATAAAGCCAGTCGGCAGTTAAATATGGATCGAACAAATGTGTATATGTGAGGAAATTTTTTCGAAATACTAAAAACAAAGATATCGATGTACATATATGAAACACTGTGCAACAATAATACCATTTTCCAAAATCACATACGTTGGTGTTTTAAAGTTAAAGTTTCTCCCATTACGCTAGTTCGTGCAGCAAAAGACTATGTGTTCTTACATCTAGAGATTTGCAAGTTATTATAATATTCTCTTAAAATCTATCTTATAACTATCCTATAACTATCTATTAACAATTAATAACATATAAAAATCAGTAGCCGGTGTACAATTGATGACGAAATCAGGGATAGGTGCATATGTATATGATAGATAAAATAAGGAAACTGGAAGCATGATATGAAGAAGTGTACAGGATGCAGACTTAGACGAAGCAGGAACACAGGATCGGTAATTGAGCAACACATAAAATAATTCTGTTGACCAAATTCAAAGTATACAGGACGCAGACTTAGATGAAACAGGAACACAGGATCGGTAACTGAGCAACACGTAAAATTATTCTGTTGACCAAAGCGATGGGAGGATACAGAAAGTACAGTGGACATCGTATACATTCAATATAATATAGTTATGTATCAGTGTGGCGAAGACAAATTTACAACAGCGATAATTGGGTGTTAAATATTGATGGTGGGAACTAAGTACTTTGATGATGACGACAACTGGCAACCATAGCATATGATAATTCATAAATAATGTATTTTTTCACTTTGTGCAGTGGTTCAAGAAATGGAAGATATACTGAAAGATCATTATAAAGAGAGCAAGGTGCTCTAAATGGATTGTAAAAATCATAGTTTGATCGGGTAATGGACAATTTTAAAGGTCGAAAATTACGGCTAAAACGTGATGGTATATTTAAATTTAATCTGTTTAACAAAAATAAAGAATCAATTTGACCATTTAATACTTTAATTATAAACATAGATTTAAGCATATATCGTCTTCGTTCAAGAGTTGCTAAGTCAATGAGTTTAAGTCGCTTTTCATATGGTGGTAAGTTTTCAAATTGATTCCAGCCAAGGCCTCGCAATGCAAACAAAAAAAAATGCTTTTGGACAGATTCAATTCTATCTATGTAAGTGTTGTAATAGGGACTCCAGACGATACAGGAGTATTCAAGAATGGGCCTTACAAGACTTGCAAAGAGTGTTTTTGTTATGTATGGATCATTAAACTCCTTTGACCACCTTTTAATAAACCCCAACATTGAGTAAGCCATATTGACAATACTTTCAATATGAAGATTAAAACGTAATTTCTGATCTAACAAGACGCCCAAATCCACAAACGATTTGACCTCTTCTAAATTGTACGGGTCAATTGTATATACCCATGACATTATCGGCTTCCTTGAGAAAGACAGTTTCTTACACTTCTTTAGGTTTAGGGACATTCCATTTACAGAGCACCAAAGTACTAAATTAGACAGGTCGGATTGTAAGCGACGAGTATCAATTGTGTCTTTATAAGATAAAAAAAAAGCTTAACGTCATCTGCGTACATTAAAATATTAGAAAACTTAATAGCCGAAGGTAGATCGTTTAAATAAAGCACAAATAATAATGGTCCCAAATGACTACCCTGGGGAACCCCAGAGGATACAACGATATTTTTAGATAAAACTCCATTAAACGTTACCTGTTGCGTTCTTTCCGTAAGATATGAAGAGATCCACTTAAGAAGCCCAGGGGGAAATCCAATCTTATCCAATTTGAAAATTAGAAGGTCATGAATTACTGTATCAAATGCTTTGCTGAAATCAGTATATATGACATCAGTTTGGCAGTTGTTCGAGAAGGCTTCGAAAATATGACACGACAATTCCAACAAATTCGTTTTTGTCGACCTATTCTTAACAAAACCATGTTGATAAGGGGAGACAATTGAACACACAGAACGAACAATCTTCTGTGTTACTATAAATTCAAATAATTTAGGAATAGCACTTAACTTAGCTATTCCCCTGTAGTTGTCAACGAGTCGTCTATCACCACTTTTATAGAGTGGTATAATATAACTTTTTCTCCAAGGTAATGGAAAATAACCCAAACTAAGAGACATATTACAAATTTTCGTAAGTGGAATATACAACTCATCTGCACAAGCCTTTAGAATTGAGGAAGGAACACCATCACTTCCTGGAGAATTTGAATATTTTAATCCATTTAAACCGCTTAAAACTTCATCTGCACTTATTGTTAGATTTGTAAATACATTGTACGTCGAAAGTTCATAAGGGTAGGTAGAGTTAAAAGAAGTGGAAGAGTATGTTTGTTGAAAAAATTCAGCAAATAAATTAGAAATAACAGGGTCTTCAGAGGATTCAATATTCCCGTATTTAAAAGAAGTTGGGAATCCTATTACTTTCCTTTTAGAATTAACAAATTTAAAAAAGCTTTTAGGGTTTTTCTTAATATTGATTTTCATCCTAGTTATATACCTTGAATAGCATCTCTGATTTGTTAAATTATACTTACTTCGGGCCACAGTGTAGTTAATATAGGCCAATGATGTAGAGTTTTTCCTATACTTTGAAAACCTATACTTAACCTGCTCAATTTCTTTGTACCCCAGGGTGGACCAGGAGTTGAAATATTTATGGTTAAAGGGACAGATACAGAAAACGCATTATTCAAAGTATCGTAAAAACTCAACACTTGAAAATCTATGCCACAATTATCGGGCCAGACGGATTGAACTAGAAACGACTTGAGCATGTCATAATTCGATAACCTAAAATTATACTTTTTCAAGTTTAAAACAGTCGTAGAGTGTTTGGCTTTAAGATTTAGGGAATCGCAGTTTAATATCAAAGTGTGGTGATATTTATCCTCAGGACAAACCAGAGGACCAATACTACCTAATGTAAATTCCACAGAACTAGAGAAAACTAAGTCTAGACTTCTACCATGGCAATTAGAAATATCATTTAGCTGATACATTCCCAAGCCAGATATTGAGTCAAGAAATTCGTTTGCAAAGTTTGACGAAGATGAAGGTTAAGTGGCGGTTTGTTTTGTAATTTCATGTACATAAGATGCTCACAGCTCTAAATTGCTCTGCGTACTGATGACTTTGTCGCTTCCACTCCAGCTTGAGCTCTTATTTTTGACAAGGATAATGCAGAATTAGAAGCAATTCTGATGATTTTTCTTTTCTCATACGTAGATAAAGACATTGAAACCCTTCCTTTAAAATTTTTTCCATACCCCTGGGGGTCCTTGATGTAATTGTCGACAACTGTTGGGCTCCGGCCAATTGTTTTAGCTATTGCGCGGTTAGAATATCCTTCAGAACGGTAAACATCGATTTTAGTTTTTCCGATAGATTTATAATTTTTTGTGTTGCCAATTTGGCTCGTAAAAATAGTACATTTCTGAACTATTTTTATAAATTGCTCAAAAAAGTTATTGAGTTAAGCAACCACTACTGTCATGATATTTTTTATACCTCAAGATATCTAGATTCCATTTCCATTTTAAAATTCTGCAATCGGTTACAAATTGCAAAAGATACAGGCTGCTGAATATGAAATTTTTAGTACCTGTCTATAAGAGAACCGGAGTGTACGTTATTAAGAAAATAGGAGAACTCTGTGTGTATTTGTCCAGCAAACAGATATTTTTTAAATTTTTTTCACCATTTTTCAAATTCGGTGATGATTTCACACATTATTTTATAAAGAAACCATAATAGTCTTGAATTTATTCAATAGATACGTTTCCTAATGAGTAAAACGCAACTATGTTGGGAAAAATGCGGTACTAATTAACTGTGTTATTGAAGTTTTTATTAAAACAAAAATGAATTATGCTTTGTTTTTATTCAATTTTATCAGCATCATGAAGCTTTAGTAAAGAGAAAGTGCATAAAAATATCTCGAAAAACATTGCGCAGGCATTTTTGCAAAATGATTGTTTCACACTTTTTAACACTATTAGGCTACAACCCACTATTATCAACTATATTGTTTGTTTTGCTTAGGTTTGTGTCTAGACTAACTAGATGTCACACATATGTCGGAAAATTTCTTGTTTAATGGGACGTTTCCAAGGTGGATCCTGTAACCAATATTTAGTATATATAAGAATTGTATTTTTGCACCCAATTAAAAGTAAATTTAGAAAAGCCAAAGTGAAAGAAGTTTGAAAAAAGAACGTTTTCTTCAATAAGTGCAAAAACGTACCTTTTTTTTAAAAAATCAAAAATACCTATTCATATTCTTAAACAAAGTATATTTTCTTAAAAAATATAAAAAAAATTTTAATTTTGCTAAAAAAAAAAGTTAATTTTCTTACAAAAAATACTTTTTCTTAAAAAATACAATTTGTTTTAAATGTAGTTTCTTAAAACAAATTGCCTTTTCTCAAAACATGACCTTTTCTTTACAGAGTACATTTTTTGTGAAACAATATAACTTTCTTGAGTTAAGCACCTACTATTAAAAATGTGGCGGCATTAAATATCGCCCAAACGAAAAATGACCCAACAATTTTTTGAAAAATCGCCCAATTCTTAAAATTGTGTCAAACTATGAAAAATAGACCAAAATCACATATGAAATTTACCCCAAAAATAAAGGCGGCATGAAATTTCGCCCAAAAGAAAAATGACCCAATAATTTTATGAAAAATCGCCCAATTTTTAAAATTGGGTCAAAATATGAAAAATTTCCCAAAATTACACATGAAATTTACCCCAAAAATATATGCAAAATGACCCAAAAGAAAAATGAAAAATCGCCCAAAAATATTGGGCAATTTTTCTTAAAAAAATGGCCCAAATTATTTGGGCAAATTTTCATATGAAAAATAGCCCAAATAATTTGGGCCATTTTTTTATTGAAAAATTGGTCATCTAATACCATTTTGTGCAAAATTTTCATATGAAAAATAGCCCAAAATCATAGTGAGAATGAAATAAGAAATACATGTAGGAGTACAAAAGTTTAATATTTGAAAAAGATTAAATCTCAGCCATTTATAGCCATTTCGTATTGTGTATAAATAAGCGCTGTAGTCGAAAAATCGCGTGATTTTTGAGAAATAATTGCTTCATAATGTATTGGTGCAAGCGCCACAGGCGAAAAATTATTTCTCCAAAATCGCGCGATTTTTCCGAAATAATTTTTCATGTTTTGTTTTAGCGAGCGCCGCTACAGTGAAGTCTCTTTTAAGAAATCATGCTATTCTTTTTGAAAAGAATTTTGTATTGTGTTTAAGTAAGCGCTGCAGTCAAAAAATCAAGCAATTTTGGAGAAATAATTGCTTAATAATTTATTGGTGCAAGCGCCGCAGGCCCAAAATTATTTCTCCAAAATCGCGCGATTTTTTCGAAAAAATTTTTCATGTTCTGTTTTAGCGAGCGCCGCTACAGTGAAGTCTCTTTTAAGAAATCATGCTATTCTATTCGAAAAGAATTTTATTTTGTGTTTAAGTAAGCGGTGCGGTCCGCTTACTTTTGTGTGGCAAAAAAATTCATATTCCATATTTTCCACAATGGGTCTTTTTTCATATTTAATTTTATGAAAAAACATCCAAATGGGCAATTTTTCACAAACGTGTCGTACGAAAAATCGCCCAAAGGATGAAAATGAAATATTGCCCACAATTTATGAAATAAGACCCACTCTTTCTGGGCGATATTTCATATGAAATTTCGCCCACTTTTGTATGGGATTTTTTTGGGCAATTTTTCATAAATTTTTTTGGGCGATTTTTCGTTGCCCCAAAAATAAATGCAAAATGACACAGAAAAAATATGACAAATCGCCCAAAAATATGGGGCAATTATTCACACAAAAAATGGCGCACATTAATTGGGCAAATTTTCATATGAACAATAGCCCAAAATCATAGTGAAAATGAAATATGAAATACATGTAGGAGTCCAAAACTTCAATATTTGAAAAGGCTTAAATCTCAGCCATTTGTAGCCATTTTATATTGTGTTTAAATAAGCGCCGGATTTTTTTTATCGATTTTTAGAAATAATTTTTCATGTTTGGTTTTAGCGAGCGCCGCACACTGGGGATTTCGCGGAAAAAAGTCAAATTGTCAACATAGTCTTCATGCAATATGCAGTGGTATTTTGAAATTAAAGACTAAATGGTACAGTCAAATCAAAAACAATTACTTCAATCTGACTGGTAGTTTTATTTTTATGCCGTTTCAAACTCCGAACTTGTATGTTTTACCGAACTAACTTAATATAAACCTAAGAATTTCAAGACGAATATTATTTTACTATGTGAGCTAACGTGTTTTTTTTTTTATTTTTTATTTAAAGTAGGATATATATATATATGAAATTATAACTAAAATCCCTTTTTTTCCAAACATTTGGATCTGAAATGTTAGCTGTACTTGCCTATGTTTGGAAATCACTACTAATACATTGTCTCATATCTGTTCTTACATTTTTAATCAATTTCAACTGCGGCCAGGTGCGCCTTTCAATAAAACTTATATTTTTTATATTGTACATATATTATATTTTTTATATCTTTTTTTTTATATTTATTTTTTTTTTAATTCAAAGAGAACGTATTAAAAGAAGTTGTGTTATTAAAAGAGTTTTACGACTGTTCATGATTGCGCTAATTTTTTGACCCATGTCCATTGCTATAAAACGTTCACACAGCTGTAAACTATTGACAGCAGTTGATTGACATACATACAATTTTTTTCTCTCCCTTCTTGAAGTGTGTGATAAGTAACAGTGAAAAGAAAACTGAAAGTCAAACACAATCTAAATAGTTACAAGTGTTACAACTAAAACAAATAGTGATTTCGAAATAAAAATAATTTACATTATAACAAACAAAAAACAATTAACAACGACAATGGAAACTTTTTCTATTTCACATGGGGTTTTATGCTCGATGCTTCGGGAATTTGACGAAGACAGAACAAAATTAAAACAGTGTTTGCAACAATCGTACATTGGCTTAAACGAAAATAGAGCATGTGAAATTTTGGATGCAATATATAAAAGATTTTACTCTGTATTTAAACAAAAATGGCAGGATTGTTATCGTAAGATCTCCCGATTTGAAACAAAATATGCAAATTGGCTTGAAGGCACATTTACAATAAAGTTTTCTGAGGCTGAATGTTCTACCAGTTCGGGACTTGGTCGGCCACGCAAATCGTTTGAGGAGTGCTGTGATCGCGCCAAACGATACAAAAGGGATGAAGTACGTGCTACGTTTCCTCAAGAAGTAATTGATTTTGCTTCTAGTATTTCAAAATCTAACCACAAAATTTGTGCATCAAAAACTTTGGGGATGTTTACAAAGCTTGAACTTACAAAAGAGAAATACGAGTATCTAATGCATTGGTTACAAAGTGAAGGGTATAACATACTTGTACCATACAAAGAACTCACGAACCAAAAAACTAACAGTTATCCTCAAGGAATTTCTATTACTGAAAGTTCAGGTAGTGTACCTCTGCAAAATTTGTTGGACCATACTGCTAAAAGAATCCTAGAGACCAAGTCAGTAGAAGAAATAAACAAAATTGAAAGCGGAAATCTAACAATGTACTATAAATGGGGCTGTGATGGGGCATCTAGTCAAAGCGAATACCAACAGACCTTTTCAGATGATAAAATTTCTGACTCCCATTTATTTATGACATCAGTTGTACCACTTAAATTATCATTAAGTGATGACATTAATAAAGTAGTATGGAACAACAATAAACCTTCTTCCACACAGTATTGCAGAACACTACAGTTTGCATACATTAAAGAGACACCTCATGTTATAAGAGAAGAAAAGAGAAAAGTCGATGAGGAGATATCGCAACTAAAACAATTTGAGTTAACAGTAAATAATCGTAACTTTAAGGTAAAACATCAATTATATTTTACAATGATTGACGGCAAGACAGCACAATCAGTAACAGAAACACCAGCAGCATCTTCTTGTTTTATTTGTGGAGCCACAACATCCAAGATGAATAAAATCCAAGAAGTTCAAGCTATGCCCGTAAATGAACAAGCACTGCAATTTGGTATGTCACCTCTTCATGCGCGTATTAAGCTGATGGAGTGTCTTTTGCATGTAGCTTATAATATTGAATTTAAACGTGGGAGAGTCGACTTAAATACTCGTCCAATAAGAGAAGCCCGAAAAGGTTTGATAAAGCGTGAACTTAAAGATAAAATTGGAATACAGGTTGATACTGTTAAGCAAGGCACTGGTACGACAAATTCAGGAAATACGTCACGAAGATTCTTTGGTAATCCTGCTTTGATTTCCGAAATCACGGGTCTAGATGCAGGCATAGTCAAAAGGTTTTCAATAATTCTCGAAGCAATAACAATCACCGAGGCAGTGGATCCCAAAAAATTTGGTGATTTTTGTCTGGAGACGGCAAAAGAGTTTGTTGCACTGTACGAGTGGTACAATATGCCAGCTACACTCCACAAAATTCTCATTCATGGGAAAGATATAATTGAAAACTGTATTTTTCGTGTAGGCTTACTATCCGAAGAGGCTCAGGAAAGTCGTAACAAAGACTATAAAAAATATCGCCTCAGACACTCCAGAAAATGCAGTCGAATTGCCACGAACGCAGATATTATGCACCGAATGATGCTAACGTCTGATCCCATGATCTCACATTTGACTCCTTCGTTTATCCACAAAAGGCATAGTGATATAAGCGACGAAGTTGAGGCTATGTTAGAATACTAATACTTAATAATAATTAAATTTATATGAAAAATTCGTTTGTTTTTATATGGGCGGTATAGGATGGGCGTGGCCGATTTTAATGAAACTTTTACAACTTTTTCATTTTGTTAATTGAAATGAAATGTCTGTGCTAAATTTCAACATGTTCGGAGCAAAAGAAAAAATTTTGTATGAAAAATTCATTTTGGGTTATATGGGCGGTATATGATGGGCGTGGCCGATTTTTATGACAATCTATATTTTTCTTAATAACGTTAATTAAGTGCTAGGTGCCAAGTTTTATCACTCTACGAGCACTCCTTATAATTTTTTCCCAGAAATGTATGAAGCCTTCCCCACTGTGCGCCGCTACAGTAAAGACACTTTAAAAAAATTATGCTATTCTTCTTTAACAGAATTTTATATTGCGTTTAAGTAAGCGCTGCAGTAAAAAAATCACACAATTTTGGAGACATAATTGTTTCATAATGTATTGAACCAAGCGCTGCAGGCGAAAAATGTATTTCTCCAAAATCGCGTGATGTATTTGAAATAATTGTTCATGTTTTGTTATAGCGACCGCCGCTAGAGTAGTCACTTTTAAAATATCATGTTATTCTTTTTGAAAACAATTTTATATTGTATTTAAGTAAGCGCTGGAGTCAAAAAATCGCGCAAGTTTGGAGAAATAATTGCTTCATAACGGATTGGTGCCAGCGCCGCAGGCGAAATATAATTCTCGAAAATCGCGCGATTTTTTCAAAATAATTTTTCATGTTTTGTTTTAGCGAGCGTTGCTATGGTAAAGTCACTTTCAAAAAATCATGCTATTCTTTTTTAAAAGAATTTTATTCTATTTTTTATTTAAATAAGAAAACGAACAATCGCCCACAAATTTCGGAATTATTTCGGATTATTTTTGGGCCATTTTTATTATCTACAATTATGAAATATGGCCCACAATGGGTCTGTTTTCTTATATAATTTTATGAAAAACCATCCAAATAGGCAATTTTGCGCAAGCGTATTTTGATGAAAGTGGAGGATGAAAGTGAAATAAGACCCTCTGGGGAATATTTCATACGAAATTTCGTCCACATTTGTATGGGGTTTTTTTGGGCAATTTTTCATACATTTTTTGGGCGATTATTCTTTCGCGATTTTTCGTTGCCCCTAAAAATGTACCTAATCTTGAAAAAATAAAAATTCTAAAAAAAAAACCACATTCCTAAGAAAAAAAAAACATTTTCTTCAAAGAAAAAATGCCTTCTCATAAAAAATATACCTTTCTTAACCCGCCAATGGTGACGTACTGGTCTGTGAGACCGGCTGTGTTAAAAAATTCGTATAACTTTATTCTCCGTTATTGTTTTTTGTTGCGATTTCGAGTAGCTGCATCATTGCACATGCCCCACCATCAGGTAATGACGAAGCTGCTTAGTGAGCACAACTTCTGTACTTTTTTCTAACCTGGTGTGTGAGACCGTGAGTCACCGTGTATATAAGTAAAATAATCGCAACACTTTTGTATTATATTTTGGAAGGATACCAATTCTTGTTCATTTTATAAAAGTTCCTATTGTCGAAAGACCAATAAACATTATTTTCCGTAATGAATATGTGACTTTTTTATTTTTTCTTAATTTTAAAAAATGTATTGCTAAAACATTGTTATTTTTAATGCTCTATTAAAAACATTTGTGAATTTTAATATTGAAATAAAAGAACTTAAATGGATTATATATCTTTGTTTTATTGTCAAAGTGCATAAATAAACAAAAAAACATTAACTATTAGCAACACGTTTGGAAAAATCTTCAGTTGAAAACCCCCGTGCATGTGACTGGCGTCACCATTAATCAAAGTCAAATTTGCGTCGCCATTGGCAGGTTAAATACATTTTCTTAAAAATAAAATAATACCTTTTTCTTTCCGTTAAAAAGTACCTGTTTATAAGAAGTACTTCTTTGTTAAAAAAAATTCATACTGTTATGGCTTTTTCTTACAGAAAGTACTTCTTCTTAAAAATAGTACCTTTTCTTAAAAAATGCACGAGCTTTTAATAAAAGAAGTACCTCTCTTTAAAAAATTACCTTTTCGGGAAAATATAATACATATTCTTATAAAAAGCACCTAAAAATATACTTTGTTTTACACATTCTATAAAACAAAAATTCCTAAAAAAGTTTATCATTTTACAAAAAGATCTTTTCGTGAAAATCCATTAAAATTGTCATATTTATCAATAGGCGCCTTAGGCGTGTTGGAACTAACTAGAACAAAATATATAGCGAAGGGATCTTCGTTCCAACCGGGTGTCCCCTGACACCTCAAGTGATATTTTTTTTGCAGCAAAACCCTGAAAAACGGGTGTGTCGGGACAGCATGTTTTTTTATACACCGTAGGACGCACCTTTAAATGATTCCAATATTGTAGACATTGTCCACAGGTAAAGTACAGAATTCGTTGAAAACCCAAAAAAATACCAAAATGGTCCATCTTGCGGAACCACGAAATAGTCTCGGAATCATCATAGACCAAACCAAGGTTCATTTTGAGGGGTGGACAAAAAGCAAATTTTTTTTGTGAGTTTGTCTAATGTACATACATTCATATACTTACGTGCAAGCATTGTTTTCATGAATTTAATATCTGCTACTTTTTGTTTCAGTGTTATCTGTCACGTTTTTACTTTCACCAGTTTTCTACAAACAAAGCCATATTTGGTCACAAACTCATATACTATTATAACATATTAATCATTGTGCCTTCAAGAAGAAATATTGAATAGCAGCAAACACAATCTGTTTGGACACAAATATTCTATTTTTGCGACAAGCTCCAAACACGTTATATTTGCATCCAAACAACAACACTAAACAGATTTTTTAACAGACTTTTTTAATCCAAACCGGATAATTTCACACTTCCAAAATTTGGATTTTTTGTGTCAGTTGCTTAGGTTAATGCTTCGATTCGACTTTTGCAAATATATGGATGTTCTCCAAATATATATTTCTTCTAATATTCCAAAAAATGCGCATATGCAGAAATTTAATTCGTTAAATAGGGTGGTATTTGTGGCTGTCGACGGTGGAATGGTAATGTGGGCGGCTTTTGCCCATGAGATCGTTGCTTCGATATTTTATCTAACCAACTTGTATTTCTCCTGACGACGCACAGTGCGATATTTGACCACCAAAACGGAGACTAACTCAGGGAAGGATATTGACCACATTTAGTACAGATAATTCTCCTGCAGTGTGAAGTTGTGAAGAAATCCGTTCATTTATAAACGGTGTCTCAGCAAGAATGCTCTTTTTTATTTTAAAATAAAAACACGTTTTTTGAGATAGTTGTGATTTTTTTATTGGATTGTAAAGAAGATATGATACGATTAAGTATCGAACAAAATATCCGTCAAATGACCCCCACGGCTCTGATAATAGGCCATTACTTTTTCCCTGAAATTATGCATTACTTTTTTTACAGAGATCAGGCTCTATTTCACTGATGACGCGTTGGATCTCGGATTTGAGCCCAGGAATTGTTTCTGGTTTATTCGCATAAACCCTAAATTTCACAAAACCCCAAAGAGAGAAATCGCACGGCGTTAGATCGCATGATCTTGGAGGATCTTGGTATTGGTTTGTGAGGGACAAAGAGAGATTAATCTTTGTTATAACTCTTTGAATTGTAACTGAGCAACTGTATTTCTGCATTGCTCATTCAGTACGTGATTCATAAATATTCCAGAATGCGAATGTAAATTGCAGATAAAGTGAGTGTTTCTTATGTTGACTGATCTCTTGCGGTTTAGTTTCATGCATTCAGCTGTCAGTCGTTCAGGCGGATAGACAGCTATACTTCCACGCGCTAAGTAATCGCGTAATTGGGAGAAAATATGCATATGATCCACGTAAAAACCGGAATGTTTGCAAGTAAATATGACAATGTTGGCTTTTAAATATAAGTGTATTTGGGACTGGCAAATATGAAATATTTGAATTATGTTCCAAACATATACATTAGTCGTGCAGAATGTTTTAGGGAAAATATATTCCAAAGGTGGTTTTTATCAGCGCGTATGTATTTATGTATTTTATATTTCTATATTACATATTGGTATATTACACACTACGACAGTGGTTGGTACACAACATGAGAAATGTTAACAGAATATGAAAATAGGCTTAAAATAAAGAAATTCATGTCTCGTCGATTTGCTGTAGCACGTCAGAATTTTGAGAAAATCCATTTTTAAGCTTCGAAAGACCGTGGAGATTCACCTGTAATGTAATACTATTTAAAAGGTTATATAAAAACTGAATGGGTGAACCGATTTTAATGCTTGAGCCAGTTTTGAAAAGGGAATCAAAAAAATTTCTCCAGTAGATGGCGCTTTAATTTTCATGTAGAGTTAAAAAATAACCAAAAATGTAATGTAATGTAAAAATACAAAAATTAATATGAAATCTTATCTATTATTTTATGTTACAAATGTTGGTCGTATATTTTTTCGTGTTTCGGTAATTCTTTAACTTTACATGAAAATTAAAGCGCCATCTAGCGGAGAAAAAATTGCATTCTTAGTAAAAAAAAAATTCAAATTTAATTTCCTTTTCAAAACTGGCTCAAGCATTAAAATTGGTTCACACATTCTGTTTTTATAGAACTTTTTATAATAGTATTTCATTACAAGTGAACCTCCACGGTCCTTCGAAGTTTAAAAATCGATTTTCTCAAAATTCTGACGTGCTACAGCAAACCGCCGAGACAAGTATTTCTTTATTTTAGGCCTATTTTCATATTTTGTTAACATTTCTCATGTGTACTCAAAAAAATTTGATTTTGTCGTACTGTGTTGTAGGTTTGCTATTTAGTTTTAGAAAATTGATGTACATAGCAAAATGTTGTAGAAGTGAATGAAATATTTATTGGATCGATAAATCAATGCCTGCGATTTTGATTTTGAGGACAATTTCAAGCAACTGTCACTCATGGCTACGCTTCTCGTGGTCCAATCTGAAAGTCAAATTCGGCATACTTGTTCCAACATTTCGTCCGGTATCACCAATGACAAATGTAGATGTTGTCGTCCAAGGCCGCAATCATGGAAGGCTTGTTCGTATAGACGATAGACTTCACGGGACTTCCCACAGAAAATGTTCTAGTGCAAGCGCTACAATGTGAGATTATATGCTCACCCATCTCGCCCCTCAATTGTTTCATGGCATCGCGTGCAGTGCGGCATGTGGCACCTTCCTCTTGAAACCACATATCAACAAAGTCCAATTCTTTAATTCTGTGCAAAAAAAAAAAGGTCCGTGATCATCGAACGGTACCTTACGACATTGACCGTAACGTCAATGTATTTGAAGATGTACGGTCCAACGATGCCGCCGTTTTATAAGTTGGACCAAACACTTAATTTTTCAACATTCATTGGCAGCTTTTGAACAGTCACCTGTTCTTCGAACCAAATTCGGCAATTTTTTTGTTGACCTACCCATTGAGGTAAAAATGAGCCTCGTTGCTGAAAAAAAATTGTTGATAAAAAATGCAAATTTTTTTCAGGTTTCTCTTCGGCCCATTCACCAAAAAGACGACGCTGTAGTAGTTGGCCCGTTTTCAGTTTCTCCAGCAGCTGTATTTTGTATGGCTTTAGACCGAGGTCTTTACGTAAACTCTTCCAGGTAGTCAAATAATATAAACCCAATTGATCTACAATAACAGTGGCGGAGACATCAGAAATTTTCTCCTCGGTACGCAGTCTACGGATACGGGATGGTTAGCTGATCTCCAGCATAGTAAAACTGGTGCGAAAAGTGGTCACAATGGTTTGAATTGCCAACTCGGTGGGTCGATTATGACTACCATAAAATGGACCTAACTTGCAAAACACAGTTTTCACAGAGCACTAACAGGCGTTGTTCGCCTGTAATGTGATGAAATGGCAAGGCAAGACTGAACACTTTTGTCTTTGACACATATTCGTAAAATTATAGTCGGAGGCTACCCTATACGTCATTACTCTATGATTCATGTATTAATTTTCAAATATTTTTTTCAAATATATCCTGAAAATTTATTAGATACAATTAAATACATATGTATAAATGTTTCAGTTTTATGATTTATGAATAATTTTAAATTCTATGTCAGTAATACTATATGGCTTCAGTAGTCATTTCATCGTAATTTGATTTTGCTATCAACAAGTTTTCTCTAAATATTGCAGACATTATTCATTGTCCTCCGAATGAAAATTGTTTGCGATTATGACTTGGGTATTTGCTGAGGTCGTAGTCATTACAAATTCAAACATTTTGTGTGTATGTTTCATTTCATATATTTTCAATTTATTCAGTACTAACGCATGTTGGAAAATAAAATAATTTTATAATCTTAAACCCTGGTTGAAATACTTTTTACGGCTGCTTTAATTATTTCAGTACATGTAAAAATCAGAACTGAACCGGATCAATAATTAAGCCTTCTAGTAAATACTAATTCAATCGAATCGTATGCAATTTGTGAAATTGTTGATGTGTTAACATCTATAGGCACGGGTATGGCAATCTATTAAAGCGATCACATACAACCAACACAAAGCGTTAGCATCACACGTGGTTGTTGTACAACAATAGTCTCTGCCTGAAAAAAAGTATGATGGTATCGATGAAGCGGCAGCGAACAAACAAGCAGGTCGTCGTAGCCAAAAAGTATTAAATAGTATAGATAACTCATGGAACGAATTGTATTTACTCTGATTTTGTCATATTTTGGTCCATTGTTGGTATTGTTTTATGTAATAACATAGTCGAAATGGTGCATTTACATTGAAATTTTCCAATAAAGGATAAGACTCGATTATGCTCTTTTACTCAGAGTCTCTACATGAGAGCGGAAAAAGAGCGCAATACGTTCTCTATACTATTCAATGCATTTTGTTGTCGCTCTGTTTATGGAAAAAACAATAACAATTATTTCGGTGAGCTAAATATTGCTTTATTGATGGGATGACATATATAGGCACGGGTGGGGTATAATCTAACTAAGTAAACACATGCAAACAATACACAGCGTTAGCACACAGCGTTATCTACGTCGAAGCTATGCAGCGTTGGCATTGAAAATAATAACACAATGTATGTACATGTGTTTGTTGCTTTGCACTCTCTTTGGTTTTTGTGGAAATAAAACAAAAAGTATTAAGCAAGAAAATAATGACACATGTGTTTGTACTTGTCTTTAAATAATTTTAAGTATTAATATTATTTAAATGAAACATGAACATATGATTGAACGATGTTTTTTATTTTCTAATGTAACCGTGTATCAAAAAGGTGTTGACACATCGCCCGTGAGTTCCAACACTCATTGGTCTTTTTTTATTGTAATACCAACATCTATACCAATTTACGTCGTCATACCCCTAATGGCTCTGTAGATATGATCGATTCAAATTTCTATTCATAAAAGCGGTGTCACACCCCTTTTTCTAATTATGATATTATATTGCCTCAAATAGAGAGGCCCTACCGACGGTACCACCATTAGAATCGGTGAATGAATTTGGCCAATATAACAAATTTTTAGAAAGGTGCGTGGCACCGCCCACTTTCCACAAAAACGTAATTTTCCTTGACAGATCAACGTATGTACCTAATCTCATCCTTGTACCACTATTGTATCAGGAGATATTTTCAATTTCACGCTATGTGGGCAGTGCCGCGACTTTTTTAAATGGGGCGTGGCGCCGCCACTTTCCAAAAAAATCCTTTTTTGACCAACATATGTACCAAATCTCATCTTCGTACCTCTAATGCTTCTTGGGATATAGGCATTTCACATTTGGTGCTATGCGGGTGGTGCCACGCACATTTTAATGTCTTGCAGTCAGAGTTTCCAAAAGTCACCTCTTATCGCGCGTCTACGTAATAAAAGGACTCGACATGCCAAATTTAAAGGTTCTAGTTTTAGCCGTTCGGGCTGGGGAATGATCAGATAGTCAGTCAGTGAGTCAGTAACGCAAATATTTTATATAGTATGTATTTAAATCCGTCAATTGTTATTAAAATCAGGCCAACCAAGAAAGAGATAGCTTAATTATATTGTTATCTTGATCTTCGTCTGTCGACTTCGACTAGGACTAGGGTCGCCCTTATACCTTCAGTCCATCTTGCACTAGATAACTCTTGAAAATTGACAAAAAAATCGTCAAGCAAAAGAAAAACCACATCTTAACATAAGTGTTACAATGTTTTTTCCATGAGTTTTCTTTTGTTTGGTCTTCTGTCAAAACTCAGTACAAAAGAGACATCCCAAAGGAAAAATATATCCAATTTTACAGAAGGAAATTTAAACTGCGCTAGTTAAAGAAAATCTACTCAAGTGAAACTTTGATACCAGTCATTTCAAACAGAGAGAGAGAGGGACAGAGATGTTAGAATGAAGAAAAAGGCTAAGCCATGTCAGCCGTCTGCAGTTTATTTATCATTAAATTCTTAAAGCCAAAAGGCGAATTCAAGTACCAAATATATAATGGTAAAGTCAAAGAAATATGCAAACACTTGACTGTTCTTCGAGAAAAATATGTCAACGCTGCTATCAATTCGAATTATTTGAAATGTTCCATTGAAAGGAATTTTGTTAGTTGTGTATATTGGCGAGTGTGTGTGACTTTTGTAAAAAGTTAAATAATTTTAAAACTGTATTGTTTGTAAATCTATTGTGTGTGTAACCCTTTAGCTATATTTTCAAATAAACAAAACCATTATATTAGCATAATTCAATTTAGTTCAAATACACTAAATAAACAACAAGTAACTTGGTCTGATATACACAGTTTTTGCATTTATATTTCAAATCGCTGTTTACACTCTTGAAGGATTTATATGGCGTTACCAACTTTAAAGCATTTTGTATTTACAAAATTTGTGGCAACTTTCATACATTAAGCAAAATCGCACGAAGCTGGGAAAACGTGGATCTTTAATATTTTTGTATATTTTATATTGCAACGCAGTTACAGGTCAGTGAAATTTGTTACGTTTAGAAATCTCTGGAACACCAAATATGGAAAAGGAGCACTTGCAGATGATGGTTTCGAAAATATTACATAAATTATTTCATAATTTGTTTCTAATTTTTCGACCTTTACTTTAGTTATTCTTGACCAATTTTCCAAGCTTAAGGTCAATTCTGATTTTATAAAACTTTTTGTTTTTCTCTTTTCTCTCTCGATATTTCAATTTCCTTTGGAAATCTTCTTCAGGATAGTTTTCAATATTAATAATAACAGACAAACATCAATACAAATTAAAATGAAAATTTTTGACAAATTGTGAAAAGTTATACTATTTATACATATTATAATACAGTAATATTCACATAAAGTAGAAATAAATAATCAATATTCTTCGAGCTTGAGGTCGGATTTGCTGTTGTTATATTTATTTTCCTCGATATTTCGCTACTCCTTTGTGTGGCATCACCAGGAGATATAAACAATATTTAACAATTAAAACAAAACAAAATTAACAATTGTGAAAAAATTATGTCAATTTAAAAATGTTCAAACAAATTTTCCCGCCTTTTTTCAAAATTTTCTGAAGTTACAGAAACAAAAATAATGTTCGTAAAAAGTTCATATAAATTAACCCAAAGAAAAATATTAGATTGATATACAATTCTTGCTTAAATGGTTCTACTTTTTACTAATTAAATGTCTGTAAATTTGGGCGACATTATCTGTATCTGTTTTATAGTTAATTCTTTTCAATGTTGGTGTATTAATTATCTGTAGCATTTCTAACATATAACGACGTTTATAATTGTTTTCTTTGTTTAAAACCGCTGTATCCTGAAAGTTTGGGTAATGATTTAATCTAGCACAATGGGATGTTACTGCTGTTTTCTGTGTAGAAATGTGCCTATATTTTTGATCTGATTTGTGTCCTGCAATTCGTGTCTTTAGTTTATTTTTTGTAGTCCCTACATATACTTTGTTACAAACCTCGTTGTCATTTCCTTTACATGGTATTTTATATACTATATTACACACATCAAATTTGTCCAAACTATCCTTTGTTTTACTAAATATTCTGCCTATTGTGTTATATGTTTTGTGTGCTATCCTATAATTCTTGTCGTCAAATATTTTTGACTTCGCCAACCTATCTGTTATTCCAGGTATGTACGTTATTCCCGAGTGTTCCCGTAGACTTAGCTATCAGTATCATAGAGGAAAAATGGAACACATTAAAGCAACATACAGACATTAATAAATCTTAATTTTTGGATATATTAAGATTTTGTATAGTGGATAACCGATATTTCCAACATGATGGGATATTTCCAACACAAAGAGTAAGAAAGCTCACCAAATCGCTAACAATGCAAACATTGCAAAATTTCAAGATATTGCTAATAAACTCTAAAAATTTCCTAAATATTTAAAAATAAAACCGCGAGGACGCAAAAATTCGCGACCTCTGTTTTAATTTCCCCTATTATTAATATTTTTATTTTTATTTAATAAACATCTACAATTTTGAACTAAGTTATCTGTGTCTACTTTAAAATTTAATCTCTTTTCAAATGGAACATTATTAATCTGTAACATTTCTAACGTATAACTACGTTTTTTATAATTCTCTGTGTTTAAAATAGATGAAATCTGGATAGTGATTGAAATCTCTACAGTGAGTTGATAACGCTGTTTCGCCGTCGAATTATAATTCCTATACTTTTGGTCATAGCTGTGTCCTGCTATTGCCGTTTTTAATTTACTCCCTGTTGTTCCTACATACACATACTTTCTCACATTGTTCAATATCATTACCACCACATGGTATTTTATATACTAAATTTCACCTATCTGATTTTTTTATTCTATATTTAGTTTTTGTAATTAATCTTCCAACATTATTATTTATGTTATGTGCCATTTTGTATTCCCTTTTGTTATATATGTTTGAGTTTTCTATCCTTTCTGAAAACCCAGGTACATAAGTTAATGATTTATAAACTGTTGGTTCTAAAATTTCATCTCCATTGCGTGATTTTCTAATATCGTATTGTCTTATCAATTTGCAAATGAGTTTATTAGGAAAACTATTATCTACAAATATATTTCTAATCAGTTCTTTTTTTTATGGAATCTATTATCACTTATTTTTAAGACTGGCTGTATTAATAATAATTGTCTTTGGGTGTTTTTAAAAATAATTTATAATTCTACCTGACGAAGTGGGTTTTTGATACCAATCCGTTAACAATTTATTTCCTTTCCTAATCACTAATGTGTCCAAATATGAAATTGAAGAATTCACTTCTTTTTCAATAGTAAACTTGATGCTGTGATCAAATGAGTTTAAAGTTGTTAATAAAATGTCAATCTCATTCTCTTTCACTATACAAAATAAGTCATCTACATATTTTATTATTATTTTAGGTTTTACTGTTAATTTTTCTAAACATGTATCTAATAATTTTTCCATTACGATATCTGCTATTATTGGAGATGCTGGAGAACCCATAGGAAGTCCTTTTAGTTGTGTATATATTTTTTGATCATATTGAAACTATCTATTATCTGCAATGCAGAATTTTATAATTTGCATGAATACATTTTTTTTCATATTTGTTAAATCTGAAATCTTGTTCCAATTTTCTCTATAATTGTAATGGCCAAATCAACTGGAATACTAGGAAATAACGAAACAACATCAAGTGATATTTATTTTTCATTATTTCCCAATCGAAAGACCCCTTAATTTATCTTTAAACTGTACCGAATTGCTAACATCGTATTTAGAATTTTTTGTTAATTATACCCTCACCATAGGATGGGGGTATATATCATTTTTTAAGGAAATTTACTATGTATTTACATAAATTGTGTGAAGGTGAATTTATTGATGAACAAATTGGTCGTAATGGAAAATTTTCTTTATATATTTAAGGTAAACCATATAATCTTGGTACAACCGCTACTGAAGTTTTTAGTCTAACTTAAATCATTTCAATGAAGCAGATGACGTCAAATGCGTTAGAAATTCGACTACTTATGGAAGTTTCCGTAGTTTTCATCAGTGTCCCAGCTTTTAAAGAATTTATAGGTCACAAAGTGACACTACTAAATTACAAATACTGATAACAAGTATATGTTTGCTTCTCTTATCCATTGGAGTATTTAATTCAATCCCTACACACTTGAGTAAACTGCAGTAGTATACAAAGGGTTTTCCAATAGGGCGTTGACAATTTTATTTTAAATAAAACGCAAAGCATCTGAGATATTTCCAAAACTTTATGAACGACATGAAACACAATTCAAATATTTACGAATGGAACTCAACTTCGTTCATATGGCCACGGGGGCACGTCGGCAGAGGTCGATTCGTTGGACCCAATTCTCGATGACTCTGTCACACATTTCGGCCGAAAAGGCCACTATTTCGCGTTCAATGTTGGCTCTGAGTTCTTTCAACATCGTTGGCTTGTTCGCATAGACCAATGATTTGACGTAGTCCCAAAGAAAAAAGGCTATAACCGATAAATCGCACGAACGAGTCGGCCTATTAACTGGTCCACTTTTTGAGATAACACGCCCACCAAACTTACTCTTCAATAAATCGATTGTAATGTGTGCTGTGTGGCTTGTGGCACCATCCCGTTGAAACCACATGTCGTCCAAGTTCATGTTTTCCATATTTTGCTTATTGACGAACCCATTGAGCCAAAAATGAGATTCGTCATTGAAGATGATTTTGTGATGAAATTCATAATCTTGGCGCATCTTCTCCAGAGTCCAATCGGAGAACGTATGTCGCGTCAAATGGTTCATTGGCTTAAATTCTTGAGTTAGCTTGAGCTTGTTTAGGTGTAAACCAAGATATTTATGCAAAATTCGCCATAAAGTGGTCTTGGCGTTGCCCAGTTCTTGAGAACGCCGCGGAATGGACTGATATTTATAAATTTTCGTAGGGCCAATGACATATCTATATAATATTTTGAATTCGTTGGATTGTATCCTTTTAATGAACTTACAGTAGGGTCATAGAGAATATAACATAGCTACTTCGGTGCATACTTTCTTACGAACAACCCCGAAGGGTCAGAGACCTTACAAAACGAAGATAACATACTTCGCCAACAAGTTGGCAATACAAAGTGTACGCAGCGATTCGCCAACCTGATCCCACCAGCGGAGTCTTGGTCTTCCTATTTTTCGTCTTACTGCGAGTTCGGTTTCGAAAACCCTTCGTGCTGGTTCGTCTTCATCCATTCTACTGACATGGCCTAGCCAGCACAATCGCATTATTATGTCAGTGTAGGCATATAGCTCATACAGCTCATGGTTCATGCGTCGCCGATACTCGCCGTTGTGCACTATAGGGCCATACATTTTTCGGAGTATTTTTCTCGGTTGCATAGCAACATTAAAATATTCAATGGAACGCAGATTTCGAAAAGCACCGTTGAAGCCAATATGACACAAAATTTCGGAGATATAAATACTCCTAGAAACAAGCTAAATTAGAAATATTAAAGAGCTCTTGGAACGGCGATTTACTAATGTAACAATTTAGAAAGGCATTGAAATATGGAAGGAAAATACAGAAAGCTTTATAACTTTTATCTGTAATTTCTCTTCGCTGAAAACATTTTTCTTTTGTGTGTTATTTGGATACAAATATAACGTGTTTGTAGCTTGTCACAAATATAAAATACTTGTGTCCAGACACATTGTGTTTGCTATTCAATATAGCATGTGTGGGACACAATGATTAATAGTTTATAACATATGCATTTATAACCCAAATGCGGCTTTGTTTTTTGAAAACTTATGAAAACAAAAACGTGATAGATAAGAAAGAAACAAAAAGCAGTAGGTCTTCTATTCACGAAAACTGTTAAAAATAAAAAAGCAGAGGGGTGTCAGTGGGACACCCGGTTGGAACGAAGTTCCTTTCGCTATATATTTGTATTTGTGAATTTGAATACTCAAAAAAAAAATAAATGGTTTCCCATTACATCACATGAAGGGACCGGGGAGAACTTCTCACAATCACTGAGCTGTGCGCTTTCCAGTTTTCACTCACTGATTGGGACCGACAGTTTTACACCGATTCCGAACGGTATTTTGAGAAGCTTTTGCATGGCTATATACTCGATAGTGTCACCGTCACTATGCGAGGTGACCGCCGCCGAAAGAAATTTTTTTTTTTTTTGAATACTCGGAAAATTTTAAAATACCATACATACAAAAAATATCGGACATATAAATCAAATTTATATGAGAATATACAGTAGAAAGACAAATTAAAAATAATTTACCTACGCATCTGAATGACGTTTTGCAGGCAACGTATTTAATTGAATACTTTTGTCTTGACATTTTCTTTTCCTGCGACATTCCTTCAAATTTTCAGTAAGACTAATATTGTTCTTGCTGATTTTTTCTCTTACGATATTCTTTACATCTTTGCACATTTGCTGTTTTGGTTTCAAGTTCTGTATTTCGTACGTATACGTATCTTAAATTTTAAAGATAGAAACAGTTATTGAAAAATTTGGAATTATAAATGTAATACATATGTACATATATTTTTAAGCGGTTTGAATTGTATGGGCGCAGAAAAAGTATCTGTTATCCGCCCCTAAAATTAAAGCTTGTTATGTTTTATGAATATACGCAAAATATTAACCTCTAAAAAGCAGGTCTTTTTCAAAAATTTTGACTTTGGTAGTCTTTAGGGCCAAAATAGCAAAGGAGCAATAATTCGATTCAGCGTCCAACGATACCATAATTATATATGTAGGTCTGACAGAAAGGAAGTTTTTCAGGATTTTAGTGATAAAATTGAATACTGTTGTCATTGATTCTTGCAGAATATTGCTGGGAAAAATACTTGCCAGGACATGTTTTGACATGTATTCCATACCGTTGGATGCGCCTTTAAACACCCCTACATATAACACCAATATTGTACATATTGTCTTTAGTTAAACATAGAAAATCTTTTAAAAACTCAAAAAAATACCTTTTTTAAAAACGGTCCAGCTCACCGGATCTTAATCCTAGGCGCGCAATATTTTGAGAATCATCAGAAAACAAGCCAAGGTATATTTTAGGGGGTGGACAACAAACACTTTTTTTTGGCCCCATACAAAATGAGTCGCTCTAATATACATATTTAAAATTAAATTTTTATGATAGAATTGTAAAACCTGCGTCGTTATCAAAATGCTGTAAAAAATTTTTGACAAAAATATATTTTTTTTTCTAGAATGTACTTAATGACTATAATTATCTTCGTATAAAAAAATTTTATGTTTCCATAATCAGTTCTCAATACACGTCGTTCGAGACCCAACCTCACTTGAAATTCAAAACACATTTCAGTACAGCCTATTGTACATGTTGTATTTCGAAAAACTTTGTATCTATAATGCCTGCATTATAAACATTCGTACTTACCTGACTCCATCATCACTATCCTGAACTTGCACTATTTCACTTTCGTAAATCATTTTATGTTATTTTATACAAAACTGCTGACAAAAATATTACTAAGTATAAGCAGTAAAGCAGTTCATTCATGAATATGATTGGAATAGAACTGACTTAAAATTATTGCAAAGTATAAATCCAAAAATGGTTTACAGTTACTTTGCTTGAGGTTAGCAAAAAAAAAACAAAACACTTACGCAAAGACACTAGATTCTAGTGAGTAGATCATCATGCCACAAAACCGCTACGAGGCATTTAAGTTCTAACACCTACACCCAGCGGGAAATTGTTGTATGAAATATATGAAATAATCGATCACTTAGTATGAAAAAACACAACATATCCAAACAAATGGAACACTAAATGGAGTATTTCGCGCTGGGCATGTGCTCAAACATAGAAGCAGAGCGACCGAGCTCATTTGGTTGTTTGTTGTTTGTGCTTGCTTCACAGAGTATTAGGTCTATAAAGATGTTGAAAGAGAAGAATAATATAATGTACATGTTTCTCTTAGCAAAGAGAAAATTTATGTCGCAATTTTTGGCCTAGCCCCCATTCAAAACGTCCGATAAGGAACTTCGTTCCAAAAAACAAGTTTTAATAGCAAACGTCTTTACTGAGTTTCTTGTCAGCTTTAAAATTGTGTAAGCAGCGAAGATAAATTTATTAATTCATTATTTTCCTACTTACGTCTGAAGTACCTTAGTTTCCTTACGTTAGACTTAAAAAGTGTTCTATTATGCAATCAGAGTAAACCTACAAAAGGCTAGTATTCAATCTATCGGGTGTTTTTTTTTAGGGGTATAGAACTTCGAATTGAAATAAAACACAAGAAAATCGTTTTAATGTCCATCAATTTGGCTTTATTGGAAGGATAATTTTATGCCATTAATGTTTAAATATGATTTCGGGCATGTCGCCGCCGCGGCTGGCTGGAATAAAGCCAATTCTACAGGTCCAATTTTCAACCACTTTTTCGAGCATATGGGGCCGTATGTCGGCAATAACGCCACGAATGTTGGCTTCCAATTCCCCTAACGTTTCTGGTTTGTTGGCGTAGACGAGCGACTTCACATATCCCCAAAGAAAATAATCCAATGGTGTCAAATCACACGATCTTGGTAGCCAATTGACAGGTACATTCCGCGAAATTATGCGCTCATCGAATGTTTCCTTCAATAAATCGATTGTGACGTGCGCTGTGTGGCATGTAGCGCCGTCCTGTTGGAACCACAACTCATCCACATTCATGCCATCCAATTCGGGAACAAAATAGTCGGTTATCATGGCTCTATACCGGTCTCCATTAACGGTAACTGCCTCTCCAGCATTATTTCGGAAGAAGTATGGCCCAATGACTCCACCAGCCCATAGAGCACACCAAACAGTCAGTTTTTGTGGATGTAATGGCGTCTCAAGGGTCTCATGTGGATTCTCTTCACTCCAAATGCGGCAATTTTGCTTGTTGACGTAGCCGTTCAACCAAAAATTAGCCTCATCACTGAACAAAATTTTGCGATGAAAATGGACGGAGCTTGCGGTAAACTTCGCGAACTGAACCATTATTTTCGAAATAAATTTGCACGATTTGCAAGCGTTGTTCTTTTGTCAACCTGTTCATGATGAAATGGCAAACCAAACTGAACATAAATGACATTAGAGTTGCCAGATTTGACCACAAAATGCCAGTTTTATCTCTATTCGAAAAACAAACCTCTAAAAAAAGACCCGATACTTGAGTTACAAAATGTAGTTTAATTTAGAACAATATTAAAAGAGAGTTTAATTTCGACAGTTACATTATTGAGATGATAATTCATTAAGTTTACAAGCTTGTAATATTTGGTACTGTCTCTAATAAAAGTAATGCTTGCAAACATGTACACGTTTCTGCAATATGTTGCTGGGGCTGTTATTTTTCAGCGAATAGGGATTCCAAGCTATTGCGGAATATTCAATCACAGATATCACAAAAGTTGTATACAACACCTTCCGAGTACATGGATATGGCTAATTTCTTAATACTCCAATACACCTTGTACAAGTTGGCCGACTTCCGATTGACATCAACTTCGATTAATAGAACGAAGTTCATTATCGCACGTTGTGGGATGGGGGATACATGAACAAAAGTTAAACAACCTTTTTTAACTATACCCAGAAATTTTTTTCCGATAATCCAGTATTATCAACCATATTGGGTACTTTTGCTTTGGTTCGTGTCTAGACTAACAAATGTTGGGACATTTTCCTGTTTAATGGTAAGTTCTCTTCATGGAGCTTGTAAGAAAAGCCAAAGTGAAAGAAGTTTAAAAAATAACAGTTTCTTAAATATGTGAATTTCTTAAAAAAAATAAATTTTCTCAAACAAATACCTATTCATATTCTTAAACAAAGTACCTTTTCTTTAAAAAAAATACATTATCTTAATAAAGTACCTTTGCTTAAAAAAGTACATTTTCATACAAAAAGTACCTTTTCTTAAAAAAATGATTTGTTTTTTAAATTAGTACATTTTCTTAAAAAAGTAAATTTTCTTACAACTAATTGCCTTTTCTTAAAAAACTACCTTTTCTTCAAAAAAAATACGTTCTCTTAAAGTAAATAAATTTTCCTACAAAAATTCCTTTATTTAAAAGTACCTTTTCCTAAAAATCAAATAATATCTTTTCTGTTCTTTCCTTGTAGCCTTTCTGAAAATAAGTAAATTTTCCCAAAAAATATCCTTTTCCTAAAAAGGGTACCACTTCTTTAAAAAGTAGCTGTTGTTAAAAAATTAACTTTTTGGAAAAAAAAATTCATACTCTGTTGAAGCCATGTTCAACAGGGTTTTTTTGAAGTCCCCTTGACCCACCTTAGGTTTAAGACATATTTCTGTTTTTCTCTTTATCGTTATTTAATGTGCTTCATTTGCACAAATTTCGGTACATTGGATTCCATTTCATTATGTTCCCTTTTTTTGACTCATATACATACATATGTAGATTTCTTAAAGTTATTTTTGTATGTATGATACATTTCATATCGTTCCTTTTTGTGCTAATTTTTTATTCTCATATTCGTATGCATATAGAAGTAGAGGCGGCATTGAAGTTAGTCCGTCATTTTGTTTTTTAGTTATAAGACAGAATCCAATAAAGGAAGAAGCTTTTATATTCATAACTCCAAGATTTGAAGTCGTTTCATTTTTTTCAAATCTAAAGGAATTGATCTCCTTAATCCCTGTAAGGAATCAACATACTCTTATGGGTTTTTCATACAGAAAGTACTTCTTCTTAATAATAGTACCTTTTCTTAAAAAAGATATTAGCGTTTAATAAAAGAAGTACCTCTCTTTACAAAAGTAACTTTTCGGTGAAATATAATACATATCCTTATAAAACGACCTAAAAATATACCCTTTCTTTTAAAAAAAATACATTCTATAAAAAAAATTCTTAAAAATTTTATCATTTTACAAAAAGTATGATTTCTTAAATATCCATTTAAATTATCGTATATTTCAACGGGCGCCTTAGGCGTGTTGGGACTAACTAGCACAGCATATATAGCGAAAGGAACTTCGTTCCAACCGGGTGTCCCCTAACACGTCATGTAATTTTTTTCATCAATTTCAATTTTGCCTGTACATTCTCAAACAAGTTAGTGACACTTTATTTTCTTGCCAAACTCCAAAACGAAACGTGATGAGCACAGTGCGAAAATATTAGCAATTTTGATGAAAAACACCATGTATTCTCCTTTATTTTAAATTGAGTCATACAGAAGGAAGAAAGAAAGCCCGAAAATTCTACCAAAAAGTGAAAAACGTAACTAATGGGCATGGTTCAGGGCCCCCTTCTGTAAAGACAAGGACGGAAATCTCATCGCAGATGTGCAGAGTATGTTGGGAATATGGAGAGATCATTTCTCTGCGCTGTTGGTACCTGAGATATCCTAAGATGAGAGAATCGATCTAAATTTGGGCGACGATGTCGATTGCCCCCCTCCTGACCAATACGAGGTCAGAACAGCTATTGCCCCGCTTAAGAACAATAAAGCCGCAGGGGCCGATGGCTTACCGGCGGAGATGTTTAAGGCTCGCGGCGATGAGCTGATAAGGTGCACGCATCAGCTCATTAGCAAAATTTTGTTAGATGAATGCATGCCCGGCGCTTGGAGTCTCAGTGTACTATGACCCATATTTAAAAAGGTGACCCGAGTCTCTGTCCCAACTACCGTAGAATAAACCTTTTGTCTATAGCATATAGGGTTCTATCAAGCATGATGTGCGAAAGACTAAAACCGATTATCGCTGACCTGATTGGACCACACCAGTGTGGCTTTAGGCCTGGAAAAACCGACCAGATTTTCACGCTATGCCAAATCCTGGAGAAGTCCCACGAAAAACAAATCGACACCTATCATCTAGTTGTCGATTCTAAGCCGGCCTTCGATAGCCCGATACGGGGGAAACTCTACGAAGCAATATCTGAGCTTGGTATTCCTGCAAAACTCATACGCCTTTGCAGGATGTCCCTGACGAACACCAAATCCGCAGAGAATGTTGGTAAGGATTTTACCGAACCTTTCGAAACTAAGCGAGGCCTCAGACAAGGTGACACCATATCGTGGGATCTCTTTAAAATCTTAATAGAGATTAGTCTGAGAAAAGCTGCTGTCAACATGAATAAAACCATCAGCAGCAAAAGTCATATGCTGCTCGGGTATGCTGATTATATAGATATCATTGAACGCACAGTTAGAGAAGTTACTGCGGTGTTTTCGAGAATTGAGAAGGAGTCAGGCAAAGTGGGTCTGACGGTAAATGAGGACAAGACAAAATTAATGGTTTCAACCAGCAGGGCCTCCACGCGATTAGACCACAGCGTGAACGTTGACAACCGTTATAATTTCGAGTTGGTAGACGAATTTATATAACTCGGATCTGCCGTTAACAAAAACTACAACGTCAGCTTTGAAATCAAGCGGAGAATTGCGCTTGCGAATATATGTTATTTTGGGCTAAGCAAGCACTTTAGAGATAAAGCCCTCTCTCGAGTAACAAAATTCCAACGATACCAGACTCTCATACAACCTGTCTTGTTTTATGGCGCAGAATCTTGGGTCTTATCGCAAGCAGACGAAAAATCTGTAGGAGTCTTCGAGAGAAAAATACTCCGAAAAATTAATGGCCCTAAAGTGCACAACGGCGAGTATCGGCGACGCATGAACCATGAGCTGTATGGGCTATATCCCTACATTGACATAGTTAAGCGGATCAAAATATCGCGATTGCGCTGGCTAGGCCATGTCAGTAGAATGGATGAAGACGAAACAGAACGAAGGGTTTTCGAAACCGAACTCGAAGGGAGACGAAAAATAGGAAGACCAAGACTCCGCTGGAGGGATCAGGTTGACGAATCCTTGCGTACACTTGGTATTGCCAACGGGAAAGATAAGGCAAAAGATCGAACTGGTTGGCGAAATATATTATCTTCGGTTTGTAAGTTCCCTGACCCCTCGGGGTTGTTCGTGACCGGATAAGTAAGTAAGTAACAATGATGCAACATGCACATTTCTCCTCGAAAATGAGCAAGGAGCTGCCATAAACGGCAATGTCAATGTTACCGTGCCATGCTCGGGTAGTTTTTGTTAACAAAACGTGGCATGCTCATATATGACGCCTGGTTTCAACGAGACAGCAGTAAATGCCACACAGCCAACGTTACAATCGAGCATTTACGGACTGTGTTCGAGAGCCAAATAATCTGGCGAAACTAGGAAACCCATTGGCCGGCTCGAAGTTGCGATTAGTTCCCGTTAGACGATTATCTCTGAGACGCTGTGAAAGATAAGAGTTACGCAAACAATCCAGGGTCAACTGAGGCCTTAAAACTCCACACTGTCGTTTACTAGAGACGTACTGACAAATTGGGTAAATAGACTATAAACCAAGCCGTGGGAGTCGTTTGTACGATC
Source organism: Phaonia tiefii (assembly GCA_963931995.1). Taxonomy (NCBI): domain Eukaryota; kingdom Metazoa; phylum Arthropoda; class Insecta; order Diptera; family Muscidae; genus Phaonia; species Phaonia tiefii. The sequence continues at coordinate 24,639,493 of OZ008369.1, read as the reverse complement.
TTCTCGTTCATTGATATATGTCTATGATGGGCCCACCCTTTATGCAGAAGTTTGGGTGAAAACAGACGAATGCTCCCACAAACACTTGGAAAAAAAAAACGCTTCTGTAACATATTATCCCAAACATATTCTGCAGGGATCATGGAACCCACTTCAAACATTCAGATGTTTGCAAGTCCCAAACTCACTTCTATTTAAATGCAAACAGTAGCATGTTTAATGGCAAACATGTATGCTTTTACGTGGACACATATACATTCTTCATCCCAAACATCCATATACTCACGTGGATGCATTCGAGTGCTTCTCCAAACCTGCATACATTTCCGTGGAAACATATGGGTATTTCATCCCAAAAATTATAATATTTAGTAAGTAATTATTCCTTGAATTAAATATATTTGTATTATGTATGTGTTATAATTAATTTTGTCAATGTAAATCCACATTTATAAATAGTTAATACAAAAAATTAAAAGATTTAAAACGGTCCTTTTTATATTTACTTGCCTTGAATGAATGCATTATTTGTTTTTTTTTCATGAAATGAGAATCTTCTGCCATTCTGCTCCTCCTTTCTTTGTTGTCTGTCAAGTTTTTGTTTCCAGAAGGTTTCAACTATGCGGTTGCGCTTTTTGGAAAAATGTTGAAAAAATGAAAAAATGTTAAACAACTTACTTTTAACCACTTTATTACAACCCATTATTGTCAATTATATTGGGTACTTTTGGTTTGGTTTGGTTTGAAGGGAAGTTTTCTAGGTGGAGCCTGTTTATTACATATTGTAGTTTTGAACCCAATAAAATGTAAATTTAGAAAAACCAAAGTACAAGACAGGCAAATCCATGAAGTACAACCCTGAGCATGGAATTATATTTCGCAGCACACTTACTCTTACACTCGTACTTTTGTTTTGGTTTGTGTCTGGACTAACATATCAGAGGATATTTTTTATTTAATGGGAAGTTTTCTAGGTGGAGCCTGCTTATTACATATTGTAGTTTTGAACCGAATATAAAGTAAATTTAGAAAAACCAAATTGGAAGAAGTTTAAAAAAATAAAATTTTCTTAAATAATTGCGTTTTATTAAAAAAAAGTAAACTTTCTCAAAAAACATCCTATTCATATCCTTAAACAGAGTACCTTTACTTAACAAAATGCCATATCTTAAAGAAGTAACTTTGCTTAAAAAAGTAATTTTTTAAAAAAGCACCTTTTCCTAAAAAAAGTATATTATCTTACACCAAATTGCCTTTTATGAAAAGACTACCTTTTCTTTAAAGAGTAAATTTTTGGTAAAACAAAACAACTTTTCTTGAGACAAGTACCTACTCTTAAAATTGTACCTATTTTTTCTTCAAAAAAAATACCTTCTCGTACAAAAAATACCTTTTCTTACAAAAGTTAATTTTCTTCAATGTACCCTTTCTCAAAAATAAAATAATACCTTATCTTTTCTTGAGATAAGTAGATTATTAAAAAAATAATCTTATGCTAAAACGAGTAACACTTCTTTAAAAAGTACCTGTTCTTAAAAAAAGTATTTCCTTGTAAAAAAAATTCATACCCTTTTTCTTACAGAAAACATTAGCTTTTAACAAAAGAAGTAGCTCTCAACAAAGAAATGACCTTTGCAGGAAAATATAAAACATATTCTTACAAAAGGAGCCTAAAGTTATACTTTTTTTAAAAAAAATACATTCACAATTTCTTAAAAAAAGTTTATCATTTTACAAAAAGCATATTTACTTAAAGATCCATTTAAATTAAAGTATTTTTCGACAGGCGCCTTAGGCGTGTTGAAACTAACTGGTACATAATATATAGCCAAAGGAACTCCGTTCCAACCGGCTGTCCCCTGGCACCTCATGTAATTTTTTTTTTATTATATTTCACAAAATGGGCCGCCGTTCCGATTTTCTCAGTAAAGGCTCGAACAGACAAGGGCTTCACGTTGTTTCCCTTGCCAGATTGTTTCCTCAAAATCGTTTATCACTTTTGTAGAACACACACATATAAACGAAACACATACACAAATGCAAAGCAACATCACAAACCTTTGGTATTTCTCTTTTCACTGATCAAGCATTTTTGATACCCTCTGTCCAATGAACTATTGATGACTGAATGCGTGAAACTAAAACGCAATACAACAGCCAAAATAAAAAAAAACACTGACTTCTGACTGACGCACTTTATGAATCACTCACTGAAAGAAGAATGCAAAAATACAGACGCATACTTACAATATAGTGTGTCTCGTTGTCCCTCTTTTATTCTCTTGCTCTCGAGAGATCATAAACAGGGCAACAAACACAGCTGTGTTTGTATCACAAACAGATATATTTGTTTTGCAAACATGTATACTATAACAGATGAATCATTGTGTCTCAAACATGAAATATTGAATAGGAAACACAATGTGTTTGCACACAAGTATATTAAATTTTAGACAGGCTCTAAACACACGTTATATTTCCATCCAAACAACAAAAAACGACAGTCCTAGATGCGAAAACTTAAGCACCTCTACTTAACTGATGCGTAAAAATCAGCTGATTACGGAGCAAAAAAATTGTACCATTTTTATAACTCAACTGATTTTGGGATAGTACATTTTTGAAAGAGTGTTCTAATTTTTTCTGCAACATGGGCGTCAAAGGCTCAGTAATGAGATGGTTGTTAGGATAGGAAAAAGTGGCTGCCACTTTTGGCACACTTAGTCCATATTACTAGTCTCTGACGAACCAATTGGTGCTTCACAAATATATTCTGGGCTAGATTGTTGATTGTAACGGAAACCTATTTAAACACGTCGCGTAAAGTAATTTTGTTTTATGTCATCCCCTTGGAAAAGGTCTCGTATAAAATATACACATTGTTCATTTGTAATCCAGAAAATATCAATTAGCATTTGGAAATTCTAATTGAAATTATGAAACGCTCAAATGGAATTCAGAACTTCGAAATTAAATTCAGAAAATATTAATTGAAATTCAGAAACTATAAATAGAAATTCAAAAAATATCAATTGAAATTCGAAAGAGAATCAATTCAAATTCGGGAAACATTAATTGAAATTCAGAAAATATGAATTGAAGTTCAGAAAAATTTTTATACAGATTTCAATTAAGGTTTCATCTCGTTATATACATTTGTCTGAATTCCAAATGAAATTTTTATGACTTCTGAATTTCAATTGATATTTTCTGAATATTAACCATGGTTCGTATTTCGGGGATGACCCTGGGTAACCGATTATTATTGGCGTGGGGAATGGGTAGCGATCGTTTGCCCATTACCACACAGGGTATGGGGAAAATAATGGGTAATTACCCACAACGACTCGTCAAAGTAAGAAAATTGCTAAAATAAAATATTGGCTGTAACTCAGAAACGGTGCGTTCAATCGACAAAATAATAAAAATTTACTTATTAAAGAGGCTTTGACCAATGGAATTTTAAAAATTTCTAAAACGTCCTTATGTGTATATCTCGGAAACGGAGCGTCTAATCGAATAAATATCCAATTTTGTCGGGTTACTAAGGGTTTTTCATAAACTGGCCCTATTGGAAAATTTTTTTAAAAACATCGCCAAAATTAGAAACTTGCTCAACTAGAAAGTGGCTGTAATTTTGGAAACGGTGCGACCAATTTAAAAAATAATATAATTTCTGAAAAACCTTTAGAAACACGCAGAAGTTGGTTATAGCAAATTTTCCTATTTTTTTTAATATTTTCGATCAAAAGTGGGGATGGCTTACCCATCGGTAACCCATTACTCATTGCCATTATTTTCCTCATTGCCCTGCGTGTAATGGGTAATCGTGATGGGTAATTCGCCATTGTCGTCGATAGCTATCCATTATTTTCCCCATTACCCCCCTAATGGGTAATCGAGATGGGTAATTCCCATTTGTCGTGGGTAGCTACCCATTATTTTGCCCACTACTCTGTGGGCAAGCTTCCCATTAGATTCCCCATACCCTGTGTGCTAATGGATAAACCTTCATTAAACATTCCCCACGACGATGTATATGGGGGGTAAATATGAACTCTGATTTTAACTGATTTTTGTTTTGAGTTTAACTGATTTTTTTCAAATCCCTATTTCTGAATTTCAATTGATGGTTTCTGGATTTCAATTCCCAATTTCTGAATCTCAGGAAATGTTTTCTAAATTTCGATTGATATTTTCGGAACTACGATTGATGTTTTCTGAATTTCAATTTATATTTTATGAATTGCAATTGATAATTTCCGATTTACAAATGAAAATTATAAATTTAATTGATATTTTCTTCATTTGTATTACAAATTCTTAAATCAAGTTGATCTTTTCCAAACTTCAATTAGTATTTTCTAAATTACAATTGGAAAAGGAATTTTCTACATTTTAGCAAAAAAAAAATAAATAAAAACAAACTGAAATTTTAATTTTTTTTTATTTCTTTTCGGATCTTCTCATAATAACAAAAATTTTTTTGCCTAACTTTTGTCAGCAAGTTTTTTAATTAAATGTGCGGACCCAGAACAAGTCACCATCGTATATTCTACCCGAGATATAGACCTCTTTTCCCCTATTTAGTGAAAATAAGGTTTCATGATATCCTTCTACCCCTAAACTACACATCCCTTGCATCACCTACAAGATTAGATTTACCACATGTATGTGCAAATACGAGCAATAATAGTAATAGTCTCTATTGATTTGATCAAATCTCAGCAATCGTCAATTTGAAAAAAAAAAACATCTATACAACATTTGTGTTTATTCCCTTATAGAGGTTATCACTCCTCATCAGACGACACAAGTAAGTGAAACAACTATAAGCCTGAATATGTCTCTGGATTGTTACTGAATACTTAATGCCCTGTCAGCCAAATATTACTAAGGTTTGGCTAGGCCGTGCCAATCAAGAGTCGACATCTACTAATGTTTGAAATACATTTTCATTATTGGGCAATATGCCACACGAATTTATGTCTGGAATGAGAAAACAAACAGATAGACCTCGTACGTTTACCTACAGGTATTTCCAGCAAGTGTGTCGGATGCTGCGAGGATGTTTTTCAGAGTGACGACAAGCAAATTCTTTGCAACTGGTGTATAGTTTTCTTTTGGAACTTTCACCCAATCTATAGCTAACAGTGAGGGCTATAAGTTTGTTTACTATTATCCTCCTCAGCTTGATGAATGTTGTGGCAACTGCAAAGAGGGCTGGGATAGACACAATAACAAGCACAAGGACATGACGAGCAGGAGATTTGTAACCAGTAAAGACTGATTGTACAACATGGATGCGATGGTTTGGTTTAGTTTGGTTTTGCGAATTTCTTGCTTGTTATTTGCTGATTATCTGTCTGTCCCTCGCTCAATATATGTTTGGCAGACATATGCATTGACACAGAACACAGCCGCATAGTTTGTTGCAATGTTTGCATTTCTACCGGAGACATCTGCATCAATCGACCGATGAATATGAGTTCAGTTCAGTCATAAGACAATATCATTATTATGTTTTTCGAAGTACATGATGAGAAGTATTAGGGGTGACAAATGAAAGGGTATGCAAATGCTTTTGTCAAAGAAAAAGGTTACACTAAATTCACTTGTACCTGAGTTGTCTGCACTAAATTGGATGTTAAGATAAAGTTAAAGAAAGTTGTGATATTCACATCCTTCGAAAATGGTTTCCTTTATTCCCAACGTCTGCGACAAATATTTATTCTGCACAACACATATATTTGGGAAATTTTTGGAGCCAACTCATCTAACAACGTTTCAAAATTTGTTGGATGATTATCAACAGTTTAAAATTGCAATCACAAAAATATTCAACTGTTGTATGATCTAAAATGGTCCTACGGCTAAGGGAATCGCGAATGTCTGCCAATACTACACATGAGCATGGCTCAGTCCTGGTCAGCATGGGAACTTTCGAAAATATGAACAAGACAATGGACTACATGGCTCGGCGAATAATTCAGGACAAACAATTTAAGGCAATTATACCTAGCCCTGAAGACTTTGCGGCAAATAGAGTTACTGAGCGTTAATCTTCACGGATGGATCTCAAGCGGAAACGGGCATGGGTTCGAGAATATACTCCGACCCCTAAACGTCAGGATTTCCATCAGGCTTCCCAACAAATGTACGGTCTTTCAGGCAGAGATGTATGCTACTAACGATGACGCAAAACAGATTTTGGAACGGGATTTACCTCCAAAGAAACTCAAAATATACGTCATCAGCAGGGCAGCCCTCAAGGCCTTAGACACAAGAATCATCAAATCACGTTGTACGATGGACTGCTTCTTATCCCCAACTCAAAATCAGGCGCACGAAATAACGCTCTGTTGGATACCAGGACACAGCCATATTCACGGCAACGAAATAGCAGACGAATGCGCCAGAATAGGCTCCTGTGCGCGGGAAGACGCTGCGACCCTGGACGTGCATGTTCCGTTCATGGAACTGAAGAACCAAGCCGACGAACTGGGAGTAGCAATAACCAAGTCGAGATGGTAATCGGTAAAGAACTGAAAGATAGTTCGATCTCTTTGGCCGGCCATTGTTGAAACACGTACCAAAAGGCTGCTCTGCCTCTCCCACTAAGCACTCTCACAGGAGTCATAACTGGACTCTGCGTGGTAAGCCACATGGCTGCACCTATGCAACTTCAATATGAAAACTTCTGCAGAAATTGTTTAGATGAAGAAGAGGAGGAGTCAGTGCAGCACTTACGGTTTTCATGTCGAGGACTGCAAGAGTATCGTCTGGCCTTAATACGGGGCAGGCTCTTCGAATACCTCAATGACTTAGCAGACGCTCCAATTAAACCCCTCTTCAAATTCATAGAGAAATCTCGCTGGTTCAGCAGAGCACAAGAGGACAACGGAGAAAAATTTTGCTAGTCTCCCTTCTTTCACCTACCCTCTCTCCTACATTATTCCTCTTCTCTACAACTATAAATTTCTCCTTTTCAATTCCATATAAGGGAACCACAATGGGCCGAAATTACAGCTTCTGGTGAACTTGTTATTTGTCTTCTAACATAAATGACGGGCTTTCATTTCAACATAACCTAATCTATGTTCTAACATATGTCCATTATCGGTCCTTTGTTTCGGCGCGTTGGCTGACGTTTGTACTTAAAATGCTTTTTCAAGACCAGCTCAGATCATCTATCGTCTCATTTGGCGGTGTTCGTCTCTCATTCTACATGACAGACGAATCGGAGTAGTTAAACCAAACGGTTTCCAAACCGCACTCCTAACACCACACCCGAAATCTCCAGTATCTATAGCAATTATACATTATGGTAACATACGTGGGTTGAGAACGAATTTTTTCGGTGTGTACTCTCATATTAATATTCATCGGTCTGATGTTCTTGCTCTATGTGAAACCCAGGTGCGTGAGGATTCTGATCCACAGGATTTTCACGTTCCCGGGTATCACACTCTATCCCTTTTTATTTCCCACAGAGGCCTGTTGGTTTATGTAACAAATGGTATAGTGTTTCAGAGTCAGCGACATTTCGACTCACAAGATCCAGAATTTAACTTTCTTTGGGTAAAATTCAAGATTGGAACACATGTCTTACATTTCGGATTTCTTTATAGAAGTCCTAATGCGGGAAGGGAGGCATCCTTTAATGGCTTTGACACCCTTTCCGATTCAATTTCTGAGATATTGGGGAATTATCCAGACAGTGCAATCGTTGTTGCTGGTGATTTCAATGTCCATAATTGCTCCTGGTTAACGCATTCGAGCCATACGGAATACGCTGAGCTCTTCGCCGCGCAGAATGACTTAACGCAATTGGTGAATGAACCGACGCACATTCCGTGTGTTCAAGGGCCCAACCAAAATTTACTTGACCTCTTCTTAACTTCGCACCCTGAAAAGTACGAAGTAATTCGGATCACTGTATCATTTCAGCGTTATTTTCGTATTCAGCTCTTCGTCTGGCTTCAAACACAGTCCCGAAGCGAACAATTTTTATCTACGAAGAGGCACGTTGGGCTGAGCTCAACAACTTTTATCAGCATTTTAACTGGAAGCTTTGTTTTCTGGACAATGACATAGATGCTGCTGCTGAAATGATCGAGAAGATAATTTTGATTGGTATGAATTCATTCATTCCGACGAAAATTATTTCGGTTAAACCATCGGGAAAAAGTTGGTGTAACCAGACATGCAAGTATGCTGTCAGATCCAAAGAGGACGCATTCAGAGACTGGCGTTCTAATAAAAACGTTAATACTGAAGTGCTACGCAAACAGAAAAGATCCAAGTGTGCCAAAGTACTTCGACGCGAAAAGTTTATTCACGAACAGCGTATTCCTGCTAAAGTCCTTTCTTTCCCTAGGGGAAGTAAGAGCTTTTGCTCATTTGCAAGAAGAATAAAGGATAGTTCTTCCTCTATCCCAACTCTTCTTAAAGATGACATAACATTCACTGAACCGGTCGATAAAGCTAACCTCTTGGCTGAAATGTTTGCAAGGAACTCTTCCTTGCCGGACAGCAAGAAACCACTCCCCGTGATCAATTGCGTATCTTGTTCCATGCCCAAGATATGTTTTCGAACGCGAGGGGTTAAAAAGGTTCTTGCGAATCTCGTTGTAGGTAAATCCCCGGGCCCGGATGGCATATCTGCACTGGTCTTGAGTAGGTGCTCTTCGACACTGGCGTGTCCACTGCGCAACGTTTTCAACCTTGCATACCGTGCCGGAGTCTTCCCGGCGCGTTGGAAGGTTGCTAATGTCCAGCCAATCCCTAAAAAAAGGTGATGCAAGTAACCCTGCAAATTACCGCCCAATTGCAATTTGTTCTGTGCTCTCGAAGGTTATGGTGAGCATGGTTAACCACCATCTAGTGAAATATCTTGAGTCCAATGACCTTCTTAACGATCGGCAGTATGGCTTCCGTAGAATGAGATCTACTGGAGACCTGATGGCGTTCCTTTCGGAACAGTGGAGTCGATCCATCCACCGGCTTGGTGAGAGTAAGGTAGTGGCTCTTGATATTTCCAAAGCCTTTGACAGAGTATGGCACGATGCACTCTTGTCAAAGCTCGCTGCTTTTGGTGTCGGTGATAACTTCACTCGATTTATATCGAGTTTTCTCAGAGATCGCACTATACGAGTTGTTGTAGATGGGGTTTCATCCGACGAGCATAAATTGACTGCAGGTGTACCACAGCGCTCTGTTCTTTCTCTTTCTCCTTCTCTTTTTCTTATTTTCATTGACGATCTCCTGAGTCAGACTGTGAATCCAATCTACTCTTTTGCCGATGACAGTTGTAACGTGACGTCATGACGTCCGTACATAATAACAAACACTCACCGCCATTCCCACCCGTATACGTCCCTGGTCTACCCGTCACCTAAACAGACACAACATCCATCAGTCGCACCAACCACCGCGAACAATCACACTCACTGACAACACACAAGCTCTGTCGACGTGATGTACATATTAGCAGCGAACTAGTTTTAATGGCCACACGAGAATGAGTGATTGGATGCAATTCTCATTTGCGTCACTACAGCAATGGTACTTAATATTAAGGTTGACTAGACTCAAGTCGTCGCCTCCGAGCGAACAACCAGACAACATCGTAGCATTTTGCCTGGGCTCTAGTTCCGCAAAGGACAGGGGCACATTTTGGGATCCGTTCTTTAGTAAAGACGGTGTAAATACATTTGCTACACAGGAGTTTCGGCTCACTGTTCCTACACAGGGGCTCAGGCTCACCGTTCCTACACAGGAGTTTCGGCTCACTGTTCCTACACAGGAGTTTCGGCTCACTGTTCCTACACAGGAGTTTCGGCTCACTGTTCCTACACAGGGGCTTTGGCTCACTGTTCCTACACAGGGGCTTCGGCTCACTGTTCCTACACAGGAGTTTCGGCTCACTGTTCCTACACAGGGGCTTCGGCTCACTGTTCCTACACAGGAGTTTCGTCTCACTGTTGCTACACAGGGGCTTCGGCTCACTGTTCCTACACGGGAGTTTCGGCTCACTGTTCCTACACAGGGGCTTCGGCTCACTGTTCCTACACAGGGGCTTCGGCTCACTGTTCCTACACAGGGGTTTCGGCCCACTGTTCCTACACAGGGGCTTCGGCTCACTGTTCCTACACAGGAGTTTCGGCTCACTGTTCCTACACAGGGGCTTCGGCTCACTGTTCCTATTCAAGGGTTTCGGCTCACTGTCCCTACACAGGGGCTTCGGCTCACTGTTCCTACACAGGAGTTTCGGCTCACTGTTCCTACACAGGAGTTTCGGCTCACTGTTCCTACACAGGGGCTTCGGCTCACTGTTCTTATTCAAGGGTTTCGGCTCACTGTCCCTACACAGGGGCTTCGGCTCACTGTTCTACACAGGAGTTTCGGCTCACTGTTCCTACACAGGGGCTTCGGCTCACTGTTCCTACACACGAGTTTCGGCTCACTGTTCCTACACAGGGGCTTCGGCTCACTGTTCCTACACAGGAGTTTCGGCTCACTGTTCCTACACAGGGGCTTCGGCTCACTGTTCCTACGTATCTCACCCGACGATAACCGATACCGAACTGTTCTAACCGGACATGTAAAGCACATACCGAGCCAGCATCCCACATATCCGATACCGATCTACGCAGCGAATCCGAAAAGTCGTAGGTGCGACGCACTAAGTGCCCGATCATCCCGAATCAACCAGCCTGCTCCAGAAGGGTGCTAAGCCAAGATAAGCGCCCCCAGAAGAGTGTTAAGCCAAGATAAGTGCCCCGAGAAGAGTGTTAAGCCAAGATAAGTGCCCCCGGAAGACTTTTGTCAATCAAGACGAGTGTATTCAAGCTAAGAGGAGTGTTCCCACCGAGTGAAGTAGTTGATGTTAGTTCTGTAGATGAAATTACTTTGTAAATTAAATATCAATAAAGAATCTGAATTCGAAACTATACTGTTCTTATTTCGAAAGGTTTGGTGGATCCTAACGAAAGAATCTGGACATGACTGAGCTTACCTCAGCCCTAGACAAAACCACGTTACACAGTAATCTCTGTGAAACACTCGACCGCGATCTGGTGTCCATTGTTGAATGGGGTCGAAAAAATAGAGTAGATTTTAATGCGGGTAAGAGCCAGTGTTGTTTTTTGTCGCATAAACGTATTGCTGACCCAGGTGTGTCGTCATTGTCTATGGACGGTGTGGATATTGATGAATCAGACGCTCTTGATGTGCTGGGCATGAAAATACAATGTGATGTCCGTTGGGAAAAACATGTATTTGAAGTGTCGAAAGATGCATTAAAGTGTCTGGGCTTTTTAAAGAGGTGCAAGAAATACTTCACTCCATCTGACCTTCTCAATATCTACACCACCTACATCAGGCCAAAGATGGAGTATAACTCCCGTTTATGGGCAGGTACTCCTAGGACATCTTTGGAGCATCTCGACCGTGTCCAGTGGAGAGCGACGGTGTTAATAGGGGACAGTAAGGTATCCAACTCTATTGCCTCCCTTGAACATCGTCGAAACTTGGGTTGCGTGTCACTGTTCTATCGATATTTCCACGGTATGTGTTCCTCGGACATCCGTCAACTTATGCCGGACGTGAGGATATTTAGCCGAAGTACGCGCCTTTCCATGAACTCTCATCCGTTTTTTATCGAGTAGCTGATTGACCGCAGTACACACTATAGAGAAAATTCGTTCTTCAGCCGTACAGTCCGTATGTGGAATAAACTTCCGGCTAGTGTATTTCCCACCAATTGTGACATACAAACATTCAAGGCAAATGTCAACAGACACTACTCCCTCTTTCCACCCTCTACTACCTCAATTTTCCTTCGCCAACACAATGCACTGCATTTATAGGGGGCATCCCCTGAGTGTTGGTTTGATAAACAAAAAAATAAAATTACATCCGGTTATGAACGTTGAAAAATCGGTATTTTGTCTGTTTGGATGCAAATACAACGTGTGTTTGAAGCTTGTCGCAAATACTGTTCAATTGTGTCCAAGCACATTGTGTTTTCTATTCAATATTAAATGCTTGGGACTCAATGATTAATGTGTTTGTGATCCAAATATAGCCTTGTTTATGAGACAAACACAGCTGTGATTGCTGCGCTGTAGAGAGCCAAATACTTAAAGAGAGATTGTTATTAGCTTAAGTTAATTGCTGGTAGAAGTGGATAACTGTATTTTTGCATTATTATTTCAGTCAGTAATTCATAATTGGCGTGTAAATGAATAGACTTAGCTGTTGCGTTTTAGATTCGTACATTAATTTGTAAATCGTTGGTTTGGGAGGAAACACACGAATGCTTCGAGGTAAGTATATGGATGTTTCGGATAAAAAAAGCATATGGGTCCACGTAAAAGTATGGATCATTGCAAGTGAACATGTTTATGTTTGCATTTAAATGTAAGTGGAGTTAGCACTTTCAAAAACATGCATATTAGGAGTGTGCTCCAAAAATATACGTGGTTCCTGCATAATATGTTTGAAAGAATATGTTACACAGAGGCCGTTTCTGCTGGCGTGTTCAATTTGTTAATTATACTAGCAAATTGCCTTCACTTCGTAGGAGGAAATGCAGGAACATAGCTGCGTCAAAATTGAAATTTTGAATTTTTCATACTGCTCAGGAAAGAATTTTCAAAGGCTTAAGTAATTTTTGGGAAAAGTGAGATCCGATTTTGAGAAATGAAACCGAAAATAGCAATACCGTGAAGCCCTTTATCTGACCGAGACTTTACTAAGAACATCGGAGCGGCGAACCAGTTGTAAAATTTAAAAAAAAAACACCGAATTTCTGAAACCGCGCTTGGATTGTAGGGACTACATTTACGTACACCGTTTCCCATTACATCCCATGAAGGGATTGGTGAGAGCTACTGACAGCCAGTGAGATGCACGCTTTCTAGTTTTTCACTAACTGATTGGGGCCTACTGGATCAGAACTGTATTTTTAAAAGCTTTTTCATGGCTAATTATTCGATAGTGCCGCCATTACTAAGCGAGAAGGTGATCAGAACAGGGAACAAACCCACATTCTCATGCACAAGACCCGCGCACACTAGCCATTGCACCACAGATAGCCACACTAAATTTGAACACAAGTATATTTTTTAATGTTTCGTGTGCATAGTGATAATCGTGTTTTAAAGTATTGTACCGTTTTGGCGAAGTTGAAACCTTCTGAAAACAAAAACGTGTGCAACAACAAAGAGAGGAGAAACAACAGAGCAGCGGATTCTCACTTCTTGACAAAAAAAAACAAATACTGCATTCAATGCATGTAAAGGTGAAAAAACCGGTTTTAATAATTTAATTTTGAAAGCGTGACGATTTATGCGACCTTTCGTATTATATTCAAAATTAAAATGTTCGAGCGTTTGGTCGTTTTTTTCTATACTTTTATTCTCCAATGTTTCCAATAATCCCAATTATTAATTAAAAATTAAATGATTTAATAATTATATTTATCTTTTTGACGATGCTTCCCAAAGGATAGCGAAATATTGGGGAATAGACTTTTATAAAAAAAGTTAAAACGCTCGAAAATTTTAACTTTAAATAAAATTTAATTTTTTATTTATTGGTCATAAATGTAGATTTATATTAATAAAATTAATAACAATAAATAATATATATGATGTGGTCGACGGAAAGGTACCCATTGTCAGAAAAATTGACTTTCGTTTATTGAACTAATTCTATAGAAATTTTTATAGTTTTTCTTAATTATTCCTTTATATAATACAACCATCGACAAAGTGAATACGAACTAACTTATAAAGGGTTTCTCAACAGAGACGCTACAAAAGTAAATCGATAGGGACAGCAAACGACGCCATATTTTTTCCCGTTCTTTTGACATTTCTCTTCAGTAAGGTTTGCCATTTCATCATGGAAAGATATACGAGCCAACAACGAGTCGAAATTATTAAAATTTACTACCGAAATTTGGAGTAAGTGGCTTTAAGAGCGCTACGTCCAATTTATGGTCGTCATAATCGTTCTACCAGATCAAAACTTGAGCGTCGAGTGGAAAAATTTGAATCCACAGGCACAGTACAAAATGTTCCCGTGCCAGTGAGACAAAGAATTGCCCGTAGTGTCGAGAATATTGCTGCCGCTGAGGCTTAAGTTCAAGAAAGCCCAAATGTGTCTCTCACGTGTAGTTCTCAAGCGTTGGGCATCTCTGTGACGTCTTTGTGGCGAATTTTGCGAAAATATCTTGGCCTACATCCTTACAAGAACAAATTGACGCAAGAACTGAAGCCGCTTGACCACCATAAGCGTCGTATATTCGTGAATTGGGCTGAGCAACAAGTTGAAAATGATTCGGATTTTCATCGGAAAATCATCTTAAGCGATGAGGCTCATTTCTGGCTGAATGGCTTCGTCAATAAGCAAAATTTGCATTATTGGTCAGACAGCAATCAACACGTAATCCATGAGTCATCATTGCATCCCGAAAAAATTACGGTTTGGTGCAGTTTATGGGCCGGCGGCGTCATTGGGCCGTACTTCTTCCGTGATGATTGAGACCGGCACATTACTGTGAATGCGAATCGCTAACGTTCAATGATAACCGAATATTTTTGGGCCCAATTGGATAATATGGACTTGGAGGACATGTGGTTCCAACAGGACGGCGCCACAAGCCACACAGCGAATGCCACAATCAATTTATTGGAAACCAAGTTTGGTGAACGTGCTATTTCACGAAATGGTCTATGCCAACCATGGTCTATGCCAACAAGCCAGCGACGATTGATGACGTTCGTACGAATATCGAACGTGAAATTGCTGCAGTATCGGCCGATTTATGCTTGAAAACCGTCGAAAATTGGGTTCAGCGTCTAGACTTCTGCAAGCGTGGCCGTGGTGGCCATGCAAAAGAAATCGAGTTCCATACATAATGGCATCGAACGTACTTTCACTGGAATTTATAGCGCTCTTATTGAAAAACCAGTTATAAGCAAAACTGTCCATAGGGGAACCTTGTTCAGAGCTAGAGAACCAAGGGTAACAAGGTAGAAACATAAACAAAAACTCAACGCACGAACGTCACTCGTAATCTTTAACAGCTGTTTTCTCAAAAAGTTGATTTCTGACCTTACCGTAGAACAAAACCATATATGTATATATTGAAATCAAAAGAATTATTTGTTTCTAAACATTGTTATGTTTGGAAGGAAATACTCTCGTATTTCCACTTAAGAATATTCAACCCAAACGTTGCAGTTCTTGTCGAAAATAAACAGACAATTCGAACAGCAACTAAACTGGCAAAGCCCAAATAGGGGTTTATTAGTTACGATAACTGCTTCAAGAAATTTAACACTAGAAGGAGTTTGCGCTCGATGCCTTCAAAAATGTTGCCTAGTGTCGTCTGAGTTATTGCAAAGCACAAAATTTCATGTTCATTATTAATTCAATTCAGTTTTATGTTCTGAACCGGTTTTTCTTAACGTGTATTATATTTATTTCTTTGTGCACTCCGGTTCACTTATTTAAAGGCGCTAAAAATTCCATATTCAGAAGCCTGTACCTTTTGCAATTTGTAACCGATTGCAAAATTTTAAGATGGAAATTGAAGCTAGACATTTTGAGATATTAAAAAAAAAACATGATAATAGTGGTTTCTTAACTAAAGAACTTTTTTTGAGCAATTTATAAAAAATAGTCCAAAAATGTGCTATTTTTTTGGCTTCACTTGAATAAAGGCACTTTACTATTTTTTAATTATTTTTAAATTAAGGGATGATTTTTTGTAGCGAGCGTTTGTTTATTACAATTTATTACATCTTAATAATTTTACGAGTCAGAATGGCAAAAAAATTTAAATCTATCGGAAAAAACTAAAATCGACGTTTACCGTTCTGAAGGATATTCTAACCGCGCAATAGCTAAAAAAAAAACAGTTGTCGACAATTACATCAAGGACCCCGAGGGGTATGGAACAAATTTTAAAGAAAAGGTTGCATTGTCTTTATCTACGTATGAGAAAAGAAAAATCATCAGAATTGGTTCTAATTCTGCGTTCTCCTTGTCAACAATAAGAGCTCAAGCTGGAGTGGAAGGGAGCAAGTCATCAGTACGCATAGTACTTAAGAGCTGTGAATATCTTAATTACCTGAAATTACAAAGAAAGCTGCCACTTAATTTTCCTTGTAAGGAAAAGCGGCTTCAATTCGCAAGAGACTACATGGTATGGGATGTGCAGCCGAGAGGTCATGTAAATGACTGGAGAACCTTTGTATTTACGGATGAGAAGAAGTTTAAATGGTGTTGAGCCTGATGGGTATAACTATTATTTCTATGATCTGCGCAAAGAAAAGCGTTTTTTGAACCGACATCACAGCCGAGACGGTGGCGTTATGGTGTGGGGGGATGCTTTACGTTCTATCGATCTTGAATTTCAAAGTGCAAAAATGACTGGTGCAAGCTATCAAACGTTATTGGAATCGGCTTTTCCGAAGTTCAGTGAACTATTTGGTCCCATATCTTGGATAATGCCCCTATACACAACGCCAGAGTAGTAAAGGAGTTCATTGTAAGCCAAAATGTTAATATTCTCGACTGGCCACCCTATTCGCCAGATGTAAACATTATCGAAAATGTCTGGGGTTGGTTATATCGTAAGGTTTGTGAAGGAGGTAGACAATTTGATGACAAGTAGTCACAAAAATTCTCTTTATCTCTCAATGAAAACTCGTATATTTGAAGTTATTAAAAACAAATGGGGTGGTACCCATTACTAATAGTTCTTAAATAAATTAAAATAAATTAAAATAACAAGAAAAACAATTTTTCATTAAAATTAGTTAAAGTGCCTTTATTCAAGTGAACCAAAAAAAAATTCCACATTTTTGGACGTTTTTTATAAATTGCTCAAAAAAGTTCTTTAGTTAAGAAACTACTATTTTCTTTATATCTCAAGATGTCTAGCTTCCACTTCCATTTTAAAATTTTGCAAACAGTTACAAATTTCAAAAGATACAGGCTGCTGAATATGGAATTTTTATTGCCTTTAAATAAGTTAACCGGAGTGTATGATACAACCATCGACAAAGTGAATACGAACTAAGTTATATGATATGATGGTACTGGCAATATGCAATGGTTTCATTAGATACTGAAGTTAGGTAATGTGTCTGGGTTTGTGTAATTGTATATTTCTCATATGATTGGAATAGATAACATAACAATAGTTATGCGATATAGAAAGTTTGTTGCACTTGTGATTCTTTAGTCATGCATGTAAATACCATACAAAATGTACAGCGAGAACATAAATTTAATGTACACAAGTTTATCTAGTTTATTAAACAAAAATTTGTTTTGTTGAATTTTTGAAAACGTATAACTAATTTAATCGTAATATACTTATCTAGTTCAAATCGAAACGTTTTAATTAATAAATAATAATTAATAATTTTTGTTTATCTTCCTGAAGATGCTACCCAAAGGGCAACGAAATATTGAAGAATAAAATTATTTAAAAAAAAAACGATAAAACACTCGAACATTATAATTTGGAATATTATACGAAAGTTCGGACAAATCAGCACTTTTTCATACTTATTTAATAATTTTGTTTGAAATATGACATCCATGAATATATCTTGTGTACGTTCATTCTCTACTGTGTCTGTAAACTTAAAGAGTAGACACAAAGGCATAATAATCTGAAACACAAGCAGTACATCCTGCTACTTGTCATCGACATAAATCTTCCATTTAAATTTATGTACAAGGAGTTACACGTCACAACTCTTATCATATTTCAAAATTTAATAGTAAAATTAAAGTCTGTCAAGGTCATGTACACGAAAATATACAAACTTTACATTAATTGTTACAGAAATTCAATTTTAAACAAATGGAACGCTTGTTGTATACATATGCTAGGACGGATCAAAGGCAAAGAAGGCTTTAGTCTTTGTGAAATAATAACAATTCAAATGATTTTGTACAGCCATGAACAATAAATTAGCACAAAATCACTGAACATTTTTATTGTGTTTTTCTTTAAATTTTTTCCTAATGATAGCAATTGTTTTAGTCTGGACTGCTGCACGGGAACATTTGACTACTGTGATACAAAAATTTAAAAATGTACACCACAGAAAAATACAACCCTGTGATATAGTAAAAACTCACCTCAAAGCACTGCAACAATTCTATTACGCAAGAGGAAAAAAGAATATAGAACAAAAAACTTTCTGTTCTTGTGTTGGACTTATGGGCCTTTCAGTGTGTGTTGGTACTTAGGGATCTTCGATCGATACTAATTCGCATATGGAAATTGCATGTTTGAGTTTGTATATATGCGATTCATGATCAACCGATGGCATCAGTTCAGGCACAGTAATTAGGCATCTGATGATAAATTTTTCAAGGAGTTCGAGTCAGGCCAGTGAGGGTGCTTAACTTATTTGTCTATTATTCCAACAAAAACCAACCATTTTTCTATTAGGAAAATGCTCCTGACCTTTTAAGCTTGTAGCATGAACTTGTGATAACTAAAAATTATTACCGTTTTAATGCATTCCTTATTGTTTTGATTGATGATTTGTGTGTCATTAGGTGCGTCTGATTTGGACAGAAAATTAGCACCACCAGCTTAGAAGTGCTTTATGTTGTTTCACCTTAACTGTTGCAAAATGTGGGATGTGGAAAAGTCTCCACGCCAGAGGAGAGGCGCATTAATATCAACATGTGGAATAGTGGAACAAAGCCTTGTGAAATTGCCGAAATCATCAGTTCCAAGAAAACAAACTCAGTTAATGCAAAAGGAAACAAAATACAACAGAAGCTACTTGTCAAAAACAACCCAAGTAGTGGACCGTGCTACTGTTCGAATGTCGACGATTGACCCTTTCCTGTCGTCACGCGTTATTGCGGTGTGATGAAAACAAAATGAATCGTATGGAACCGGATGGAAGAGTATTTGGTCATCGACAAAATTGCCAGGCATTGAATCCACGCAACACTCAGAAGACAGTGAAGCATGATGTAAGCAACCTAATGGTGTGGGGATCATTGTGAAAATTGCTAGAAAAATTGCCAGTTATCAGTATTTGGGCATTCCTATGAATCTAATGGAACCTTATGGTTTTGAATATTTGTTCGTTTCATTCACCTTCTTACACGACAATGACCCCAAACACACGTCGAAAGTTGATAGGGTGTACGTTAGTCTCCGTTTTAGACTGGCCGGTTAAGTCCAGACTTGAACCCGGCTAAAAACCTCTAGAACTATGTGAAATCTGATATTGCTCAACAAATGCACAACTTTGATCATCTTTGGACTGAAATAGAGAAAGATTTGTATTCGATTCCCAAAGAGGGTTGCCAGAATTTGTTTCAAATCATGTCCGGTAGATGTCAAACCGTACAATGGATAAAGGTTACCTTATTAAATATTAATAATTTTATAAAATATATACCTTTTATTGCAGAAATTTTAGCTTGTTCTATTCGACTGTCCAGCTAAAATCTGGCGAATAAAATATGAGCAGGCGATGGGATATTTCGTCCAAGTGTCCATATTATTAAAAGAAGAACACGCGTTTATGTTTTTATGCTTAACATTTTTGTTGCTAGAACTAAAATAAGGGTGACTCAGTAAGGATCCACTTTTTAATTTTAGAATAAAAACACGTATTTTTTGTGACAGATGTATTTTTTTATTGGATTGTAAAGAAGATATGTTCCGATTAAGTACGGAATAAAATATCCGTCAAATGGCCTCCATGACTCTGATGACAGGCCCTTATTCTTTTCATGAAGTTTTCCACAACTTTTTCACAGAGATGTGGCTGTATCTCACCGATGACACGTTGAATACAGGATTTGAGCTCTTAACTTGTTTCCAGTTTATTTGCGTAAATCCGAGATTTCACAAAATCCAACGAAAGAAATCGCACGGCGTCAAATTGCGTGATCTTGGTGGCCAGTTGATATCCGAATTTCTTGAGATAATTTGTTCTGAAAATCGATTGTTTCATGCGCAGCGTTGCAGGTGGCGGCGCATCTCATGCAGACCAATGCCGTCTACTTAATGCTACAAGATCTTCGTTATCATGTTCCTGTAACGAATGCCGTTCACAGCGACTGCAATTTCGCCTTATCTTCAAAAAAAGCAAGGCCCTATCACGCAGCGTGACCGAAATTCACACCAGACAGTTGCTCGTTATGGGTGCATTTGTTTCTCATGGATTTAATGAGCATTTTCTTAGCCCCAAACTCGACAATCTGGTGTATTCACGAAGCCATTCAGATGGAAATTCATTTCATTAAAGAAGATGATTTTTTTTTTAAATTTGGCATTGACTTCACTTTGCTCCATTGCCCATTGAACGAATTGCCGGCGCTTCTCATGGTCTGCTGGTTTGAGCTCCTCCTTTTGCTTCGTTAAGCGAGTTGTTGAGAAAGATCCCGAATTGATATCTTCGGGTTTTCAGTGACACTTTCGTTTACAGCAACAATGTTTTCAAGGGACCGACCGGTACATTATCAAACAGGAGTCTTAGTGCCCATAACCGAACCAGTTTCTTCCGATTTATTAACCAATCTTCGAATGGTTGTTATATTAGGTGAACTTACTCGACTGAAATTTCTTTGATGTTTACGAGCGATCCCAGCATAAATTTCCAAATGTTTGTAATAAGCTTTCACAATTATAACGCGATATTCTTTCGTAATTAAAATGGTCCATTTTTAATAATCGGAATAAACATATGTGACATCTGCCAAATTTCAGAGTTATGTATTGCACAAAAAAGCTGACAGTAAATTTAAAAAGTGCAATGTTTTGAGATACCCTTTACAATCAAACATATGATTGTTTTTATGACAACGTTTTGTGCTAATTTACTGTCCATGGCTGTATATTATATATAAAATGATAATATTACTTCATAATACGTAGCATACCTTTGATCTATTTCAAATTGCAATTAAATAAAGATTTGGATACAGCACGAGCGTATGTATATATCCACTATTAGTCGAAATTTCGAGAACTAGTTTAAAAATAGGATGCAATCAGAATGTACTCATAGATTATTATAAAAACACTGATATCAGTCGATATAGATCAGTAGTTTATTTCCAAACAATATAAATATTATTATTCTTAGCATAAAATAATAGTATTTCTTAGCATAACTCCAAAAGGGCTGATCATTATTCCAATCCTTATTTTACCTTAGTCTATAGGTTATTCCATTCAACACTGTTTAATATATTCTAAGCTTGTAGCATGATGACGATTCAGTTCTGATCACATTTACTGCTCTAATAACAGTTCACGTACCGTCTAATATAAATATATACATTTATAAGAAAATCTCCACACTACTCGATCTTGGAAAACCTTTAAACCAAAGGTCAAAAAGTTTCAAACTCACGGGCGATGTGTCAAGACCTTTTCGTTACACGGTACCTGTTTGATTCCTATGAAAACGTTAGTAAATGTTACATTGGAAAATAAAAAAAGAATAGTTTGTATGCTGAAGGCTCTTTTACTATTGCTCTTTCTTTTTTCTTATAACTGCTTTAACATTAGGTGTAACAAAAGTTAAAATAAATAAGGCAATATTTATAATAATTGTTTGGTGTCTTAGGGGATTAGGGTTGTGTCATAAACAGAGCGACGACAAAAAATATTGAATAGTATAGAGAGAGGCTGAGTAGAAGAGCATAAATGAGTCTTATTCTCTTTATAGAATATTCAGTATACTTATAAATGCACAATTTCGACAATGTCGTTACATAAAGCAATACAAAAAGCATAAATGTTTCAAACCGCATGAATGTTTAACATCAAAATTATGTGTGGACCAAGTAATGACAAAAAGAGATTAATACGTTTTGAATCATTCGTCAGATGTCGCCAATGCTTTTGAGTCATACAATTCGTTCGACGAGTTCTCTATACTATTCAATACTTTTTGGCGAAGGCGACACGCTTGTTTGTTCGCTGCCACTACTTCAATATCATTGTTTGTTTGTTTGCATGTGTTCACTTTGATAGATTGCGGTACCCGTGCCTATAGATGTTAACATATCAAAAAAATTATATTTCTACACAATAATAAAATACCACTTTTCAACAAATATGAAAATAAAGAAAACGAGAATATAACAAACATTTTAGCATTTCAGTAAAATTGTCATAACTTTGGAACGGTAAGAGTCTGGGCTTCGTTTAGGTCATTTGGGAAAGGTAAAAGGTATGGCTATCTTTCAACAGAAAAACATAAGATGTTCCAACGATATGCCATGTATCTCGATCGAATTTTTCGGTTGGGCTCCACAAGGCTTTGAGTGGGACCATACACCCAAAAACACAAAAGTACCGTTATCTAAAAAACGGTAATTAGAAAAAAAAATTACAGCGTTTTTCGTGTTCAGGGGGCATGTGGCGTTCTTGGTATTTTTAGGCTGTAAGCCAGTGTCATTGATACGGATGGGTCCTGCAGACGTTCTGTATTGTATACTACTATTTTTCCTCTAATACCGTTTTCAGCCGCTGGATGGAGACTGATGGTGGCCACTGGTATTTACCATAATGATAACTATGGCCATCTGTGGTGCAACGATAGTATGCGCGGATCTTGTATATAAGATTGTGGGTTCGATCCCTGCGCGGACCAGCTTACATTTCTTTCTACGGCAGTTACCTCGCATAGTGGTGGCGACACTATCGAGTAATTTGCCATGAAAACGCATCTCAAAATACCGTTCGCAACCAATCCAAAACTGTATGTCCCATCAGGGATTATAAAACTAAAACTCGCACAGCTCACTGAGTGCAAGATGCTTTCCCCCATTCCATCATGGCATGTGGTGGGAAAATATATTTATTGTATAAACATTTTTCTACAAATCACTAAATTTATTATTGTTTACTGTTTTATATTGCCTCTTCGATATATTTTATATAATTTATTTTCACATCTGGAAAGGGTTACTCTGCGCCTGTACACATATTTTCAGCCTTGATTTTAATAAAATTTGTGACGCATAGTAATGGAATTGTTTATTCGCAAATAAAATCCTATTCAATCACAAAAGCATCACAAATCATTATACATATATATTTAATGCTACTGAGAGTAAAGAGCAAACAAACAAAAAATCTAATTAAAACTAAAGTTATGATTTCTACATTGAAAATGATTTAATTAAAAATTAATTAGTTTTGTCATATTTTTTTATGTTGTTGTTTTCATCGATGTTAATTTGTTGATTTGCTAAATTGTATCTTAATTGACAGCTAAAGGGTTTAATTAAAACTGTATGAATCATATTGAAATTTTTAGATGATGTAAACCATGTTACGTTTGACAGACAAATGAATGATTCTAAAAGAAAAGATGGGGTTTTAATTGGGAACAGATGAAAATTGAAGTGACACTAATGTGATTTGTTCGTCGTAGTTACAGCAGTCCAAACTTGTATACTACTTATGCTACTTGCACAGATACATACATGGAGTTCTTTTTAATACTGTCAATATGAGCAAGTGCAGGATAGTTTACTCTTACTACAACCAATTTTAACTAATTTTATTTGGCAACTTTTTTGGTTCAGGCAAATAAAATAGCTTTTGTTTTAACGCTGCGGATGTACTTCCCATATATATCTTATATCTTATCTATATAAATGAGCCTCAAAATCAAATATAGTGTCTGAATACAGGGTCCGATCTCAAATATTATGCGATTTACATCGATCACCAAAGAAATTTTATATTCGAGTATTATCATACTTTATAGATCTGTGCTAATATATTATCAAAGTCGACAGATTAGGCCAGGGTTAGGTAAAAGTGCCTGCCACTATTGACAAACTTATTTAGTCCTCATCGTTAAATTTTAAAATTAAACCGATATGTCCAAGCCATGTGATACTTCATCCTGATATTCGAGGATGTGGCTGAAAAAGCCATATACATAACATTAGTACCTGGCGAAACAATTAAAAATAATGGTGTCCCATAGCATCCCACGAAGGGGCTGAGGAGAGCTTGTCAGAATCAGTGACATGTGCACTTTCTAGTTTTTGCACTCACTGATTGGGACCTACAATTTTACATGGCTAAGTACTCGATAGTGTCGCCATCACTAAGCGAGGTGGCCGTCGTCAAAAGAAATGTATGTTGGCCTGAGCAGGGATCGAACGCACTTTCTCATGTACAAGAGCCGCGCACACTTGCCATTGCGCCACCGAATGCCGCAAACCAATTAGCACTCCGAAAAAATTTCCTGAATATCTGTTAGATCATACATGGGGCAATTTAATTATAGGACAATTTCCTTCATATCTGGCACTTTGATTTTCAAATATATGATAATACAATATATGATAATATGAATTTGATAATACAACGAGGCAATACCTAAACAGAATTGCCAGCAATCACACAAATTCAAAACAATTAAAAGCATTCTCATATTTCATTACAATTGGCATCCGATTCCATAACCTGCATTTGCAGTGTCTGAGGAAATGCAAATTCCAAAATTTATAATTGCCATTGCAACAATGATAATTCTTTTGCGTTTGCATTAGCTGAAGTAATGCAAATTAAAATCCAATGCTAATTATAAAAAACCCATGTATGTGTTAGATCCATCATGAAGTGTGCTCCTAGATATTTTCTCCTACTTATACAAAAGGTCGTAGTAGTAACATATGAGGTGTCCGACTCTCTCTTCGTCTTTTCCTCCTCTCAGCTTCTGCAGTAATCATGTTCTGAGACTAGTAATGTGGTTTTGTTAAGGGCTGAGGTAGGCTCAGTTATACGAGTATTCAAGGTCATACGTTAGGACCCACTAACTTTATCCTTTCCTAGGGTTCAAATCCAATATCTTTATTAATCTTATTAGTTACAGAGTAATTTGATGTACGGAAATAACCGATCAGTTCACTGATTAAGAACTCTCCTCTGGGGACGCCCGCTACGTAGGAATAGTCAGCCGGAATGTAGGAATAGTTAGCCGAACCCACTATGTCGGAATAGTCAGCAGAGGCTGCTATAGTCAGCCGAAGCCGCTATATAGGAATAGTCAGCCGAGGCCGCTATGTAGGAATAGTTAGCCGAAGCCGCAAGGTATGAATAGACAGCCGCGGCCGCTATGTAGGAATAGTCAGCCGGAATGTAGGAATAGTCAGCCGAAGCCACTATGTAGTACTAGTCAGCCAAAACAGCTATAGTCAGCCGAAGCCGCTATCTAGGAATAGTCAGCCGAGGCCACTATAGTCAGCCGAAGCCGCTACGTATCAATAGTCATCCGAAGCCCGTATGTAGGAATAATCAGCCGAAGCCGCTATGTAGGAATAGTTTGCCGAAGCCGCTATGTATTAACAGTCAGCCGAAGCCGCTACTTATAAATTGTCAGTCGAAGTCGCTATGAAGGAATAGTCGCCCGAAGCCGCTATGTCGGAATATTTAGTTGAAATGTAGGAATAGTTAGCAGAAGCCGCTATTTAGAAATAGTCAGCCGAAGCCGCTTTGTAGGAATAGCCAGTCGAGGCCGCTATGTACGAATAGTGAGCCGAACCGCAATGTGGGAATATCAGCCAAGGCCGCTATGTAAATTTATAATTCATTACTCTTTATTATTATTTTTCCTTGTTATTCATTTCGGAATTAGTATCCCGTGATCTATTTACGATGGCATCAGGTTGTGCGCTGGGTAGCAACTGATTCATGATACTGGTCAACCGAAACATTATGTACTCCAGCCTCATTGATGTGAATGAGAATTATAGCGAACCACTTATTCTTGTGTGGTCGCTGCCGTAGTCTGAACATTATGGTCAGTTTGTGTGGTTGTTCGGGACTGAACATGACTGGTATGTATGTTTACCATACACTGTCGATAAAGAGTATGTGGGGTTGTACGCGGGTGTTGTTGGCTGGTTGAGTTGTTCGGTGTGAGTGACACTTGATCGCGGGTGTTTGCTGAAATTATGTACGGGAGGATTCTGACGTAACATTACAGACTCCAAGTCTAAACGTGCGTCTACCTATTATCCAGAGTTCACAGTTACTAGCATAGAAATATCATATCGAGGAATGAAAATCAGGTTTAGCGTACGATTTAGGTCATAGCTTGGTCAGACCTTCTGGGTGATCTTAAAATTGATGATACATGACCATCAATTATTCTCGTATCTGAGATCATTGATTTTAAGCATGAGTTTGAGTGCAGAAAGGGGTGTTCCAACATGATCCATATCCAGTAGAACCTAGGTAAGGTAGTTATTAATCTTTTCAGCTTATGTGTTCTCTAGTTCCCTAAAATGTTCCTAGTCACTGCTCTTCAGAATGTACTCTAAACCCTACCTTAGCATCTTGTTTGTAGCGATCAGCGTAGAAACCTAATTTCCTTCTATAACCTGATGTGCGTTCCATTCAGTCCAGCCCGTCCGTTATATGAGTGGAGAAGTTTCTTTCAAAAATAGGAGTGGGTGTCATATATTCGCCTTTTTTTGAGGATTGCCGCAGATCGACCCATGACGATATGGGCTGGTGATGCAAGGCGAGGTATACCTTGGAAGAAGTGCTGACCTTGTAGCGGTTTTCGCTGCGAGCAAATCTAGTGGTAACAGTTGGAGGATAATAGCCAAAAGTCGCTGGACTTTTGTCAATAGATTTAGGTAAGTGAATTTTGCCTGCACCGGCCACGAAACGAAAATGCTGTGAAGCTATTTGAGGCGGACAACAGCCGTATATATCCAGTAAACTATTTTCGGGGATTCGAACCACGGTGACTGTATTCGCGAATATAGGGCCACTGGCTCTACTGATCCGATCCATAGTACTTGGTTTCAAAGTAAGCTTGAGAGTCGAGAATCACACCTAGATACCTAGCGCTATCCCTTAAGCAAATTTTTCTAATGAACCTACCGAATGTACCGAGTAAGAGCTAGTTTCTCTGTGGTTATAGACCTAGTCCATACTCCGTGGCCCAGTTAAAGAATCTCCAGGTTATATTCTGGAATACACCTCTGCATGTGGAGAGGTATGTTTCCTGCACTGCAATTGCTAAATCGTCAACACATGCTACGACTGTGTAACCTATTTCTCCACCTGTAGCAAAACACTGATCAGTGCTAAATTAGGAGATACAACTCCTCTGTTCACATTTTCTGTTTAGTTCGTATGTCCCAGAGACG
Source organism: Phaonia tiefii (assembly GCA_963931995.1). Taxonomy (NCBI): domain Eukaryota; kingdom Metazoa; phylum Arthropoda; class Insecta; order Diptera; family Muscidae; genus Phaonia; species Phaonia tiefii. The sequence goes on along the minus strand of OZ008369.1, from coordinate 24,612,277 downwards.
ATATTATGCGACTTTTCGTAAGCAAGTCAAATATGAAATTTATGATCCCCTGGTTAACCCTGGTTAAAGTGCCGATAAAGCCATTTGTGACGATTCCCGAAAGACGTTGTTAGACGCCCCCTCTTTATCGACAAATTGCGACAAGAATGATCTTCGCCGTGAGGATCATGTGGACGAATCCTTGCTAATACTCGGTTTTATCAATTGTACAGAAAAGGGAGAAGATAGAGCCGGACTGTTGTTTTGCATGGATGTAATAACAGATCCTGAATCTTTTCGAGTTGCTGTTCAGCTCAAATACAGAAACGAATGAAAATACTAAATACTAAGTAATTTCAACGAAATTTGGTATATACAAAGCATTTGATTAGTATCGGTACACAGCTGGTCCTACGTTTCTGGAAGGGATGTTTTATCTAAGAAGTAAGTAAAATGGCACACAAGTTAAAAAATGTGCACATGTAAGCAGTGGACCAAAAATACGACGCAATGTTCCATGTCTTACTATGGTCCCTTACAAATGTCCCACCGAACTTGTTATTATCGGCTCCAGAGGCTACAAATATAAACTGATTTTAACAATCTTCATTAAGGCGATCTTCATTAAGGCTGGCCGTTACCGCACCAGTAGTCCCATCGGCGACTACGAATATGGGTTGGTGGACTGATGTCCAATAGAATGAAACTGGTGCGGAAATTGGTCACAATGGCTTGAATTGCCTGCTCGGTGGGTCAACTACGGCGAGAAAAAAACGGACGTAATTGGCGAAACACATTTTTCAAGGAGCACGAATTTTGACAATAAAACTCAATGACTTGCAAGCCTTGTTCGTTTGCAAGTCTATTCATGGCGAAACGGCACAAAGTGGTTCAACTTCGCATTTAACGCGAATTTATTCAAATTTCTTACATCTAAGAAATTTAATAAATACTGTTCCTATGCTATATTTAGTAACCAAACTATAGTACAGTGTGTAAACTTTGTCATTTAAATTAGTATTTTAGTGGCCTGGTAACCCCAAACTGAACGAAGTGTACGCGTGTATTTAATAACCAAAATAGACAGCTACATTCGTTCACAGATTCCGTTAACTTGTTGAAGTTTAATTTATTTTTGTCATTGTTCGTTGAATTCTGAGTATTGTAGTTATTATGTCTGCTGGAAAAAACGGTAAGTACATGTTTATTATTACCAGGGAGGACCTCACTTAAAATTCATAGTGTTTTTGATGAGAAACGTAAAACTACGTGGGCCTACAAAAAATGCAGATCATTGGAGTCTACAAATTCCATTGTATTAGTTAGTTCATATATCGATATTTCATAACAAACGGAAAACCGGAACCTCGGAATATAGTACCTGAGGAAGTGGAAGTAGTGAGCATTTTGGACTGCCTATTGAAGGAATCATTTCTGGCCACTCAGAAGTGAATGGCCATTAGAAAATTTGCACCTCCACGGACAGTCCCATATTTGTTTTCATCATTCTTTTTGTATAACTGCAAAACTGTAAATTATATTGAGAATGGTATAGGAATAGATTAAACGTGTTGTAATTCAAAATTTTTCTAAATTTATTTGTATCAAATGGGATACGTCGCTCTAGAGTAGTGACGTCATACGTGTACAAGTATTTACAAGTGTCCACTTTTAAAATGCAAGGTGGTCTTTATGTGCTATTTAGGGTGAAGAGACACCTTCAGATTGTATTAGTACGTTCACAAAAGTTGTTCAGCTATATCATGGCTAAAATTTTGCCAAACATTGTGAGTGAATAAATTGGAGTCCATTGAAGTTGTGCTGAAGATAGTGAAAAAACATGCTTTTAGTCAATAAATGTGCAGGAAAATCTGAAAATTGATAAAAATCGATTTTTTTTTTAAAAAATTTAACTTTTTACAGACATTAAATGGGTACCAATCAACTCAGAAGTCATACCTCTAACCGATAAAATTTACTAGAACGTTGATACATTTTTCGACTACAACAGTGTAATAAGTTTGCGATTCTATTTGTACTTTGAATTAGAGCGTCTTCCATATTGATCAAGTTGTCACATAACTTGCACACGTGTAAGGAATCTGTAAACAAACACGACAACTTTAGTCTACATAAGAAACGGAAAGCTGTAGAATTGACGCTATACTTTATTGGTAAAATATTGATCTCTTTTCCAATTTTTACACATTTCTAGCGGCAAAATTTTCTTAAGGCTCAAGGATATAATGTGCATAAACAAAATTGCTCTTCCCTCAAGCAACAGCAATGTCTCAATTGTATGTAACATTTCTTAGAATTACGAGACAGTTGCAAGTTTCGTTAGTTCTGCTGTCTACCTGCAAGAAACTGTTGAGCACCTAAGTTCATTCAAATAAACGTAATTTATGCAAATAAGAATATATTTCCATAAGTAATTTATACGCCAGCAAAAGAAAATACATTTGTGTTTTTGCCTTTATACCTTTGGTTCCATTTTTACTTTCATCTTTATTACCTCCGCGAGTAGCTACTGGCTTTTGCTACAAAGAGTGCGTTGCAAACGGAAATACAAATGACGCTGGAGAGGAAGGAAGTCGAATTGCCAAACTTTTACATTTCACACGGGTGCATTTTCTTTTCTTTTCAAAACTCATTTGAGACCTTGGCAGATGCGAACAAAAGAGAATTGTGATAATTATTAATGATGTTCGCGTGGGGTGTTGAAATGTAGCTAACACTCAAAATGGTAAAGGTCTCTTGTTTGGTATTGAAAAAAAAATAAAACTATAGAAAAACCGAGTTGGATAAAAATTATTTACTTGTGTTGGGTGAAAGGAATAAAAAAAAACAATAACAATTTTTGTAGGTTACGTTTAGTAGAGTGCCCTCATTTGATATATTTCTTTATTGTTATTAATACGCGTCAATTTGCCAGCGCAGTAGTAACATAACTTTAAACACAATTTGTTCAAGTCTTACCAATTCTTTATGTTGTTAGACAAACTTTATGTTAAGTTTAAGCCATCGAGACTGAATAAACTTGTTTAGAATCTGTATTTCAACTGCCGCAAATTTAATTTAAGTTATTTATAAACTAGGCAGATGGGGTAGGGTGATTCAGTAAGACCACAAATTTTCTTTTATAAGTAAAATCACATTCGTTTTAGTTGTTATTATTCAGTCGTTAAGATGTAGGTGCACATTGAAATATATATATATTCCCAACCATCCACCGTAATAATAAATTTCACATTATTTCTTGAATAAAATATTCTGTGATAATTTGAGAGTAAAACTAGAACGCGCACAGCTCATTGGTGGTGAGAAGCTCTCCCAAATACCTTCGTGGGATGAAATGGGAAATCATTATTTTTATGAAAATTTACCTTTTGAAGTGTTAACACGGCACGGCTAGCGCAATCCTTCAAAGTCAACACATGCAAACAACACACAGCGTTAGCATCACATACGTGGTTGTTGTACAACAATAGTCTCTGCCTGAAAATAAGTATGTTGATATTGATGTAGCGGCATAGAACAAACAAGCATGTCGCTGTTGCTAGGCCTGGACTTTCCATTAGGCTGACTAGGCTGAAGCCTAGGGTCCCACTTGCCGGGTCCCCTTTTCCTGCATTATTTTCTTGTACTTTTACAAAAAAATATTTCAATTATTTTGATCTAGAATAATTTTTTAGTAACACAAAATATTTTTTTAGAAATCACAAAACTCAAACTTTTCGGTTTTGTTCAAACTTTATACAACTTTTTTTCTGCTTCAACGTATAGATGGAACAAATAAAAAAAAAGCTTGCCGAAAGGTGGTAAAAAAAATAAAAAATAAATGGTTTCCCATTACATCCCATGAAGGGACTGGGGAGAACTTCTCACAATCACTGAGCTGTGCGCTTTCCAGTTTTCACTCACTGATTGGGACCTACAGTTTTACACCGATTCCGAACGGTAATTTGAGAAGCTTTTTCATGGCTAGATACTCGATAGTGTCGCCGTCACTATGCGAGGTGACCGCCGCCGAAAGAAAATTTGAAGGTGGTCAGAGCCGGGTTCGAACCCAGGATCTCATGTACAAGAGGCGCGCACACTAACCATTGCACCACCGACGGCCATTGCCGAAAGGTGGTGTCGTTGTTAAAGCTCGATGGTGTGCTAGAGCAGACGCCGTTAAAGCTCTTTCTTTTTTTGGGTAGTGCAGAAATTAGGGCTGCTCTAAGTGAATTATATGAGGATAAAAGTCAAAATCAAACAACGCGCCAGCAGCCGAAAAATTTGGATAACAAAATGAACGAGTTTGATACAGCGGTGATGACAGTGGCATGTCACACATTAATGACCAGGTTCAACGCAACAAATCAGTCCCTTCACCAGGTCAATCTGGATATTCTCAGTGTTTTGCAATTATATGAATCCCTTTTAAATTTTGTTGTGACAACGCGTGATAATTAATATGAAAGTGAAAAAACACGAAATAGAATTCGAAAACGAATGTTTGATAAACAAGATACACCGGATATTGAATTGATGGCTCGTGATATATTTTGAGTTCAAACATTTAATGTAATTATTGATTCTTTGACAGCTGAACTACGTAAAGGGCAACTTTCGTATTTGAATTTAAAGGAACTTTTCGGATTTTTAGGAGTTTAAAAGTCTAGATTTAGCGGATCTGAGTCAACAATGTATTTGTTTAGTTCACGCGTACCCTAATGATTTAGAAAGGGAATTCGTAGACGAATTTTTGGAGTTTTCATCTACAGTACACACTGATGATGGTGTTAAAGTTGTAGACCTGATAACCCACCCAGAGAAGTATGTAATGTTGGTAACATATTCAAACGTTAAAATCGCTATAAGAATTTATCTTAGTGTCCCATCGACCAACTGTGAGGGTGAAAGATCATTTTCAACATTGTCACGTGTTAAAAATCATCTACGATGCTGCACTGGACAAGACCGGCTGAATGCCTTATCACTAACGGCTATAGAACAGCCATCGGCACTCCATACCACTTGTGTGGACATTGAATTCACACCGAGACTTACGCTCTTTAGAAAACCACGCTCTTTTGCTTCGTTTTTTTGAATGTGCACAGAACAAAATTTTTCTTTCGTTTAGTCGTCCGCAAGACAGCGATGAAACAACATCATGTGCGCTGGTTGTGTATTTGTTTGTCTTGCGTGCGGCAAAAAACAAGAACTCGTATGTTTGTATGAATGGTCTTACTTTGCAGCTGTTTTGTTTGCCGTTCATTCGTTGTTGAGCCACTGAAGAGATAACATCGTGCGCTAAGAAAAAAGGAGTTTATGGATGCAAATATGGATGGTAGAAATTTATGCGAGAAATATTTTTTATTTAAGAATGCCTTTGATGAAATGCAATGTTTAATTTGTTATACATCATTTAAAACGTCACGCGTAGACACTTTTAAAAGGCATTATGAAAAATTTCATATCAGCTATTCGGAATTACCGGGAATCGAAAGAATAAACCATTCACATTTAAAAAGCATTCTCTTAATCAGAAACTGCAATGAAACAATTAATATTGCTCATATTACTGAAAAAACACCTTTCCCATAGAACTTTTTTAAGACGTGGGAAAATATGTCATCAATGTCGCACTTTAATTTTTTTCAGTGCACAATATTTTCTCTCACCAACACACACTAATTTTTATTTTTGCCGACCGCTGCTATAGAACCTAAACTTATAAGCGAAATCGATTCCATTGTTGAAGATTCGTAGAGAAAAAATCTCGTAGAAAATGTTTTTAAGTTTAATGATTTCTTTTTTATTTATTTAATATAGTGCATTTTTAGTACTAATTGCATTTATGGTACCCTCTTATTTTATATGTACAATTTGAATAAATTTACAAATAAATAATATTTTTAGCCTCCTCCAGGGTAAGCCCGGCCCTGGTTGTCTCCAAATAGTATTGAATATAGAGAACTCATGTAACGAATTGTATAACCCAAAAGCACCAGCGACATCTGCCGAATGATTCAAAACCTATTACTCTCTTTTTGTCATATCTTGGTACATTCATAATTTTGATGTGAAACATTGATGCCTTTTGAAACATTTATGCTTTTTGTATTGTTTTATGTAATAACATTGTCGAAATATTGCATTTACATTGAAATATTCTACAAAGAGAATAAGACTCGTTTATGCTATCATGAGGGGGAAGATAGAGCAATAAGTTCTCTATAATATCCAATACTTTTTGTCGGCTCTCTGTTTATGACAAAACAAAACCAATTACTTCAGTTGTGTGCCAGCATTCAAACAAGTAGGTCGTCGTACGACAAAACAAAGGGAATTATTTCAGTCAGCGAAATAATGCTTTACTTATTTTAACAATATTACATCTAATGTTAAAGCAGATGGAAGAGAAATAAAGTGCAATAGCAAAAGAGCCTTCAGCACAAAAACTATTAATTTTTTTATTCTCCAATATAACTTCTACTACTGTGTTCATACACTCACAGAAAAATTCGGTTGAGACAGCAGAAGTAGCCGTAACCGAATTAAGAGGTTGTCTCAACCGAATTAGAGGTAGACACAACCTCATTAGAGGTTAACACAACCTCATTATAGGTTGTCACAACCTCATTATAGGTTGTCACAGCCGAATTGGAGGTTGTTACAACCGAATTTAGATAGTGTCACAAATTAATTATTAACTTTTTTTATTATTAAATGATGATTTAGTTTCCTGTATTCTTATAAAAAATTCAAAAAGCGAGAAAATAAAGTCATACATATTGGGTAATCTATATAATAATAAATTTGTTTTACACGCCTCTTCCGATCTTTTTCAAGTCCCGGCCATCACGGGACACCGCACTAATTCTGCCATTCGGCTGCTGTATCCGTTGATTTAGGTCCTAAACAATTTTGTATACAGACGATTGCAGCACATCTCACATGACCGACCATGAAAAACTTGAAAACTGTTGATATCTACTTCAATAATTTCTGCAAAATAAGACGTTTTACTACAAAACATATTTTACTTACCTTTCTTAATAACAGCAAACAATTTTGAAATTTTTTAATTGTTTTTAAAATAACATTTGATTATAGAATTGTAAACGTCATATGTTAAATACATGGCATTAGGTCGTGGTAACCGAATTGAATATGAATTCGGTTGTACCCACATAATTCATGAGAATTTCGCTTACAGCAACCGCAGTGACGCCAAATTCGGTCGTTGCAACCTAATTAAAGCTAGATTCGGTTACCGCGACCGAATTGATGCCACATTCGATAGTTACAACCGAGTTGATAACAAATTCGGTTACTACAACCGAATTAATGCGAGATTCGGTTACTCCAACTGAATTTGGTTCTTGCAACCGTATTTATCTCAAATTCGGTTGTTCTAACCGAAACTTTAGAAAATTTAGTTGACTGAACAAATATAATTGAAGATTCAATTGTCACAACCGAATCAAATAAGAAACGGGGTTGCTTCAACCGAATTTCGGTTGTGGGGACTAAATTCGGTCGTAACAACCTCAATTCGGTTATGGCAACCTCAATTCGGTAGTAACAGCCGAATTTATGGTTGCTGCAACCTCTTTTCAAACAATTATTTCTCTGAGTGTAGGAATCGAACAGGACCCGTGTAGCAAAACGGTCTTAACACATCGCCCGTGAGTTTGAACACTTATTAATTGTTCGCTATAAAAGTAATTTTTCATAGAAATTGATCTTGAACAGAAAAAAATTATTAAAAAACATAAAATCACCAAAATTCGGCGACGAATTTTTCGTAATGACCTTATTTTTGTCAGCTTTGAATATTAATGTATGAGAAGTTCATTTAAAATTGGAAACTGTAACCCCGTTATTTCGAATTAGATGGATAATTTAACATTTATCAAGTGGCAGAGTTACACTGTGCAACACAAACACAAAAAAAAGGTTCTGACAACAGATTATGGTAGAGGGGACACAACAAATATATGTTTATCGTTTATTCTTCTAATTTTGTTCGTCTAAATGGCGGATAAAAACCAAAATAAGAAAATCCAGGTTCGACATATTGCATGCTGGTAAGCGTCTGATCCATAATTGGCGGCTACAATCAAATATGCTGGCAGTAGGTAAAATATAAAAACCCGGTGGACTGGGTTTGCCTCCCGCCACCGTTCATAATGGCAGTGACTATGCAACAACGAAACATAAAACATAAACTATTCCTATTTGTCGACCACCCCCGCAAACGTCATAAGGACCACGATTTACGGGTATGTACTTGGAATTTAAGAACGCTATATAGATTCGGTGCAAGTATCCAATTGGCAGATGTCCTCGAAAGCTATAAGGCTGGACATTACTGTTATCCAGGAAATGCGATGAACACGACGTGGCTGCACAAGAAAAAGAAACGGCGACATATATTAAAGTTGCCATGAGAAAAAACATGAATTTGGTTGCGGATTTGTAGTTGCCAAAAGACTGCGACATCTAGTCTCTAGGTTCAATCCTGTGAGTGAACGTATAGCCACAATCCGCACAAAAGCGAAATATTTGTATATTTCCCTAATTTGTGTCCAAGCCCCGACAGAAGAGAAAGATGATGATGCCTAAGATATATTCTATGAGCGCCTAGAGCAAACGTATGACTGCTGCCCAGGCCATGACATTAAGATTTTACTAGGAGATTTTGATGCTTAAGTAGGCAGGGAGAATGTGTTTCATCCAACTACTGGAAATTTCAGTCTACATGCTGACAGTTCCGACAACGGTATGAGACTGATTGACATGATTATTAGTGGTACAAGATTCCAACATAAAGACATCCAAAAGGCTACTTGGGTATCATCTGATCAAAGAACGAAGAACCAAATTGTGGTAATTGATGGAAGGCACTCAACCAGTGTAATAGACGTACGAGTGATCAGAGGAGCTAACATCGATTCTGATCACTACCTGGTAGCAGCAAAGGTTGGCAAAAGATTAAGTAGAGCAAAAACCGTACGAAACCAGACGCAGAGGAAGCATGACATCCGAAAGCTGCAACTGCCAACTGCCACAGAACCCCACCCCTCCCGATGACGATCGTGAAGCGCAGTGGAAACACATTTCCGGCTCTATAAAAACTGCTACAACAACCGTACTTGGTTTTGAAAAACCGCTTCGCAACAAACCATGGTATGATGAAGAGTTTCGCCCTGAAAATTATGAAAAGAACGCTGCACGTATGACAATGTTTCGGTCAATTGCAACGTGAGCTGCGACTGAGCGGTGTACGGAAACAAGAAAGCAGATAAAGGGCCTCTTTAGCTGTATGAAACGACAGTGGAGAAAGCGCGAGAGAGAGAAAATTGAGACATACAGAAGGAATAATGAAGCCCGAAAATTCTACCAAAAAGTCAAAAATGGGACTAATGGACATAGTTCAGGGCCCTCCTTCTGTAAAGACAAGGACGGAAATTTCATCGCAGATGTGCAGAGAATATTGGGAATATGGAGAGATCATTTGTTCGCCCAACTGGTATCTGAGATATCCAATGACAATGGGACAATCGATCACAATTTGGACGAGAACGTCTATTGCCCTTCTCCTAACCAAGACGAGGTCAGAACAGCTACTGCCCGGCTTAAGAACAACAAAGCCGCAAGAGCTGATGGATTACCGGCGGAGCTGTTAAGGCTGGCGTAGGTGAGCTGATAAGGTGCATGCATCAGCTCATTAGAAAAATTTGGTTAGCCGAATGCATGCCCGGCGATTGGAGTCTCAGTGTACTATGACCCATATTTCAAAAAGGTTACCCGAGTCTCTGTGCCAACTACCGTGGAATAAGCCTTTTATCCATGGCATATAAGGTTCTATCAAGCATAATGTGCGCAGACTAAAACCGATTATCGCTGACCTGATTGCACCATACCAGTGTGGCTTTAGGCCTGGAAAATCGACAACAGACCAGATTTCCACGCTACGACAAATCCTGGAGAAGACCCACGAAAACCAAATCGACACCTATCATCTCTTTGTCGATTATAAAGCGGCCTTCGATAGCCCGATATGGGAGAAACTCTACGAAGCAATGTCAGAGATTGGTATTCCTGCAAAACTCATACACCTTTGAAGGATGACCTTGGCGAACACCAAACACGCAGTGAATGTTGGTAAGGATCTTGCCGAACCTTTCGAAACGTACGATACGAACGTGCAATTTCTTTAGCATCTTAATGCAGATCATTATGAGAAAAGCCGAAGTCAATATGAATAAATCCATCAGCAGCCAGAGTCACATGCTGCTCGCGTAGGCTTATGATATCGAAATCATTGGGCGCACAATCAGAGAAGTTACTGCGGTTTTTTCGAGAATTGAGAAGGAGTTAACAAAAGTGGGTCTGACAGCAAATGAGGATAAGATAAAATTAATGATTTCTGCAGCAGGGCCTCCACGCAATTAGACCAAAGCGTCACCGTTGATAACTGTTATAATTTCGAGGTGTTGGACGAATTTTTATACCCCGGATCTGCCGTAAACAAAAACAATAGCGTCAGCCTTGAGATCAAGCGGAGAATTGTGCTTGGCAATAGATATTAGTTTGGGCTAAGCAAGCACTTTAGAGACAAAGCCCTCTCTCAAGTAACAAAAGTCCAACTATACCAGACTCTCATACAACCTGTCTTGCTTTATGGCGCAGAATCCTGGGTCTTATCGCAAGCAGACGAAACATCTGAAGGAGTCTTCGACAGAAAAATACTCCGAAAAATATATGGCCCTATAGTGCAGAACGGCGAGTATCGGCGACGGATGAACCATGAGCTGTATGAGCTTTATCCCGACATTGAAATAGTTAAGCGGAATGGATGAAACGAACCAGCACGAAGGGTTTTCGAAACCGATCTCGAAGGAAATCGAAAAATAGGAAGACTAAGACTCCGCTGGAGGGATCAAGTTGAGGAATTCCTGCACACACTTGGTATTGCTAACTGGAGACATAAAGCAAAAAATCGAACTGGTTGGCGAAATATGTTATCTTCGTTTTTTAAGGTCCCTGATCCCCCTGGGTTGTTCGAGACCGGGTAAGTAAGATATTTTTTCGAACGCGAGGAGTTAACAAGGTTCTTGCGAAACTCTTCGTAAATAAATACCCGGGCCCGGATGGCGTATCTGCACTGGTCTTGAGTAGGTGCTCGTCGACGCTGGCGTGTCCTCTGCGCAAACTTTTCAACCTTGCATACCGTGCCGGAGTCTTCCCGGCGCGTTGGAAGGTTGCTAATGTCCAGCCAATCCCTAAAAAGGTGATGCAAGTAACCCTGCAAATTACCGCCGAATTGCAATTTGTTCTGCGCTCTCGAAGGTTATGGAGAGCATGAATAACCACCATCTTGTGAAATATCTTAAGTCCTATGACCTTCCTAATGATCGGAAATATGGTTTCCGTTGAAAGAGATCTACTGGAGACCTGATGGCGTCCCTTTCAGAACAGTGGGGTCGATCCACCGGCTTGGTGAGATTAAGATAGTGGCTCTTGATATTTCCAACGCCCTTGACAGAGTTTGGCACGATGGACTCTTGTCAAAGCTCGCTGCTTTTGTTGTCGGTGATAACTTCACTCGATTTATTTCGAGTTTTCTCAGAGATCGCACTATACGAGTAGTTGTAGATGGTGTTTCATCCGACGAGCATAAATTGACTGCAGGTGTACCACAGGGCCCTGTTCTTTCTCTTTTCTTTTTGTTTTCTTATTTTCATTGACGATCTCCTTGGTCAGACTGTGAATCCAATATACTCTTTTGCGGATGACAGTAATCTCTGCCATTCTTATTCATTCGACCGTAGGCCAAGTCTGCAAGAGATTGAAGTCAAACGCCGGACGATGAATGAAACACTCGACCGCGATCTGGTGTCCATTGTTGAATGGGGTCGAAAGAATAGAGTAGATTTTAATGCGGGTAAGAGCCAGTGTTGCTTTTTGTCGCATAAACGTATTGCTGACCCAGGTGTGTCGTCATTGTCTATGGACGGTGTGGATATTGATGAATCAGATGCTCTTGATGTGCTGGGCATGAAAATACAATGTGATGTGATGAACATGTGTTTGAAGTGTCGAAAGATGCATTCAAGTGTCTGGGCTTTTTAAAGCGGTGCAAGAAATATTTCACTTCATCTGATCTTCTCAATATCTACATCACCTACATCAGGCCAAAGATGGACTATAACTCCCATATATGGGCAGGTGCTCCTAGGACATCTTTGGAGCTTCTCGACCGTGTCCAGAGAAGAGCGATGGTGTTGGTAAGGGACAGTAAGGTATCCAACTCTATTGTCTCCCTTGAGCATCGTCGAAATGTGGGTTGCGCGTCTCAGTTCCAACGATATTTCCACGGTATGTGTTCCTCGGACATCCGTCAACTTATGCCAGACGTGAGGATATTTAACCGAAGCACGCGCCTTTCCAGGAAGTCTCATCCGTTTTTTAGCGAGTGGCCGGTTGACCGCACTACTCACTATAATGAAAATTCGTTCTTCAGCCGTATAGTCCATATGCGGAATATACTTCCGGCCAGTGTATTTCCCACCAATTGTGAAATACAAAGATTCAAGGCAAATGTCAACAGACACTACTCCCTATTTCCACCCGCCACTACCTCAATTTTCCTTCGCCAACACAATGCACTGCATTTATAGGGGGCATCCCCTGAGTGTTGGTTTGATAAAGAAAATAAAAAAATAAATGAGATTACTGGGTTCGTAGAAAAAAGGTGCCGTAATTCCTATCACTATAACGAAAAAGAATTTTTAGGTAATTTATTTACAGGTTTTTAAAGCAAAAACAAAACGCGTTATCAAACTACATAGTTGGTAACATTGTGTTCGGACAGTAAATCTAAGATTAAAATCGTTCAGCTACTAATACGGCAGAATTAGAAGGATTACATTTAAGCGGAGTAAAAACTGAAATTTATAAACTCAAAGGAAATACAGCTTTAGCATATTCATAACTAACAAATCCAAATCGAAGTACATATTAGTTACCCTCCTCAAAGGAAAGTAAAACCCTGACATCATACCAGCCTATTACTACTCAACCCCAATGAAGTTCCTGCATAACAAAAGGCTTCAATACTCTTTCGCCTGGCATAAACATTGTGTACACCCGAATGCTGTTGTAGGGGAGGGAGTTGTGAAATTCTCTGCGATGAATACTTTGCGCTGCAAACGAATTTGCATATTTGCACTTTACAATAAATAAACATAATGTGCATTTACACCAGGATCGGTTTCAACAATTTATGCAAATATTTAGTTGCCTTTTATCGAAGGAAAAACCAAATAAAACGGCTGATTTGCATAGAATAAAGTGAGTGTGTGTGTTTGTTTAAATTGCTAATTTTTCGAGTTATTTCACACCTTTATGTTTCCCTTACAGTTTAGGTTTTTGTTTTATTGGCATGAAAGAGAAATAAAATACTGGAACAAAGTTTTCCAATTATCTAATGATACGAGCATAAACTGACGACCGTCATGTGCTGTCATGAACTCGAGGGGAGTGCTTTTTACTCATGTACTTACTTAGTTGTACATATTCAAAAAAAAAAAAGGCTAAAGGGCATAATTTGTCAAACAAATTTAAAAGCTCATCAATGTCACGTTAAACACATTTGTCACGTTCTATACACACGCCATTTTGGTTCGTCCTTCCGTAACATTTCCTTCTGTTTCCCTTAACGTTTATCAAATACTTTTAGGGACATCATTCTTTTTTATTTTTTTGCTCTTGTACATTTTATAAGACCAGAGGGTATTCATGTTGGCATATCAATGTACTGATTATACATTAGGGTGGCTTAAAATTTAATGAGATTTGATTAATTTTTAAGCCTCCTGTAACTTTGTCAAAATATGTAAGTAGTTTCAAAGGACTTATGGAAGAATTTAAGAAATAATTACAAATTAAAAAAAATGATGTCCCATAACATTCTTTTTGGAAGTTTTATTATTATACATTTATTTGAACGAAGTTCCTTAGCGCACGTTGCGGGATGGGGGCTAAATGAAAAAAATGTTAAACAACTTTTTTTTAGCCGTATTATGCTATAACCCAGTATACAACCCAGTATTATTCTGCATACTTTTAGGATTTAGTAATTATTACTAGATTTGTACAGTCAGCGACGTATATGAGGGTTGTGTTCTTGCATGTTGGCTTTCTGATAGTCAAGCCTAAGCTACGGAAAGCGGGCTTTGCTGAACACATTGGAAGTGTAAGGACTTCGACGTTAACTTTTTTTTAGATTATTGCCTTTTGCTTTATTAACAGTATTACACCACTCTGTGTGTTTGCAGTTCAAGTCTCCCGCTAGTACATAGTAGTTATTTGAATTTTGAAGATTCATAAAATCAAATAGTTTTTGCAAGTCTGCTCGTATTGAATTTATATTGCCGGCCGGATAGTACGCACTTGTATAAACTAAAAAGTTGTCGCAGTCAACGGGTATCTTTATGGCGCCTGTCTCTAAAGCATCTAGCGAATATCTAATTTTGTTATAGTAACTGTAGCATTGTATGTTATTCTTGATTAATATAGCAGTTTCCCCAACCCTTGTTGCATCAATTCGATATTTGCTTACGATTCTATAATTTTTAAATATTACATTATGGATATGGATTAATTTTGTCTCAATTAATAGGACAATATCCAAGTCTAAAAAAAATTACCATTAAATAATTAATATTCTTCGAGCTTGAGGTCAGATTTGCTGTTGTAGTGTTTATTTCTCTCGATATTTCGCTACTCCTTTCTGTAGAATCATCAGGAGATATAAACAATATTCAATATTGAATATTTATTGATAAAGAAAAGGTCGAACAATATATTAAAAATTACCATTTCTTAAAAAACAGCTATTTTTTTCAAAAAATTCCTTTTCTTACAGAAATTCCTTTTCTTAACCCTGCTGTTAGATTAAGCCCATTTGGTCCAAATAACGACTAGTTTTCTTTGTAAGTTTTGAACGGTGATATATACTGACTTCATTTTTCAGGTCACGTGATCTTTTTTATAAACCAATGGCATGAGCAAAAATTAAATTTTCTAACTAGAAACAGGACTGAGTCAAATAAGAAATTACAAATTTCAGATAAAGGGACTATTTGGTCCATAGAATATATTCTTTGATTTTCTTTACAATTATGTTCAAAATATAAAATAACAATAATAATAAAAATATTTGAGTATTACTGACCCAAGATAGATACAAAGAATACGAATAGATGGTTATTTTGTTTGTAAATTGCAGTATGGACCAAATGGTCTCTTAAGCTAACATTCGTTAAAAATACGAATCTTAGGTTAAGGGACCATTTGGTCCATAGTATATTTCCTTTGATTTTCTTTAAATTTATTGTCAAAAGAAAGATGATAATAATAATAACAATATTTAGTGAATATTGAACTAAAATATATACAACGAATGCGATTAAATTGATATTCTGCATGAAAATTGCAGTATGGACCACATGGTCCCTTAACCTAACATTCGTATTTTTTTCCTAACCTAACAGCACCTTTTCTTAAAAATAAAATATTAGGTACCTTTTTTTCTTGAGATAAGTAGGCTTTCGGAAACTAAGTAAATTTAGTTAAAAATAACCTTATCCTAGTACCACTTCTTTATAAAAGTACCTGTTCTTATAAAAGTACTTCTATGTAAAAAAAAGTCATACTTTTATGGATTTTTTCTTACAGAAAGTACTTCTTCTTAAAAATAGTACATTTTCTTAAATAAAACATTATCTTTTAATAAAAGAAGTACCTCCTTTTAAAAAAGGACCTATATAATACATATACCGAAAAATATAATTCATATTCTTACAAAAAGGACCTAAAAATATAAATGGTTTTTTAAAAAATATTATTATCGTACTTTTCAACGGGCGCATTATACGTGTTGGAACTAACTAGTACATTATACATAGCGAAAGAAACTTCGTTCCAACCGGGTGTCCCATGACACCTCATATGATTTTTATAATTTATTTATAGATAATATTTTTCCACCTAATTTTTCCGGCTCAAGGTCCACATAAATAAAAAATAAAAATGTTTTTCAATTTATATTATTAATCATATTTTATTTTATTTCAACATTTCGACCCACATCGACGATCATTTTCAGGATCTAATTTAAAAAAACGTTACAAAAATTATTTATTTGTTTATCACCAATATGTGCAATAAATTACGTACATTAAACACACAAACTTCTAAAAACTGTTCCATTTGCGTCTCAACTGTTTTGTCTTTCTATCTCGTCTATTTTTTTTGCTATTACATGTCTGTATAACGGGTTTTTCAATAAGAGCGCTACAAAAGTTTTTTTAAATAAAACAAGACCGGTCAAAATAACGCGATTGCGACCGAAATTCTTTATTCCTGTGAAAGTACGTTCGATGTCATTATGTATGGAACTCGATTTCTTTTGCATGGCCACCACGGGCACGCTTGCAGAAGTCCAGACGCTGAACCCAATTTTCGACGGTTTTCAAGCATAAATCGGCCGATACTGCTGCAACTCCAGGTTCGATATTCGTACGAAGTTCATCAATCGTCGCTGGCTTGTTGGCATAGACCATAGACTTGACGTAGCCCCACAGGAAATAATCTAACCGCGTCAAACCGCACGACCGAGGCGGCCAATCGACTGGACCATTTCGTGAGATAACACGTTCACCAAACTTGGTTTCCAATAAATTGATTGTGGCATTCGCTGTGTGGCTTGTGGCGCCGTCCTGTTGGAACCACATGATCTCCAATTGGGGCCAAAAATATTCGGTTATCATTGAGCGGTAGCGATTCGCATTCACAGTAATGTGCCGGTCTTGATCATCACGGAAGAAGTACGGCCCAATGACGCCGCCGGCCCATAAACCGCACTAAACCGTAATTTTTTCGGGATACAATGATGACTCATGGATTACGTGTGGATTGCTGTCTGACCAATAACGCATATTTTGCTTATTGACGAAGCCATTCAGCCATAAATGAGCCTACTGGCTGAAGATGATTTTCCGATGAAAATCCGAATCATTTCCAAGTTGTTGCTCAGCCCAATTCACGAACATACAACGCTTATAGTGGTCAAGCGGCTTCAGTTCTCGCGTCAATTTGATCTTGTAAGGATTCGCCACAACGACGTCACAGTGATGCCCAACGCTTGAGAACAACGTGTGAGTGACACATTTATATGTATGTGCACAGTTGTCAGTGTCAGTTTAGTAGTTTATTCTGTTCTCACTAGGTACGTCAATAATATGAAATATTTCCAACATAAATCTCATGCTATAGTGATTCTCCTCCTTTAATATTTTCACATCATCAAAGTTCGGAGAGTGATTCTCTTTTATACAGTGTGCCGCCAGTGCCGTTTTTTGGTCAATTGTGTTTTGCCTATTTCGCTGGTCAGATTTATGGGCTGAAATTCTCGTACGTAATTTTGACTTAGTCGTTCCAACATATACTTTGTCGCATATGTTAGCTCCGTCGCCATAACATTTATTTTTATATATTAAGTGCGATTGGTCATATGGTTCAATTTTCGACTTGGTATTGCTAAATAATATTCTTATGGTATAATCGTTCTTCAGGGCGATGGTGTATTTTTTCTTGTCATTCAATGTAGAGCCCTTGCATCTCTTTGATTGAAATGGTATGTATGGCTTCGTTTTATATATTCTATATTGCGTGGTTTTCTTTGTGTGCATAACGAGGAATCGATCATTGTCGTTATCGTCTTTTCCGGGAAATCATTTTTTTTTTAGACAAAAGTGTATTCAAAACACACTGTAGATTTTTATTCATTTAAAATTATAATATATAACAAAAATATAGGTAAGCCTCAGCGCCTCTTGGACATTATTGCGGGAAGTTGGCAAATTTTCAAAATTCATTTTAATTGAAACAATATATAAAATCAAAACAAAAAAAAGAGTACATAAAAATAGTTAATTTTAATGTGTACGTAAATATATGTATATTCAAAGATATTACAATGGGAAAAAAAAAGTTTTTACCTATGTACGTATATAAACTTGTCGAATTTACTGCTCGTATTTTTACATGAGAAGAGTTTCTAAACTACTAAATAAATGTTGTTTTAATCTCTTTTTAAAAATTGAGATTCTACTAATAAATTTTGTATCATTAGGGAAAGAGTTATATTCAAAGCTTCCAGCATATTCTAGACGTTGTTTTGTGGCTGCTAATCGACATCTAGCAGTTCTAAGATTTATATTATTCCTGGTATTAAATTGGGTTTGATTTCTTTCAAAAGAGATCGTGTGATGACCGATAGTATTTACAGATTTGAAAGTATGTAAAGGTAACTGCATTTTATATAAACCAAGCACAGGCAACACATTTGGCGAAATATCCCTGTACAATGAGACTGTTGAAAAAGTTAGCGGCAAGTTGAATACAGTTTTCGAAGCTTTATTTTGAGTCCTTTGTAAAATAACTCGTTACTTCTTCTAGCTGCGTATATAATAGGTAAGTAATTTTGTTCTTTTGTCAAATTTATTTTTAAATTTGTAAAGTAGTCCCAATACTGGAGCAATCATGTTTTTAAGTTGTTGAATATGCAAATCCCAAGAGAGGTTGCTTTGAAGGTAAATACCAAGATACTTTATCGAATTACTTTCAAAAATGTCTTTTCCATCAACATAAGTACTGAAATTTCTATTATTTATCAAATATGGCCGAAACCTTATCAATTTAGTTTTTTCAGAATTCAAAACAAGCTTATGTAATCTCTTAAATTGGCTTATAAATGAGGCATCTCTTTTCATATACGTTTTCGAATGAGCATCGCATTTATAGGGATAAAAAATACACATGTCATTAGCGTATATGTACAGCTTATCCGACAAACAAAGATTCTGAATATCATTAAGATATATGGTAAAGAGTAACGGACCTAAAACACTGTCTTGGGGCACACCGTGATCTACCAAACCAGTACTACTTCTACTATTTCCGACTACAACATATTGCTTACGTTTTGTCAGATAACTATCTAATAAACGTAACGCAACATCACGCACGCCGTAATAATTCAAATTTCCAATTAGAATCTCATGATCCACCAAACCAAAAGCCTTAGACAAAGACACCTGCAACTCCACAAGCACCATTATCTAACCCCTAACAAATATTGTTGACTACATTCACTGCTGCTTCTTCCGTTCCACATCCTTTCCTAAACCCATACTGAAACCGGCTTAGTAAGTTGTTGTTCTCAAAATAAGACGACAACTGCATATGTAAAATCCTTTTAAATATTTTGTCAATTATAGGTAATAAAGCCACTGGCCGAAATTCCCTTAAGTCAGTTGTATTTTTCTTCTTAGGTATGGGTACAACTTTGGCAATTTTCAAGCTTTCCTGATATGTAGAAGCATCCAACATACTGTTAAATATTTTTGAAAGATATATAGATACGCTATCTCGACACTCAAATATCATTCTTGGCGATATACCATCATATCCGCAGCCTTTAGATAAGTCTAAACCTAAAATAATTTCATTAACTTCTGAAGCAGTTACATATGAAAAACTGACGGTGTTTCCACAATGATTCAATGTTCGAAATGCATTTAAATGATCTCCAGGCTCGCTCTCAATTTTATTTCTAAAATCTTTTGGACTTTCTAGGAAATACCGATTGAATAATCCGCATTTAACATCATCATTATCTACAATAACAACGTTGGAGTCCTTTATCTTAACCCTTATGTGTACAGCAAAAAAAACACCTTCTCCAGCGCGGCAAGGTACCCGGGTACCTATATGGAATTTGTGCAGAAAACGAACATTTCTGCACTAAATATTTTCATGCAAAGATGTAAAATATATCAGAATTATTGTATATGGAAAGTATCTCATGTTTTGTTAATGCCTTAACATATGCAACACATCTTATCTGCAACTTGAGATAGATTTTAAATATAACTGCTAAATTTCTATACATATATAAAAGCTAATAGACGTGAATTATTGCAGAAAGAACTTGAAACTGGGGATTCCCCTTGAAGAAAATATACAGAACTTAAGTTACTTTTGTGTTTATCGATTTTAGTTTGTCTTAACTTCTAGTAATTTGTAGGTGAAAGTTTTTTCTTACGAAATGAGTGCAAGAGTTCGTACAAAAAGATTTACTTCCACTGATATAAATAACATGTTATGGAGTGTGAAAGTAGTGATGAAGATTTTACCCACTCTGATAGCGATGAAGAATTTATTCCAATACTAAACGAAATAGTATTGGAAGCTTCAGAAACTGATTTAGCATGGACTCTGGAAGCCAATGAGTTCTCGCCCGACTCGGAAGAAAGCTATGAGAGTGATAAAGTCCATATAGAAAAAATCCAATGAGTGTTCGAACTCACGGGCGATGTGTTAACACCTTTTTGCTACACGGTACCTGTTCGATTTCTATGAACCCATTCGTAAATGTTACATTGGAAAATAAAAAACAGCGTTCAATCATATGATGACGTTACAGTTAAATAATATTAATACTTAAAATTATTTAAAGACCCAGTGCAAGCACATGTGTCATTATTTTCTTGCTCAATACTTTTTGTTTTATTCCCACAAAAGTCAAAGAATGCAAAGCAACAGACACTTGTACACACATACATACATTGTTATATTCGTACGATATAACCGAAGATCAACATAAAATACTTTTTTAATATTACTCCAAATTAAAACACTTCAATCTCGGCTCGCCGATATCGGATCGCCTTAATTTTGGGAATAAACTCTTCGTCGAAACCCGCACTAGCTTTTTAATCCAAAAATTAATAAAATCGGCTATGAATTTCCGGAGAAAATCGCGTGGGAAAATTATATGAAAATCGCCCAATAATCACTTTCAATACCCACTGCCAAGCAACGAACAAACAAACGATGATAAGACAAAACCGAAGATCAACATAAAACACTTTTTTAATATTACTCCAAATTAAAACACTTAAATATCGGCTCGCCGATATCGGATCGCCTTAATTTTTGGCCTAAACTCTTCGTCGAAACCTGCACTAGCTTTTTAATCCAAAAATTAATAAAATCGGCTATGAATTTCCGGAGAAAATCGCGTGGGAAAATTATATGAATATCGCCCAATAATCACTTTCAATATCGACTGCCAAGCAACGAACAAACAAACGATGATTTACTCTTCCAAACCTAACACTTGTGTATGTATTAAATTTATAGTTTACTGCCCTAGAGGCGCGCGTATAGATGTTAACACATCAAAATGGACTTTTAGGTAAAGATGGAACCTGTTGGCAATCGAGCCCATTTCAAGAAACACAGCCACTAAACAGAAATATTTTAAGACAACGTAAGGGTGCAGCCCAAAAATTTAAATTATTTACTGGTAAACAAATATTTAAATATATTTTGTCAATTGAAATGTGTGATATTATTCTTCGAGAAACAAACCGTAAAGGACTCAAAATTGTATCTGATTACAATACAAAAGTACAAAACGGAAAGAAGAAAGTATTCGAGTCTTTCAGAGGAGAAGAATTCGATGCTTTTCTTGGCATTCTGATTTATTCTGGCGTTCAGAGAACATCTATCTGAATTGTGGAAACCCTCTAATTTGCCATTGTTTCGTGCAGCAATTTCCATCAACAGATTCAGAATGCTATTACGGTGTATACGTTTTGATAATGCCGAAACTCGTATATCTCGCGCACAAACCGATAAAGCTGCTGCTTCCAAAGACATTTGGATAATGCTACATGCGAATTTACAGCAGTATCGCGGGCGTATACGTTTCACACAGTACCTGCCGTCAAAAACAGAAAACTATGGTATCAAGATATCTTGGGCCTGCGATGCATCTGACCTTACCCTCTACATGGGCAACTATATACCGGTAAACCATCAGAAGGCGAGCGACAAAAAAAATAGGCGAAAGGACAGTGTTAGATCTGGTCTTTCCGTATAAAAACTCAGGAAGAAACATTACTACGGACAATTTATTTACTTCCTTGGAACTGGCTAGAACTTTAAGCTCGTGGAATATGACACTTGTGGGAAATTTACGAAAAAACAAACGTTTTCTACTATCTAGCATGCATCCAAGTAAAGAAAAGTAAGATTTATAAACACACGAAAACTCAATTTACGGGTATACATATGTATACCTATATTGGTTCATATTTATATGGCAGGCTCGTACACTCTACCAAGTTTGCCTTCAGCAAAGAGGCAACCTTGTATAGGTTCCAAAAAAAATAAAGCTGTGATTATGCTATCGACTATGCATTCAAACTCTAATGTGGAATCTACTCTGAAGGCAAAACCTGAAATTATAATATATTATAACAAAACTAAAGGTGGAGTAGATAACATGGATAAAGTATTGGGCAAATATACATGCAAACGCAGAACACGTCGGTGGCCGTTATCATTATTTTTTATGTTATTGATATAGCAGCATTGGCGTCGTATATTAAATATATGGAAAACAATACAACATTTATGTCCACAGATCGCAGTAGACAATTTCTAAAAGATCTAAGCTTTGAATTGTGCAGAGAAAATATAGAGAACGAGCTAAAAATCTTAACGTTTCTTCTCAATCAACCACTGCTTTAGCTATAAAAACCGTTTTTGGAAAAGACTTAGATGCTATAACATCCTCCAATTCCTCCTTACAAAAAAAGGACAATACCGGCCGAATTCCAGTAGTAGGAAGTTGTCACGTGTGCTCACAATTACAGATGAAGCAAAGAAAAACGCGTAACGCTTGTACTAGTTGTTCTAAACCTATTTGTAATGAACATTCAACTAATCATCCAATTTTTAGCAAATGTTCGAAATATCACCACTAAAATTATAGAATTATAGAAGTAGAATTTTATTATCAATATCTGAATTATTTTTTTAATTTTTGTTTTTGTTATTGTTTGTTATAAAATAAATCCGTCCTTATAAATAAATTCGTTACTTCGTTTCATTATCGACTTTTACATTATTTACTCATTCTTCGCTACTAGTTTACAAAAAATATGTTTACAATGTTTGCCTTTCATATAACACTCACCAAGGTACCCAGGTACCTTGCTGTACAGTTAAGGGTGTCATGTTATAATGATCTCCCACGCTGATACAAACAACATTTTTAGCTCTGAATTTGCAAAAATTCTAAGTTTACTAAAAGTTAAGATTTCTCAAGAAGTCTCAAGGGTGTAGGCCATCAACTTCGATAAAAAAAATTAAATTGAAAACGCCAAAGGTGCCCGGGTACCTTGGTGTGCACATTAGGGTTAATTTGAGTGTTATTCTTCCTACCAAGGCTTTCATCCAAAAAGTGCCAGGTCTTTTTAATATCACTATGAAAATTTTGCAAATTGTAGAAATAGAAATTATTCACCGACTTTCTAGATGCATTCCGTATCACATTACTTACACTTTTCAGTCTGCACTCTAAATCCTCATCTTTTCATTTCTTTCTCCTTTTTAAAATGCTATTTTTATACATTATAAGCGCTTCTAGGTTTCCGTTAACCCACGGAGTCAACTCATTATTCACCAACTTACTATCAACCTTTTCCGTAGTTACATTTTGCGATACACTAAAAATAGCTTAGTTGATGGATTACCTGTTTCCCGTAAGATTCGTAAATTATCCATGAGAATATCCCTTGCCATTTCATAGTTACAATATTTACGAATAATTTCTCAAAATTCTGGACTACTAGTTTGGCTTTTAAGTTTACACGAAACTATGTGATGGTCCGTTAATTGAGACTCTAAGGTATCTACATATAAACAGATTATTTCCTATATTGCTATAAACCTTATCAACGCAAGTACCAGATTCCGGATGCGTTATTAGAACATGACAATTCGTGTAGTTAATTAAAACTCATTAGTGGATTACCTATGGTGTTTGATGAAACTTGGTTGATATTGATATTGAACTTGGAATCAATATTGGAATCCCCTACAATAATACTTGGGTTTCTACCACATTTGCTTAACCATTCTTCTAAGAAATTTGAAAAATACGTAACATCGCATTTCTGTGATCTATAAGACGATGATAACATCAAAGGCTTTCCATTTAGTTTATGATTATTTATTGATATAGTTATATATTCTAGAAAATTCTGGCTTCTACATTTCTACGTTAAATTGGTAACAATCTCGGATGTAAAGGGATGTACCACCATAGCTATCCGATCTGCAACAATGTACCACATTGTAACTAGGAATACTATAAATTTGCAAAATGTTTGAACAAAACCACGTCTCCTGAACTGCTATAATACTTGGTAGAGTTTGAAATTTAGAAATCATCGCTTTGAAATTATTGAATTTCTCCACAGAAGAAATACTTCTCAGGTTTACAGGATTAATACTGAAAACAGAGTATTTTATTTTCTTAAAAAAGTTATTAAATGTTTCAAAATTAGAAAAATGTTGAGTACTCATAAAAAAAAGAAGAAATTAATTGATTAAGGCTGTAAGAGATCATGTTTTCTCCGGTTAGTGGAAAAAATGTAAATGCCGCGGGTGGGATTCGAACTCATAGTCGCTGAACGATCGTTTCGATGTTTGTGATGCGTCATCTTCAGCAGCGTCTAGTCCGCTAAGCCACTGCGGTGTGTATTTACACAAGTCACTAACCGAAGACATTTATTGATTGTGTGCAGAATGATTGTTGTCGCTACTTACACATTGCTTTCATACTTACACGCACTGATGCAGAAGTTTTGAAAGTTCTATTTATACAGCGAACTATTCTAATTGTAGTTATCTTGTTCTGTTTTGGTTTGGCCCCACCATATGTTTCAAATTTAGTTGTTTTATAAATGTCCTCGGGTAGTGACTTGTGTAGTAATTTATCAATAGGTTTAACGCCTTCATTTATTGTTACACCAGTTATAAGGCAATTGTTTTTAACTCTCTGATCGATAAGCATTTTAACAGAATTTTTTAATGTTTTTTTTCATTTTTCAACACTTTATTTTCCTTTTGCACAACATCTAGTTTCTTTTTATTTTCAGCCACCCCTCGTATAAGCTCATCGAATTTGTTTGACATAAACATCGGCGATTCTTGCTGCTGATCAAGTTTACTGTTGTTGTTGCTCAATTGTTTTTTTTATTTCACTTAGTTCCCCTTTCACTGTGTTACCATCTTCGTTGCAGTCAACACAAACAAACTCTTCACTCTCAGTGTTTACCAATCGATCGAACCGTTTTTTGCTTAAACCGGCGCAGAGAGGATGATAATTCTTTTCACATTTGTTTAATTATGCCTCCATTTTTGTTATGCAATTGTTTGTCGCTTATATTTAGGACTCACCTTTTAAAATTCATAGCCGTGTTCATTTTAATCGTCTTTAGGTGTTTGGAATAGTAATTTATTGATCGTCCTGAAGCAGTAGGTTTCTGGTACCAGTCTAATTTTATGATACTATTCTCCCTTATCACCAGTGTGTCCAGACATGGCAAATTTCCATCATGTTCTAATTCCCTTGTAAACATAATATCATAGTGAAATCCATTGAAAGTCTTTAAAATGTCACCTATTGTATTCCCCTTGATTACTGCGAAGAAATCGTCAACATACTTCGTCAGTAGGCGTGGTTTAACATTAAATTTTCCCATACATTCGTCTAATAATTTTCCCATTACTATATCCGCAAGTACAGGTGATTCCGGCGAACCCATCGGCATTTCATTTTGCTGTTGGAATATTTTATTCTCATATATAAAATATCTGTCACCGCCCATTTATCTTTAATTACGTCCAATGCTAATTTTATAGGAATGCTAGGAAATAATGAAACTACGTCAAATGAGATCAATAGTTCATCATCAGCTCTTAATATATAAATTGGAGCCTTAGGTGGCTCAAATCAAACTTCCTTACGTAAATTAATAGCTTATTCTTCTATTAATCATTTAAGATGAATATTAATTTCATTATGAATTATTTATTTTTTATTTTATAGATTTTTAACTTTTTTAACTTTTAATATATGTTATATTAATCAATTACAAATTTAAAATTTCTTTAGAAGGATTGCCTCCATTTTAAGGATTTTTTCATCATGACAAATCGGACTTAATAAATATATAAAATTAAATGTTGTGGTGACGGAGCTAACATATGCGACAAAGCATATGTTGGAGCGACTAATTCAAAATTACGTACTAGAATTTCAGCCCTTAAATCTGACCAGCGAAATAAGCAAAACACAATTGGCCAAAAAACGGCACTGGCGGCACACTGTATAAAAGAGAATCACTCTCCGAACTTTGATGATGTGGAAATATTAAAGGAGGAGAAACACTATAGCAAGAGATTTATTTTGGAGAGGCTTCATATTATTGACGTACCTAGTGAGAACAGAATAAACTACAAAACTGACACTGACAACTGTGCACATATGTACACACATGTAATAGCAAAAAAAATTGTTGCCTGTAAAGTCGGTTTTACGGGCGAAGATTTTACGTGACAACGTCTTTTTCTCGGTAGAATATTTATTGATATGAATATAATTAAATTGCACAATAGGAGTGCAATGAACTCACTTGCCCAATGAGTGTTAGAACTCACGGGCGATGTTTTAACATTTATTGAAACTTATGGTTTAGGAAAATAGAAGTAATTTCAACACCATCTAGGTACCTGTGCGATTTCTATGAACACATTATCAAATGTGACATTATAAACAATAAACATATCCTTTATTATAAAATATAAACATTTCTTTTATTATAAAAAATAAACATTTCTTTTATTAAAAACAAAAGAAAATAATTTACTAACCAAAAAGTATTTCAATTCATCATATTCGCATATCGTTTTTAAAGCCGACCGCAGCTCTCTGTTTCGTTTTGGCTACCTAATTCATATGAAAATTTCTACACACAAACATACACTACACATATCATAAAGCCAAGAAACAAAAAACAAAAAAAAACAAAAAATAATACCTTATCCAATGCAGACTGATCTAAATCAATATTCATACACACGCACATATATACGCACATACATACTTGCTCAGTCGTCATATATATGATGTGCCAAAAAACAAAAACACTCACACCACCGACCAACAGCCACTAGAAGCCAGCAAAGCAAATCGTTTCTGGCACACAAGTAAACACATTGCGTTTACTTGTGTTCGGTGACTCATCGTAACGTTACCGGGCGTTACACTTTTTCATAAGTGACTCCCAGCCGCAACCTAATTTAAGACGTTGTCACGTCAAAAATAGACGAGATAGAAAGACAAAACAGTTGAGACGCAACCGGAACAGTTTTTAGAAGTTTGTGTGTTTAATGTACGTAATGTATTGCAGATATTAGTAATAAACAAATAAATAATTTTTGTAACGTTTTTTTAAATTAGATCCTGAAGATGATCGTCGATGACGGTCGAAACATTTAGATAAAATAAAATATGATAAGGAATATAAATTAAAAAACATTTTTATTTACGTGGACCTTGAGCCGGAAAATTTAGAAATACAATAAAAATTAAAAACGACAAAAACCACTTACTGATTTTTTGGATATGCTTGTTGAGACGAGTACACAGGCAACATACTTATACACAAATCTAGTTCATTCAAATCAAGCGCGTATTAATTACTTTTGTTTTTTTATTATACTTCACAAATGGTCCGCCGTACAGATTTTCTCAGTAAAGACTTGGAGAGATAAAGGGCTCCACGTTATTGCCCTTTCCAGTTTCTTTCGCTTCTCACGTTGCTAGCACACATACATATATACACACATACACAAAACCCCAAAGCAACATCACAAACCATTTAACCGTCCGAGCCTTTGTTTATTCCTTTGTCACTGATCAATCGCTTTTGATATACTCAGTCTGATGAATCATTGATAACTGAATTCATGAATCTGAAACGCAATACATCAGCCAAAATAAGAAACACTGCCTTCATATGCAATTTACACCCACATTTAGGAATGCTTATGAATCACTGACTGAGCGAATAATGAAAAAGTACTGACACACACTTATAAGATAGACTCTCCCGTTGTCCCTCTTTTTTCCCTTGATCTCGAGAGATCATATGCAGTGCAACAAACACAACTCTATTTGTATCACAAACACAGGTATATTTGGATCGCAAACATATATATTTTATCATATTAGTTATTGTGTCTCAACCATGTAATATTGAGTAGCAAACACAATTTGTTTGCACACAAGTATATTATATTTGCGACGAGCTCCAACCACATGTTGTATTTGCACCCAAATAACAAAAAACAAAAAACATCGATTTAGGCTCTTTCCGCTACATTAAATTACTTTTCTAGCCCATATTTCACTGACGTTCTGTAGAAAGCAATATTTTTCCTTTCCGATGGTGGTAAGATTTTAGCGGAAAACAAAAAATTTAAAAAATATATGTCCTACTAAACCCAGATGTTCAAGCAGATGTAATCATCTGATTGGAGTATATAAATTTCTTAATTTAATTTTGAACACTCTTACGCTTCACATTGCTACGTGTCAATAGAATCCAGTGGTTCAGTGAGATTTCGTACAGCTTAATTTTGGACCACCCTAATGCATATAACTATGTAGATATAAATGTGGCAGCATATACTAATACTTATACATGCATATGAAATTAAGAGGCCTTAACAATCCGTATGCTTTAAGCTTAACAATATCTGAAACATTTAGAAAGGTGTCACATTGAATTCTTCTTCATTTATATAGGGGATATAATTTGGGAGTTTCCCTTCTAAACTTCTTAAAGTTTTTCGAGTTCTTAGGTTCGTCAACGTTTGGTTAGTCTAAAGTGTTTTATATTGTTATACTGTTATTTTGTTTAAATAGATTTAGAACATATCGATGGTGTTGCGTAAAAAGGGCCAATCTGCATTTTTTTACGAAGGCCGATCTGATTTTGTTTACCTTGTCACGACAAGTCAAAAGGGCGAAACTGCTTGGGTCTATCTGCAACGAAGTAGGTAGATAATTATACTAATCGAAGAACCCAACCATAACTTTCTATAGCCATAACCATTGTTGCTACGTTATAATCTATGAATATCTTACAGACAATTGGAAACAGCAGGTTGGCCCTTTTTACGCAACACCATCGATATATATATTTTCCAATTTAATTAGGATTTTATAAAAATAATTAGTTTTTACACCGAATATTTCCTGAATCCAAGTATTAACCATCAATGATATTATTTGAAAATGAGTTTGAACATTGGCCAAACCCGTTATAAACTCATATTCGGAATTGATTTGTTTTTAACAATTATATAGGTAAGAAGTCACGGAAAAGCCTGTTCTATATATTAAATATGATCTACGTATTTATGTAGGTGGTTATAGGCAAACGCAAAATTGCAACCTGAGCAACCTAAATGGTGGACAATAATAGTGTAATCAGCACAATTGCCTCCCATGAACATCGTCTGAATATGAGTTGTGTGCCAACATTTTATCTATACCTTTGCCACTATTCCAGACGCCAAGGTCATCAACGAAACCACGAGGGTTTTGCGAATCTCGCACTTGATTATATTCCATGGTCAATGGCTCGAACGACACATTTCAAGAGAAATGTGTTTCTCAGTTTAATTTTCCGTGCATGTTAAAAGACTGACCATCAGCATTTCCTTCTAGAGTTGTGTACTTCATGAACGAACTATTTCAATTGAATGATTCTCTTTTGTAAACTAGCTGATCTAGTTCACACTATACGGCACCTTTGTTTCAGTAGTTAATTTTTTTTCGTTTGATTTTTGTCTTTCAGTTGTACAGTTGCAAAATAATTACAGCGCTGATCACCACTTTTGCTCCAAAATATAGAAACATTGCAGAAACACCACTATTTCGGAGACGGAATAACCCAATCGTTAAACTGATCTTAATTTGTATCTCCGTGTAGGTTTAAATCAAGTAAAGTTTTCAATTTTGACAATCACAGTATTCAAAACACTTTAGAAATCTGCAAAAATCAGACCATTTTCGCAATAATTCGGTCGAACTGAACTAAAACTAGAACTTGAATAGAAATGGGCTCTTTATTTGAGATTTCGTATGAATTGGCCGTCGGTGGTATAATGGTACTATGCGCAGCTCTTGTACATGAGTACGTAGGTTAGATCCCTGCCCCGACCACCTTACATTTCTTTCGACGACGGTCACCTCGCTTACCGACGGCGACACTATCGAGTACTTTGCCATGAAAAAGCTTTTCAAAATACCATTCGGAACCGGTGTAAAAACAGTAGGTCCCAATCAGTGAGTTCAAGACTAGAAAGCAAACTGCTCACTGTTTGTGAGAAGCTCTAACCTATATCTTCATGAGATGTCATAGGAAACCATTTTTTTTAATCATATTAAATGTTAAGCTACACTGATACAATGAACTGAAATTAACTAGTGAACTAAATCAGCGAACGACTTCAGTCTGTTGAACTGAACTACACAGAGAAAAAAATTCTATGTATCGGACAATGTCGCGTCCGATTTCAATGAATTTTTTGTACAATTTACAGTCATAGAAATAGTTTATCTATAAAAAAAATAAATGGTTTCCCATTACATCCCATGAAGGGACCGGGGAGAACTTCTCACAATCACTGAGCTCACTGATTGGGACCTACAGTTTTACATCGATTCCGAACGGTATTTTGAGAAGCTTTATCATGGCTATATACTCGATAGTGTCGCCGTCACTATGCGCGGTGACCGCCGCCGAAAGAAATTTTTTTTTTGAAGGTGGTAAGAGCAGGGTTCGAACCCAGGATCTCATGTACAAGAGCCGCACACACTAACCATTGCACCACCGACGGCCACAGAGAAATAGTTTATCTAATATAACAAAACAAAATTTGTTGTTTTTCATACTACGGTTTTTGTTAAAACTGCAAATTAATTCATTAGTTTGAAGAAAACATTTGTAAATATAACAAATCTTTAATTTATATATATATTTATATATTTCAAAATGTTGATATAAAATATAAAATTTGATTTGATAATTTATATCATTCAAGAACTGAAGCCATTGGGCTACGGTGGACGTCTTGAATTTGCTGATTTTGTCTTGGAACAATTTGAAAACGATAACGAATTTTTTTAAAAATATAGTTTTCTCCGATGAGACTCAGTTTCCTCTGAGTGGTGCGGTAAATAAACAAAACTGTTGATTCTGGTACGCAGAAAATTCACAAATTCCAACACGATGGGGCTACGTGCCATACATCACCTGCAACTACCGAATTATTGCGAGAAACTTTTGGAGATTCGATAATATCAAGAAATTGTGATACTGAATGGCCTCCAAGAAGTTGTGATTTAACACCATTAGACTATTTCTTGTGGGGCTTTTTGAAGTCATTGGGCTTTGGAAATAAACCAGACTCTGTTCAAGCTTTATAAGTTAATACTGAACGTGCTATTCATGACATACGACTTGATTTAGTGGAAAAGGTACTCAAAAATAGGGTTAATCGAATTCGTCCCTGCAAACGAAGACGTGGAGGCCATATAAAAGATTTTTTATTCAGAACTTAATTGTATGGATTGTACTTCATATTAAATAAAAAAAAAGAATTTCCTTAACAATTAGTTTGTTGTTTTTTTAAAGAAATCATATCACTCAAGTTGGAAAACCCTTTATGTCCACAACACATGAGGGCCCACAGTGGCTATTTAAACATGTAGTTCAATTGGCACCTCATAAGCTATAAATTGCAAACGTCTGTCAATATTGTGATTATTTTATGATCTCAAAATTGAGGATGCAACTGCACTTTCATATTTAAACCCAAACGTGTTGTGGGTGTTCCTTTTGTCAGGATGAAAGAGAAAAACGTGTCACAAATACGAAAAGAGAAAGGAGGGAAAATTGTTGTATGACTCAAAGAAAGTAATTAAGCCTATTTATGACTCTAGTTTGAATTGCTATTAAATTTTTCAACACAAGGTAGTGACTGTCATTGTACCCTTTCAAGAACAAGTACACGAAGGCCAGCAACGGAAAATCTATATATATATAAAATACAATGTTTTGTATGTTTGTCCTCTATAGACTCTAAAACTATCCAACCGATTTGGCCCAAACCAGTTTCATTTGAAACGTTATAGTTCAAGTTAGGTTTTCGGTATTTCAAGTGGGCGTGGCCCCTCCCACATAAATTGAATAACATCATATATCATGACCGATTTGGCCCAAACCGGTTGTAGTACAAATTAGGTTCTCGGCTATATATCTTTTTGATATTTCAAGTGGGCGTGGCCCCTCCCATATAAATTGAATAACATCATATATCTTGACTATTGTGATAGCAAGAGTTTTGAAACAATGCAGTATCCCATATGTTACTGATTTGAATAATCAGTGAAAAAATTGGCGGGATCGGACCAGTGGGAGTGGCAGCTGCCATACAAAGTAAATATTTAATACAAGCACGTACAACGTACCCTGTTGTGGAAATCCAGTTTTCGGATGACATTTTCAATGAAGCACTCATCCTACTTGAAGATAGATGTATTTCGATCAACAACAAAATTATTTGCCAGCTTGGACTACCAGCACCGCGACGTGATCGAAACAATGTCCACGACAGAGATTTGCTACGTGAACGGCAGTATAATTCTGTTGAATTGCGCCATTTTGTCCATGCTCAGAAACAACTGTTGACAGCTGATCAAAAAATAGTTTTTGAAAAACTTATGGAACACGTAGCAAACATAAGAGGTGGAATTATTTTCCTTGACGCACCTGGAGGCACTGGAAAAATATTTCTGCTCAATTTGATACTCGCTGAGATTCGATCGAAAAATGAAATTGCACTTGCTGTAGCATCGTCTGGAATCGCATCAACTTTACTCGATGGTGGGCGTACAGCGAATTCAGCTCTTAAACTTCAATTAAATACATATAAACCATACCGAAACACCAACATGTAGATATCATCAGAAAAAATACTGGCATGGCTGCAATATTAAAAACAAGCTCACTTATTGTATGGGATGAATGCACTATGGCACACAAGAAACCTCTTGAAGCTCTTGAACGTTCTCTGAAAGATTTCCGAGAAAATGATCGACCAATGGGTGAAGCTCAATTGCTTCTTGCTGGTGATTTTCGACAAACTTTGCCAGTGATTCCAAAATCAACACCAGCAGATGAACTAAATGCATGTTTGAAAGCGTCATATCTTTGGAGACATGTAAAAAAACTTACATTGTCGACAAATATGCGTGTGCATTTTTCTTCAAGATGCTGCTGCACAAATATTCGGCAAACAGCTTTTGGATGTGGGCGATGGAAAACTTCCGTATGAACCGACTACACGTGAAATATCTTTTCCGCTAAACTTTTGCCAAATGTAGTCATCAATTCAAGATGTTGTGCAGAAAGTTTTCCCCGATATAATAATTTCAAAAACCATGACTGGCTTTGCGAACGAGCAATTTTGGCTCCGAAGAATGACGATGTCAACAAAATAAACCATCAAATACAATTGAAGCTACCCGGTGAAGTTGTGAAGTACAAATCGATTGACACAGTTATAGATGAAAACCAAGCTGTTAACTATCCAATAGAGTTTCTTAACTCTCTGGAACCTTCTGGAGTGCCACCACACATCTTAACTTTAAAAGTTGGTTCACCACTGATGCTCATTCGCAACTTAGATCCGCCGAAATTGTGCAACGGAACAAGACTTGCTGTTAAAAAATTATCTCCAAATTTAATCGAAGCCACAATCATCAGCGGTAAATGTACAGGAGAAGAAGTTCTGATACCACGAATTCCAATGATTTCAACCGATTTACCCTTCGATTTCAAGGGATCACAGTTTCCAGTGAGTCTTGCTTTCGCCATAGCCATCAATAAGGCTCAAGGCCAATCGCTAAGTGTTGCTGGTTTGAATTTAGAAAATTCCTGTTTTTCGCACGGTCAATTATATGTTGCTTGCTCTAGAGTTGGAACGCCAAAAAATCTTTATGTTTACACACCTACCGAAAAAACTCAAAATATTGTTTATCCGCTGGCATTAAGATAAAGAAGTTAATAAATGAACAAAGTTAATAAATAAGTAGGAAAGCAATGTGTAAGTTGCAACAACAATCACTCTGCACACAATCAATAAATGTCTTCGGTTAGTGACTTGTGTAAATACACACCGCAGTGGCTTAACGGGCTAGACGCTGCTGAAGATGATGCTTCACAAACATCGAAACGATCGTCCAGCGAATGTGAGTTCGAATCCTACCCGCGGCATTTACATTTTTTTCACTAACCGGAGAAAACATGATCTCTTACAGCCTTAAAGGAAATTGCAAAATTTTCTTATTTTTGCAAACACACTTATTTCATTTTATTAGCTTAGTAGCACACGCACGGTATCCGCTATCGCCAATATTTAAGCAAAAAAATCACATTTTTGGGTGGAATCGTGACTGTTTGAAATTAGTTTAATTAAAAAAATATTTTGGGCAAAACGAAGAAGTCAGCTAGTCTGTTGTAAATGGCGATTTAGGAAAGCCGAAGCATACATTTAATTGTTCTGTTTTAAATCTTCTTAATAATTAAAGTTTTACAATTCATATTACTGTCCTAATATAGAAGTCCGTTCATCAATAGCCGACTTTTCACACCTTTAACTTGCCCCACTTTTTCCATTGGTTTGCTTAGGAATTATCTGTGTATAGGAAACTGTACATTTGGATATGTTGCCATTTTTCGCTCTACATCCTTTATCCTATTTAATAAATGATTAGTTTTGGATGTTGACACTTTAATGTTATTAGTGATAGACAATCGTTGACTTTTCGATGCTATTTAGCGTCAGACATTGGATCAACGGTAAGTATGATGAATTGTCTCGCAAAATTTGTGCTTTTATAGTGAAGAAATGTGTCATAATTCATCAAATTGTATCATTTATCAATATAATTGATTTGCCGATAGATTCCTTTTTATGAACACCTTACAATTTCGGTGATGATGGGAAATCCAGCAAAACGTGTCTGTCAATAGTTTAATGGTTTCACGAAGTGTAATAAAGATAACAGATAGACAGAAGTAGTGGCACAGTAACGTTCAATTGTCACAAAGTTGACACGCTGACACAGATAGACGGAACTTTAAAATATAAATTATTATTGAGGGCACAACATTTTGCTCAAATTAAAACACCCTCAATGATACATCCATAGTAAATGAGAATAGATAACACTGTTATTCGGTGATTTTGGGGCAGAATGTTTCGTATATGATTCCTGTGGGAATTTTACCCACAGACTGCGGTGTTTCCCTAACATCGCACTTGCGGTCTAGAATATAAATGATTTTTTTAATTTCCTTTAAGGCTGTAAGAGATCATGTTTTCTCCGGTTAGTGAAAAAAATGTAAATGCCGCGGGTGGGATTCGAACTCTCATTCGCTGGACGATCGTTTCAACGTTTTTGAAGCATCATCTTCAGCAGCGTCTGGCCCGTTAAGCCACTGTGGGGTGTATTTACACAAGTCACTAATCGAAGACATTTATTGATTGTGTGCAGAGTGATTGTTGTCGCTACTAACACATTGCTTTCCTACTTACACGCACTGATGCAGAAGTTTTGAAAGTTCTATTTATACAGCGAACTATTCTAATTGTAGTTGTCTTGTTCTGTTTTGGTTTGGCCCTACCATATGCTTCAAATTTAGTTGTTTTAGATCCTCGTTATTTTTAAAGTTTTCACTAACCGGAGAAAACATGATCTCTTACAGCCTTAAAGGAAATTACAACTTTAAACATGACGAGGATCTAAAACAACTCAATTAGAAATGATTTTTGTTGTTGCCTAATGGAGACCGATGGTCTCTGGAGATCGAAAGAAGCTTTTTGCAAATGTTTTCGGGCGTGTTTTATTTGCGATATTTTTCGAAAAAAAAAATTATTTCTTTCGGCGGCGGTCACCTCGCATAGTGACGGCGACACTATCGAGTATTTAGCCATGAAAAGGCTTCTCAAAATACCGTTCGGAATCGGTGTAAAAACTGTAGGTCCCAATCAATGAGTGAAAAATTAGAAAGCGCACAGCTCACTGGTTGTGAGAAGCTCTCCCCAATCCCTTCATGGGATGTAATGGGAAACGCTTTTTTTTTATTTTTCGAACACTTGCATAGTGGAAAATTCTTAATTCAGATGAGTTTTCGTTTGCATTTAGTTGCATTTGCATTTTTCAAAAGCAGCATTCCAAACAACCGCTAATGAAGATCTGTAGCTTGATCGGAAATAGCTATACGGAAATCATGAGGAAGCATTTTGAAAAACTTCCTTTTTAAAAAACAATATCTGTATTAATAGAGATATGGAATGGTCTTGAGCTTGCATAATAAAATAAAAATAAATAAAAATTATCCCCCATTATTTAATATATTTATTGCAAATAGGACGATATCAGGTTCAAATTTCTATCGACTATGGCCACCACGCTTAGTGACGATGACACTATAGAATAATCAAGCATAAAAACGCTTCTCAAAAAAACCGTTCAGAGCTGTTGCGAAACCATATGACACGCTGAAAAAAACCCGTATCTGTAATATATTCCCCCAAACACATACAGCAGGAACCATGCATATGTTTAAAACACTCTATTCATATGTTTGCAAGACCAAAACTCACTTGTAATTAAACGCAAACATTTTCATGTTTACAGAAAAGCATGTATTGTTTAACGTGGAACTATGTGCGTGGTTCATCCCAAATATTTTTCACAACTTTGTTTATCACTTTCGGTTTGAAACAATAGATTTTCTGTACAGTCCTCGCGTAACATTCAAATATGAGTAGTTTCTCTTTAACAGTGAATCTCTTGTGAAAAATCGAATACATAGCTTTGTAACAAGTGATTTTGTGACATAAACTGAATTAAGGTTACAATGACTAATATTTGAACACGAATTCTAATATTGTACTTTTTATTAATTGTATCTTCCATTTCCGATGAATGAGGTTTTTGAAATACTCAAATTCGTTAATATAACTTAATTTAGGTAGTAGCAACTTGTATTTCGTAAGACCTATTTTTTATCTATCAGTATCATCGGCAAATAATTCAGATGTATGACAATTATGAATTCTAATCAAAATATAGACTTTAGCATGAAATTTCCAATGCCTCAATTGATTTCCAACTAATCTTTTCCCTGCGCACAAACACAAACAATGTACTGATATACAGAGCCAGTTCATGCAAGCTAAGCTTGGTTTAAATACTCAGATGAAAACATCAGCCAAACTAAGAAGCAATCACTTCATCAGGAATTTACACACATTCAGGAATATTTATGACTCACTGACTAAAAGAAACGCAAAAACGCAAACATACACTTACACATTTACAATATGGACTGTGAATAATCACTCGTTGTCCCAGTCTTATTCTCTTGCTCTCGACAGAGCTTAAACAGTGCTATAAACACAGCTATACTTGTGTCACAAACATAGATATACTTGGATCACAAATACATACATATATTATAATAGTATAATATATTATATAAGTACAGGGTGTCTGGTAGCATATTTATATTTTCAAACTTATTTATTTGAATTTGAATTTTCTTGACCGATTTTGTTAGTTTTTGGTTAATGTATGAGAAATTCATAATACAGGCTTACAAAGTCATGAACATTTTTCGAACTGAAAAATGGTTGGTTTTTGTTGGGAATAATAGACAATTCAGTTTCAACACACACTCACTGGCATGAATAGTTTCGAACTCCGCGACAAGTTCATCATCAGATGCCTAACTACTGTGCCTGAATTGATACCATCGGTTGATCACCAATCGTATATATACAAACTCAATTCTGCAATTCACATGTGCGAATTAGTATCGATCGAAGATCCCTAAGTATCAACATCACTGAAAGGCCTATAATTCCAACAACAAGAACAGACAGAGAATTTTTCCACCATGTTATTCTTTTCCTTATGCATTCTCGCATTGTTGCAGTGCTTTGAGGTGAGTTTTAATCAATATCACAGAGTTGTATTTTTCCGTGGTATAGCATTTTTTGTTTTTTATTTTGAAGACCTTGCTAGTGTTAGTTACATTTATTTGAATTGGAATTTTGTTGACCGACTTTGTTAGTTTTTGATTAATGTATGAGAAATTCATACTACAAGCTTACAAAGTCGTGAACATTTTTCGAAATTTCCAAAAATTTTCAAACTTTAAAAAAAATATAACACTGTTCAAAACGAAGCCTTGTGTTCTTCGACACAGGCTGGTTCAATTTTCTCATGCGCGGATAAGGCACACGAAACAGTTACCCTGGGGCAATGTGAGGTTTTTGATATTTCAATCGAGGGTTGCGGGTTCTTGGAGACCAGCAACGGCAGTTTTGCTTGTTGACGTGGCCGTTTAAGTGAAAATGAGCCGTTTAAGTGAAATGAGAAAATTCCGAACTTTGACAAAAATTATCGACGAGCAATTACGTAAGACTCATTACTCTCAAAAATGTCTCCGCAGCGAACGCACGATGCTCACGCGACCACCGCGACATCGTGACTGATAAAGCCGCACAATCGATAATTCCAACGCCGCCATTTTCCCTGTATAATAGTATAATTGTTAAGGAAATTCATATGTTTTTTTATTTAATGTGAAGTACAATCGATGCAATTATGTTCTGAATAAACCGTCTTTCCAATGGCCTGCACGTTTTCGTTTGCAGGAACGAATTCCATGAACCTAATTTTTGATCACTTTTTCCATTAAATCGAGTCGTTTGTAATGAATATCACGTACAATATCGACTTGTGAAGATTGAAGAGAGTCTTATTCATTGCTAAATGCTAATCATTTCCACTAACCCCACAGGAAATAGTCTAATGGTGTTCAATCACACCTTTTTGGAGGCCATTCAATGTTACAATTTCTGGAAATGTTCGAATCCCCAAACTTTTCTCGCAATAATTCGGTTGTTGCGCGTGCTGTGTGGCATGTTGCCCCATCTAGATGGAACGAGATGTTTTCAAGATCAACTTCTTTTAATTTCGGCCATAAACAGATGGTTATCATCGATCTGTAGCGCACTCCTTTGACAGTAACGATGTTACTAGCTTCATTTCGAAGAATTGCGGTCTTCAGCAACACTTGCCTTTACGGCAGCAATATTTTCAATACTTCGGTCGGTTATTTGTCTTATTGGCACTTGCACATTATGCAAAGAAAACATGTGCTCGTAATTTGTAATAGCTCGACGAATAGCGATTTAAATTTTAATTTTTAAAAAAGGACTAAAAGGACATATGCAAATTCAAGATGAACGATTCGTGGTCTGCCAAATTCTCTAGTAAAATCTATGCCACCATAAATTGGCAGAACATTTGGATATTTTGCCGGATGATTTGGTGCAGTTTCCTTGACCCTATTTCAAAACAGTACAAAAAGGACGTCTAGAAATAAAAATAAAGAATTTTTGTCAATGACGGCCCGTAATCAAGTTTAATGAGGAGTAAATTCGTGGAACATTTAGTGTCCCTTTTAGTGAACATTTTTGGTGCTTTTTAAACAAAGGACGAAAAGGACCCTTTAAACTTTGAAATAGGGCATTTGAATATTTTACGGAAATAATTCCTGTCAAATTTCACTGCAGACACGTTATCACAAGAATTCGCCCAATTCAATATTTATACTTGTTTTTTAAAGTTATCTCGAACAGTATCGGATGATAAAATGCAAACTTGCCACACCCATAAAAAAAAGTGTAGCTACACAGCGGTCTACATTTTTGGGGTTTGACTTTACTCACCTAGTATGAACATTTGGCGCAGGAATAGTCCACCCCCAAAATTGGATTTCCACAGTGTAATCATTCGATACGACTTTTCTCGAATTTTAGAGTTTTACCCAACTTGCCTCCTTTTTAACACCTTCCCATTCTTTCGAACAATTTTCCGTATTCCCTTATCGCTCCTAAACATTTAAGAATTTAAAAATATTCTGAAATTTCGGCACTCGAATTATTCTTTTTTGAATTAAATCGGGACCGTGCAATATCTTCAAATCTTTGAAAATAAAAATTCGGCTCCGGAGCTTAAAATATAATTCGGGAGTTGAAAAAATTGAAATCTTCAAAGAATTAAAAACTAAACTCCCATACCGATTTCGATTGTTCAAGCGAATCGAAAATGAATGGAGCGTCTTCCTCTGATTACAATGATTGTTATGCTTTTACAGAAGTTTTTAATAACCCTTCCGTTAATTTGGAAGAGTTTTTCATGAGTAAACGCTCCTACTAAAATGACAATATGATTCAACGCTGCTAAAACAATGCCTGGCGGAACTCTTTCGGACGCCCTTTATAAGGGCACTCCGCAAACAATCCTTTGAGGAGCGCTGTGGGAATCCTTGGAATCCAAAAAAAAATTCAAAAAAAAATCGCGCGATTTTTATGGGAAAAATTTTTTGTTTGCTGCGCTTCAACATATGATCACCAAAAAGTTTAATGAACTATATTTTACTGTTTTAGAAAGAAATGGAAAAAATGTTTCCAAAAAAAATAACGCGATTTTTTTGTGAAAAATTTTTGTTTGCTGCGCTTCAACATGTGATCAACAAAAAATTTAATGAACTATATTTTACTGTTTTAGAAAGAAATCAACACACGATCACCAAAAATAAATAATACATTACTGTTTTACCAATAGCAATCAAGTGCAAATATTTGCAATAACTACTCTATTCTATCTTATTTGGTTTAATGTTTCATGGAATATGTTTGTATGTGTATTGTATATTCATTCTGAAATTAATCAAATCGACGTATAAAACAACACCAATTTTTTCTATTGGGACCGATTTTCCTGGACATTTCAAGAGAATACACCCCAAAGAGTCAATGAAATCTGGCCCCAAAATTTTATCCGTTTACAACATATAATTATTTTGGGGTCCTCTTGCGCTTATTGGGGCCTTATTTTTAAACAGTTTAAAACAAAAGAATGAAAGCCGCCCCCACTAAAATATTTAGGGTCGTGCTTCACAATTGTTGAAGCATTGCTTGGAAGGCTATTAAATTTTGAAATTTGGGGCCACCTCCATAATGGACACAACCCCTAAATTTGTGGCCCAGTTTCGATTTGCAATTGGAGTGTTATTTCCTGGGGCCCGTCTTCCGGCCGCCTGAAATGCATATGTGACCCTGCAGTATAAAACCCACCTAGTGTGTCAAAACAAGTTTTTGAGTAAAACGCATTTAAAGTTCCCCCTCTGTGTTGCATTTTCATAGTATACTGTTTTATATAATCGCATATTAACATTACTTCAGATGTTTTGAGACTTGCGAGCGGTTTCATATGAAAATTTAAGGTTCATGAAATTTGACACACTACAGTATCACATATCCTTTAAAATGTGCAATTAGTGTGTCCACGAAGCGAAGATAAATAAAATAAAACATAAACCACAAATTGTAAAACCAAAAATTAAAGCTGTAAAAAATACCAAGAATAGTCATTACATAGTTATTAGCAAGAAACCAATCATATGTCAAACGAAACCAAAAGAAAAACTGGTTTCCCCCCTGTTGTTGATCACATTGTCGTAACTGCTATTGTCCACTCCTTCATTAAGCAAGAGGTCAACACAACAAACCACATTTCCTCTTGCAAGATAAATGTCTGTATGTAATTACCTTTCTATTTTCGTCTTCCAAGTTACATGGATTTATTAACATTTTGTTTAAGTCTGTTTGTTTGTTTGTAATTAAGTAGAAGGCGTTTAAGTGCTACCAACAACTTAGTTTCACACCAATTTCCTGAGTAACTAATTAGGTAACATTTATTTTTGTTCACCCCTTGCTATAACGTTTTTCTATTGCCATAATATAGTATAGTATAAGGAAACAGAATCGTATATCAGTGGGATGGACAAAATCCTCCCCATTAGGGATGTGGTACAAATTTTAAATGATAAATTAACTTCATTTCCAAAAATTGTGTGAATTACTGGGGCAGCAAACGTCTTGTGTAATGCGCTCACCAACGGGATAGTGTAAGTGACTACAGATGTTTATCCATTTTGTTGTCTTGCTGCTGGTCTCCTGAGTTTAACATTCAACTATGTTGACAATATTCCTCAGACTTAACTGAACTGTAGATAAAGATACTGCTCCATTGTTACCAATCATTTACCTCACGTTACATACCACGATCTTGATGAGTAAGTTCTTTTGGTTTTCCATTCCCAAAACATACACAAAACCACAATTAATGTACTAAAATGACATTTCCGATAATAACACTACCAACAAAAGCAACTTGTATTAAATACTGAAGGTTATATGGAAGTTTGTGGCAGTTTTATTATTCAGTTTGCAAAATTAAATTTAAAATTACAAAATTAAATTTATTCTCGCGTCCTTGGGTAGCAGACATTTTTAGACCAGCTGCTGTTGAATTTTATTGTCAAAAATGTATGTTGTCGTTCATTTCTTAGCATCTGCTATAGTAGTTATATGTATACACAGTATCAATCAATGTTTTTACTGACATATGATTGATGTCCATTGAAATTATTACTGACAACATTTGTTGCTA
Organism: Phaonia tiefii; assembly: GCA_963931995.1. Classification (NCBI taxonomy): domain Eukaryota; kingdom Metazoa; phylum Arthropoda; class Insecta; order Diptera; family Muscidae; genus Phaonia; species Phaonia tiefii. The sequence goes on along the minus strand of OZ008369.1, from coordinate 24,569,625 downwards.
AACGACCAATGAAGTTGTTTTTTTTTCTTTGTTTTTTTTTAGTCTTACGGCCTTATTCATAAAAAGTTATGACAGGTTTGAGAGAGACGCTTCATCATAGACAAACAGGTCTCTCAAATCTTTCACAACTTTTTATGGATGAGGCGGTTAATTTTTAGGGAATTTTAAACTTCTGGTTAAAGATTGCACTTTTTAAATGTAGTATAATTTTATTTTTGTACAAGTGGCAACTCTAAAAATTGGCAGCTGTCATGTATGTTATTCCCATTATTAAGAATGGAGCGGTTTACGAAAGAACAACGTGTCATAATTGTGAAAACTTGTTAAAAGAATTTGGAAAGTTATGCTGAGACCGGTCGCAAACTTGGAAGAATTTTTAGTCGCGAAAGTGCACCTTAACCTTTCGAACAGTGGTCAACAAATGTAAAGAAACTGGATTGGTTATGTACAGAATGACTACTGTACGTTAACGCACCGGTTGCTCTCTTGAAAACATTGCTGCTGTAAATGAGAGCATTGCCGAAACGCCGAAAACATCCATTCGGCATCGTTTTAAACTAACGTCAAATTCCACGAAGCACGACGTAGCGAATTTTGAAAAAAGCGTCATCTTCATGCGTACAAAAATCAGCTTACTCAGTAACTCAAACCAGCAGATCATGGAAAGTGCCGGCAATTCGATCAATGGGTAACAGAGAAAAGTGAATTCAGTGCCAATTTTTCCAAAAAAAACTCATCTTCTCTTATGAAGCCCATTTGGATTTGTGCATACAACAAATTACAAGCGGCATCTGTACAAACTCATCATTACGCAAAATTGTCGAATATGGGGCCGAGCAAATCCTCATGATCAAATGCACCCACAATGATCAACTATTTGGTGAGGACTTTGGTTAGGCGGCGTAATTGGGTCTTATTGTTTTGAAGAAGAGGCCCAAATTGCAGCGACTGTGAACGGCATTCCGTACAGAAACATGATAATGGAGTTCTTGTGGCCTCAACTAGACAGTATGGATCTGGATGACATGTGGTTTCAGCAAGACGGCATCACCTGACACACCGCCCATGAAACAATCGATTTATTGAAGCAACGACTTCCCAGACCAATTATTTCAAGAAATGCTGATGCCAAATGGCCACCAAGATCACGCGTTTCAGCGCCGTGCGATTTCTTTCTTTGGAGTTTTGAGAAATCTCGGGTGTATGCGAATAAACCAGAAACAATTTCATAGTTTAAATCCAAGATGCAATGCGTGATCGGTGAGATTGAGCCACATCCCTGAGAAAAAGTGATGGACAATTTCATGAAAAGATTAATGGTTTGTCATTAAATATTTTGGCAGATATTTTATTCCATACTTAATCGGAACATATCTTCTTTACAATACAATAAAAAAATCACAACTATCTCAAAAAATACGCGTTTTTACGTTAAAATGGAAAACTGTATTCTTACTGAGACACCTTAAATTCGTAAAATGTTGTATTATTGTTTTTGAATTGATAATTTTCAATTTATATGGGAAAATGTCATAATAAATTAATCATTTATATTTTATATGGAAATAAATTCAAAGAACTATTAATCTAGGTCTAATATTTTCATAATACAATATTATATTACTAGTATAATATTAACACTACACTCTGAATAAATCGGCTTCCGTAACATATTCTACCAAACACAATCTGCAGGAACAATTTATATGTTTGGAATACACTCCACACCTTCATATGTTTACAAGTCCCAAACTTGGTATTTAAATGTAAATATGAATATGTTTGCCGGACCTGCGATTGCACTGGCGCCAGATGCTGCCGTTGTGATGGAGCTGCTGCGGCCGGGTATTGGTGGTAGCAGGAATTGCTGCCGGAGTCGTCCCTATTGTTGTTTATGCACAATAAAACACGCCTTTTATTTTAAAGTAGTACTTGGGCCACTAACGCCCCTTTTATTTACAAAAAAAAACGAACAAAAATTAAACTTGCCAATTACGACTCGCGCGGTTGAAAGATGAAAATGTAGTAATAATAGAAGATTACCGCGAAGAAGCATCTAACAAACCCATGCCACTCGCCCAAAGTCGACGGCGTCCACTATTTTGCCAAGTGGCCGGCGCATGGTAATGAACACTGCCCTTCCAATTAGCATTAGGGCTGTTCACGAAAACATACTCCCCGCCTTGCGAGGAGTGCAACGAAAATGATGGGCCACGCAAATAAGATTATTAACCACTGAGAAGGTTTAATAATAATTCAATTTAAGGATATAATTCAAATGTAGGAAAGTTAAGTAATTCAATTTCAAATTAATTCAGAACGTTTTTTTTTTTTTATAAAGAAAGAATACCAAATTCATAATATAAAGGCAAGTGAGTTAGATGAAACAAAAATAAAAAGAAAAATAATACTAAAGTTTAAATGAAAGACATAGTCTGAGTCATTACGGCAGTACGTCCTCCTGGCGCATAATCTCTGCTACGCCGAAATACGCTTCGCCAAATTTCGTGTTTTGGCGTAGTAACCTGCCGGGGCGTCCAACCGATGGCCCAATAAGGATCCGATTTGCCACATCAGCCCCCAGAATGATGTGTAGACGGCGACGGTAGTTCCACATTGGGTCTGCCCTTTTGTCATCAGGTACCCTGATGGTGCTGTGGGCTTTATAAATTTGGGCCACAATATTGTACCCGTAGTCACGGTCTTCAATAGCACATTGCACCTTCATCTCGAAGTCGTCACGTAATCGGTGCCACAGAGTCACATCTGTGCGGCCTCGTACCACTGAGCACCGTAATCTATGAGCCTCGCTCAACATTATTGATGACCTCGACGCATTGGGGTCAATAAGTACACGTGCGAATGTGAAATTTTTGCTGTCGATTTTCACAGTTACCATTGCCGTCATTCTTAGCCACAGTTTGCCTGATGGTATAGGGTGCAGCCAGGTGTTATGATCTTGAAAGCATTGTTTGCAGTGGTCCAGGGTTCCGCACGCAACGCGTTGGTGAGATTGTGCTAGACAGTTGGTGCATAAACCGTAATGAGCGACAGCACGCAGTTTCTTTTCAACATTCATCACCTGGAACCGAGTGCAGTGTCGGATGGCGTGCAACCTGCCACAAATCACACAGGTGAAGTTCGCATTAAACATGCCCGACTGCATCGCGTTGAACTGTAAGTGGGAAAATGTCTAGTGAGTAAATAGTTATAGTGAGAGCTACGGTTAGGTAAGTGACTACAGGTTGGTACATGTTAAATTGTGCTACGAGGTAGAAGAATGAGTTTGTGGATCGGCCTTGTTATGGTGCCACTCTGAGTTTTAAGGTCGGCAACACGGACTCGTCCGTCAGGTCCGCGATAAATTCTAACAATGCGACCTAAACGCCAATCTGTAGGACACAGGGGTTCGTTCCTAAGAACAACAAGATCTCCTTCTACGAGGTCAGTTTGCGGTACTTTCCATTTGTTTATTTTGTGCAACTCTTTTAAGTATTCGTTCTTCCAACGACGACAGAATTCGTGCTGGATCGCCTTCAATTTGCGCCAACGATTTAAAATCGAGTCAGGGGTTCCCAACTCTTCAGGTTCCGCAGGGGCCAACATTGGACTACCTATTAAATAATGGGCTGGAGTTAATGCAGCTTGCTCGTTAACGTCTTCAGAGAGGGCTGAGAGCGGGCGCGAGTTGAGACAGGCCTCAATAGAAGCTAACAAGGTAGCAAACTCTTCGAAAGTATGTTTAATTTGCCCCGCCGTCTTTTTAAGGTGCGTTTTCAAACTCTTGACTCCCGCTTCCCACAAACCGCCCATATGTGGAGCAGCAGCGGGAATAAAGTGCCACGATAGTTTCTGGTGTCCATATTTAGAGACGGCCTCATTGCAAAACTCCTTAACATGGGCAACAAAATTAATGTCGATTTGTTTAGCGGCGCCTACGAAATTTCTGCCGTTATCGGAGAACATTTTATTAGGGTACCCTCGACGAGCAATAAATCGAGCCAACGCGGCTAAAAACGCAGGAGTGGACAAATCGCTCACGGCTTCTATGTGAATAGCCTTAGTCGCAAAGCAGACAAATACACATGCGTGTATCTGCCTGTGAAACTCTTAATGTCAAATGGGCCTGCGAAATCGACCCCAGTATTTGTGAAGGGCCTACTAAACGTCGTTCTTTCGGAGGGAAGTTCGCCCATAATCTGTCCTTGGAGTTTTCTCCTGTTAAGAACACAAGGTTTACAATTGTGGATGCACGCTCTGATTAGATTTTTAGCCTTAAGTATCCAACACTCTTGGCGAACTGTGTTGAGAACTAAAGTTGGACCACCGTGCAAAACCATTTTGTGAATAAACTCGACATAAAGACGGGCTACACGACTGCTATAGGCAAGAATAATAGGGTGACGTTCATTATAGGACAAACTTTTAGTTGAACCCAGACGACCATTAGCTCGTATTAAGCCCTGATTATCCAAAAAGGGCGTGAGCGTTAATAAAGTGCTACGTGTACTAATTTTATTCTTTTTGAGCAAGCAGGTGTATTCTTCTTCAAAATGAGCCTTCTGAGACAGTACAAATAGACGAATTCTCACGAAATATAATTCGTCAGCTCCGAGTTTGTGCGACTTGTGTGGATTATGATCAACCCTTTGACTACTTTGACGAATCTTTAAGCGCTGTTTAACTTTGTTGAAAATCTAAACACGTAAGCTATCACGTGCATCGCCTTAGCCAAACAAGAGAAACGATTTAGAATATCCTCATTTTTTGCCGATTGAGCAACATACGTTGGAATACTTTTAGCTTCTTCTGAAGTTTCAAATTCATCTTTTGTGACGGGCCACTTAGATTTATCTTGACTTAGCCAATCAGGACCGTGCCACCAACGTTTGTTGTCTTTTAATTCATCCGGAGTCAGCCCCCGGGTTGCTAAATCGGCAGGATTTTCCTCAGATGCAACATGACACCAATCTTTGTTACCAACTTTGTCTAAAATCGTTCCAACTTTATGAGCAACAAAAGTTTTCCAATTATAAGGCGACTTTTTGAGCCATGATAGGACAATAGTTGCGTCGGACCATAAATACAGCGAAGAATTCAAGATTTTCAGATTTGGAACCTCTTTCTCAACCAATTTGGCTAATAGTACCGCACCACAAAGCTCTAAACGTGGTAAAGTGATTTTCTTTATTGGAGCACCTTTTGTTTTAGCCACAAGCAGATTTGTGCATATCTTATCGCCGGTCTGCACTCTAATATATAATGCCGCTGCATATGCTAACTCCGAGGCGTCACAAAAGGCATGAAATTCAACATAACAATCTGATGAGCAACCAATCCAACGTGGAATTTTGATTTTATCAATCTCGTTGAAATTTGGTACAAACGCTCGCCACTTTTGGAGCGACATGACTCCAATCGGATCATCCCAGCCGCCTTTGTCGAGCCACATTTGTTGTATCAAAATTTTTGCTTTCACAATGACGGGTGAAAGCCATCCTATTGGATCAAATAGCCGAGCGATAATATTGACAAAATAATTGACAAAACTTCTCGCCTTGTATAGGATGATTTGATCAACATTTTCTCCGTGACAAAATAAAATTTATCGTGTGCTGCATTCCACCTCAATCCCAGCGTTTTAACGGTACTATTGTCATCAAGTGATAAAAAAGATGAATTCAGAACAAATTCAGAGGGCAGCCCTGCTAAAATTCGACTGCAATTTGACGTCCATTTTCTTAAGTCGAATCCTCCACACTTTAATAGTGCAATTAGTTCATCACGAGCTACCAATGTTTCTGAAATGCTGTGTGCACCAAACAAAACATCGTCGACATACATAGAGCTACGCAATATTTCAGCACTAATTGGAAAACGTTTTTCCTCGTCACTTGCCAACTGCAGCAGTGTTCTGAGCGCTAAATATGGTGCGCAATTCACGCCAAACGTGACCGTATTTAGTTGATAGTTTTCGACTTCTCCATTTTCAGAGCTACGGTACAAAACTCCTTGGAAAACGGCATATTCAGGATTTATAAGTACCTGTCTGTACATCTTTGTGATGTCAGCATTAAAGACATACTTATAAAGGCGCCATTTCGATATGAGCGACACAAGACTGGCCTGTAACGTTGGACCAACGTACAACATATCATTTAAGCTCACGCCATTTGCCGAGGGACTCGATGCGTTGTAAACTACCCTCAACTTTGTTGTGGCACTATCTGGCTTATACACAGCATGATGGGGCAAATAATACTTAGGACCACAAGTTGCGTCATCAACTTTCCGCATGTGGCCCTGCTTTAAATAGTCTTCCATAACCTCATCATACTGCATCTTTCAACAACGATTTCTCATTTCTCTCTTATTGACATAGAGCAATGTGTCTGTTTGGGCCTACCTCAGGGTGTTCGTTCTTGAAGGGTGGATTTACTACATATCTCCCATCAGAGTTCCTGACAGTAGTAGAGCAATAGATTTCCTCACACTTTTTATCCTCTTGTGATAAAACAGTATTATGAGCGACTTCTTCCAACTCCCAAAACTTTGACAACTGTTCGTCAATAGAAACTTTTGTAAAATGAGCTACTGTCAATTGTGAAGAACTGCTTTTACTGACGGCTGGTCCAGTTACCACCCACCCGAAGATCGTTTTTTGAGCAACTAAAGAACCAAAAATTCCGTGATGAATACCGTTTCGCAGAATTGAGGGATATAAATCTCCTCCAAATAGAATGTCAATTTGACCGCTCTTATAAAAATCTGGATCCGCATAATCCAGCTTTGGTAACTCTTCAGCCCCATTTGGACTATATGAGTGAGTTGGTATATCACAAGTTGCTTAGACACTACTAGTGCCCCTACATTGAGTTTAATGTTCGGATGAAGAACAGACTCCACAGTAAAATGTGCTTTTTTATCACATTTACTAACAATTTCGCCATTCAATCCAGTAACTTCTGCTGTAACTGGTATTGTGGGCAACTTTAATAATTTTTGCATTTTCTTAGATGTAAATCTCTCATCTGAGCATGGATCAATAAGTGCCCTCAGTTTATAATTTGAGCCACAACTTATTATATTCACCCACGCTGTTGCGAGCATAACTTGTTTTGACACCGACGTATGGTGCGATTGCACTACTGCAGAGGTATGTGAACCTTCAGTGGACTGTAGTTGACTTGAGGATTGAGGTTGATTAGGTTTTTTCACGAAATCTTTGTGCAACAAAATGTGGTGTTTTTTCTTACACTTATAACACCCATTCGTGCTAGTACAATCGCCGTACATATGACCCGTATTTAAACAATTGAAACAATATTTAAATCTTCGCAACGTTGAAACTCGGCTTCTATTGTCCATATTTAGAATTTTTCTGCAATTTTTTATTGCATGGGCTTCTTCGCATAATTTGCATTGACCCAAATCAACTTTAGTGTGGTGAGCCTTAAATTGTTTGGGTTTCGTTGATGGTTGATTGTCCCCATTCGAAAAAGTTTGAGAACCACTGTACCGTTGTTGGCTAGACGCAGTTATGTCACAAACACTCTCCAACGCATGGTACCTATCGGTCAAAAAATTATTAAGCTCCTTCCATTTGGGAACCTCTGTCTTTTTCTTTACTGACTGCTCCCAGAGCTGTAATGTATGTTGCGGTAAACATGACGAACATTGGAACACGAAGATAGGGTCCCATGATTCTATGTCAATCTCATATAATTTGAGAACCGACATACAATTGTTAATCTCCCTTTGGAGCCGTTTCACCTCTTGGGCTGATTCACTTTGGCATGGCACCAAATTGAACAACGCTTTCAACTTCATGTTTACCAAAATCCGCTTGTTCTCGTATTGAGATTTTAAATTATTCCAAGCTATTTCAAAGTTTTCGGCTGTTAGAGCAACATTTCTGTTAATTTCTCTGGCCTCTCCATCAGTTTTTTGAAAAAGATAAAATAACACTGTGCTACAGTGAAAACATACTTGAAAAGCGACCTAGTGTACGTTGTAGACCTTGTTTAGTAGATCACAAATCAGTTTTAAAAATTTCAGAAACACCCTCAAAATTCAGAGTTATTCTGAAAAAACCGTTTTCGGAGGGGTTGCAGTACTAATGAATGCGTAAATCAGTCAAATTTAAACCGATTTTAATTTTGTAAACGGTTTATGAAAGAAGAAGAATAGATCTATGTATATTATGATTGGTTCATACAATTTTGGTAGTAAATTTCCTATGAATATCTAAAAAATTGTGTTCATTTTTCATTTTTTTTGACTTTGACTACTTTTCACTATGAATTTTTGTATGAAAGTATGTGCATTTGTGTTCTAATATTCAAAAACAATTTTATTCTGAAAAAACTGAGCCTTAAATTTTTAAAATCGGATAAAAATTATAAAAGTTATTCGACTTTACTTTAAGTGCTTTCACTAGCACTTGATAACCCCGACGACGGATTTTGTTGTCATTTCATAGATGTTTTGTTTATTTTGAAGACATCCACAAAAGTGTAAGTCCATTTATGTTTTGTTTAATATAAATTTGTTTTTTTTAATATTAATTTTGAAATAACACAAATAAATTTAAATACCAAATCAAATTATAAGGCTAAAAATGTTTGGTAGACCTCCTTCGGTTGTACAACAAATCGTCTGTTTCCCGTTTAAGTGACCAGCAGTAATTTGCGATCATTCTTACTTGGCTCTTCCCATCGAAGCGCTTTTCTACGTCTAAAATTTCTTGGTGGAATCGTTCACCTTGCTCATCGCTAAATTGTCCTAGGTTTTCTGGGAAAAAATCTAAATGTGCGTGAAGAAAATGGATTTTTATGGACATTCTGCATCCCATTTCTGCATACGCTTCAAGAAATTCATTCACTACTTCGACGTAATTATCACTTTTTACGTTTCCCAAAAAATGTTGGCATAAAGAAATAAAACTGGTCCATGCTCTTTTTTCCACCACATTTAACTTCTTAGAAAAATCTTCATCGCGCATAATTTTTCTGATTTGCGGTCCAACAAAAATACCTAGAAATTAAAGATTTTAAAAGGCTGCAAGCACGGTAATCTATATCAGAATAAAATTTTTTTGGTACCTTCTTTTATTTTGCCTTCACTTATTCTTGGGAAAAGTGATTTTAGATGTAAAAAAGCGTCGCTTTCTTTATCCAATCGTTTCACGAATTGATTCATGTAGCCCAACTTAAGGTGAAGTGGTGGCAAAATAATTTTATCCGCGTTCACTAGTGGAATTTTTAAGACGTTTTTCTGACCTATTTGGAAAGATGTTCTCGATGGCCAGTTTTTGCACTTGTATGGGTCTTTCCTCCGGCTGTCCCATTCACAAAGAAAGCATGGAAATTTCGTATAACCTCCTTGCATTCCAAATAAAATTGTCAAAACTTTTAAGTCTGAAACAATTTGCCATTGATATTTTTTATAGCCTATCATATCAAGTATTTTCTCCATTGTTGCATACGACTCTTTCATATTCGTAGCGTACGCAATTGGCACTGAAGGCAGCTGATTTTCGTTATGTAATAGAACGGCTTTTAGACCTAAAAAAAATTAATTGTTTGTGAAGCAACATCAAATTAATACTAACTTTTACACGAGCCATCCACAAATAATCTCCAATCGTTCGGTCGATGCTGGTGATTCAGGCAGCGAAACAAATCATCTATATCTGAGCAATATATAAGATTATTATCATCATCGTCAGCTTTAAAAATTTGCTCAAAACACATTTGAGGATTGTCTCTTCCAAATGTTACTTTTAAGTCCCTCTCCGTTATTTTCCACTGTTTTAGTCGAGACGCCAACATCTCTGTTTGTCTCCACGATAGCTTCAAATCTCGCACTAGATCGTGCAAATGGTCATTTGTTACTAAATGCATTTCAACTGATTCTGCTACAAATGTCTGGTCGCATTCCATCTCATCAGACGTTTCATCACCGGGTTCGAGGTGTTCCTTTGTTGAAGTTTCATCGTCTTCAATTGTTTTCAATACCGGTTTAGAAACAGTACACACATTAGCATAATTAATACGATCGCGGTTTTTGAATTGATAACCAACAATGTTTGTTTGGCAGAAGTAACAGTCATCCGGCTTATGAAAAATTTGACGATGCCAAACCATTGGGAGGGAGAATGGCAACGGTTGCTTCTTAAATTTTCTGGATTTATATTGTTTAAGTGCAATAGAGCAAGTTGTGCAAACACATTCGGGTTCATACCATTTACTTAAAACATAAGATTGATTAAAAGAAGCATTGAAAGAATCAACCAAAGCCTTATTATTTTTAAAGTCTAAGCGATGTTTCTTGTCAGCGAATAAGCCACAGATAAAGCAAAAATTATTGCGCTTATCACTCACTGCAAATAAGAAAAAACCACTTTATAATATTAGAATAATCACAAAATCTCACACACTCACTTTTTTTAATTGAAATTTATAAGTAACAATTTACTTATAACTTTTTACTTATTTTAAAGTAACTTTTAGTAATAATTTACTTAGTACTTATAACCAATTTAAATAGTTAACAGCAACACTTTTCTAATAAAATCAAAAAACCACAATTTAAACACATGTAATTTGCTTGTTTGTTTTGCTTCTAGTTGCTTTTCGCTCGTTCTTCACTCTGCTCTCTATCAAGTTGCGACTACCAGTTGGTAAATGTCAAAACAACTAACGGCGATATTACAACAAAAACATAAAGATCATGTAAACAAACCAAAAGTATTTAATTTATCTTCTAACTTAATGATCATGATATACATATGTATATAAAAAGTCATCTCAATTAAATTTTTCCGCTTGGGGTTATCAAGTGCTAGTGAAAGCACTTAAAGTAAAGTCGAATAACTTTTATAATTTTTATCCGATTTTAAAAATTTAAGGCTCACTTTTTCAGAATAAAATTGTTTTTGAATATTAAAACACAAATGCACATACTTTCATACAAAAATTCATAGTGAAAAGTAGTCAAAGTCAAAAAAATTGAAAAATGAACACAATTTTTTAGATATTCATAGGAAATTTACTACCAAAATTGTATGAACCAATCATAATATACATATTGTTAGAAAGATCTATTCTTCTGCTTTCATAAACCGTTTACAAAATTAAAATCGGTTTAAATTTGACTGATTTACGCATTCATTAGTACTGCAACCCCTCCGAAAACGGTTTTTTCAGAATAACTCTGAATTTTGAGGGTGTTTCTGAAATTTTTAAAACTGATTTGTGATCTACTAAACAAGGTCTATAACGCACACTACGTCGCTTTTCAAGTATATAAAAAAAGTTATATTTTGTAGCAGCGTGTAATTTTTCCACTGGGCTTAGTCGTGCGTTATCCACATAAATTGCGCTAAACATGTCCCGAAATGTGGGCCACGATAAATAGTCACCATGAAAGACGCCAGTATCACATGGGGGTACCGCAAACCAATGGTTGGGAACCACTGTACTAGGCGCTACACTTTTTTCCACCGGCATTTTTTTTCTTGCCTTTGCAATGTAATTTATGCATTTTACATATGCCTTACGAACCTGTGTATGTGTTGATTGAACAACGGCTAGCTCTTTTTCTTTATCTACAGGTCCTGAACAACATTCGTCATAAATTTTCTTGTATTTTGTCCAGGACTTTGTTATCTCGCTTTTCTCAAAATCGATTGCCTCACTTGAGTAGTCTGCAAAGTCTTCTTCTTTGAGCTGTGCCTCTGTTGCCAATATTTCATCAGAAGCTTGTAGATATTTTTCAAAACACGCCATTTTATCTTCCGTAAAGGAGCCGAAAATTTTGAAGAGAAACAAAAAAAAAAATTCAAGAAATGTTGTTATCGCCCCACAAGAACTACTGGAATACAACTCGTGTTCTCGTTCTTTCTAGTTGATGCAATTCTCCTTAATGAGCAACAATTCCCCGTTGATTTTTTCCCTTGTACCAAGTAAATCGAAACACCAAAGTTATATTGATAATTTTTATTAATTTTGTTTATAGTGAGCCCCTACTGTAGTTTTCGGACTACAATCAAACTCCTTCAATAAATCTTTCCTTCTTATTTATCAGTTAGTTTATTAATTGTAGAAAGCCCAACTTTATTCTCAATTGTTCATCAACAATTGATTGTATCGAGCCACCACTGTAGCGCTGGACAACAATGATTCTCCGTTTTATTCAACAGTTGCTCATATTCATAATATTTGCCACGATATGCCGTCACTCTTTATTCAATTATGCAAACTAACCGCGGTTGATTGTATCGAGCCACCACCGTAGCAATGACGACCCACGAATATTGATTTAATAAACACTTGCTCGTATTTATCTTTTCCCTTGCTACGAAATACCGACACAGCAATTTAATTTTTTCTCAACAAGTTGTTGTTGGTTGTACTGAGCCACCACTGTAGATTATGTACAACAATTTTTTCCTTGTAGCGAAACTTTCTTGCATGTACAAAAAACAGCAGAACAAATTCAGGCTGCAACAACAATTTGCCACACGTATAAAATTTTAATACCGGCAAACAATTTACACCAACAATATGATGCTATACAATTTTCAACCGCGCCACAAACAAATCTTTTCCAATATGTCCAAATTTTACAGCAACAATTGTTAAAAATAACGGACTCCGAAATTATGTAGAACAGCGAATATAAAAAAATGCGCAGATCGCCTGATTTTGGACTAACGGTACGATAATGGCGTTCAAATTACAAATCACGCTATTTTTATTTCATAATAACCTTATATTTTGAACCGCGTTCTTAATTATGCCCTTATTACGTCCTATTTTATATTCACAGAGCCACAATACGTATTTTCTTTTGACGTAGCCACTCACTTTCATTTGACGCCAATTTCTTTCGAGCCACAAATTGCTATGAGCCACAATTGTTGAATCGAAAATTTGTACGTCTTGAACTACACTTTTAAATTTCAGATTACGCACCTGTTTTTCTCCTTTTTCGGTAGAAGGACCAAATGTTTATTCCGAGGAGTTACCTGTACCGGACCTGCGATTGCGTTGGCGCCAGGTGCTGCCGTTGTGATGGAGCTGCTGCGGCCGGGTATTGGTGGTAGCAGGAATTGCTGCCGGAGTCGTCCCTATTGTTGTTTATGCACAATAAAACACGCCTTTTATTTTAAAGTAGTACTTGGGCCACTAACGCCCCTTTTATTTACAAAAAAAAAACGAACAAAAATTAAATTTGCCAATTACGACTCGCGCGGTTGAAAGATGAAAATGTAGTAATAATAGAAGATTACCGCGAAGAAGCATCTAACAAACCCATGCCACTCGCCCAAAGTCGACGGCGTCCACTATTTTGCCAAGTGGCCGGCGCATGGTAATGAACACTGCCCTTCCAATTAGCATTAGGGCTGTTCACGAAAACACTTGTCTTTGAGTGCACCCCACAACTAATAGTCCGACGGTGTCAAATCGTGGCCAAACGACATCAGCTCTGCGGCTGATAATGCGATCTTCAAAAACAGGGCGCAAAACATCGAGTGTAGCTTCGGCTGTGTGGCACGTAGTGCCGTCCTGTTGAAACCAAATGTTGCCAATATCCCCCTCTTCAATTTCTGTGGACAAAAATTCGTTCAACATGGCCTATAATGATCGTCGTTAACTGTAACGGCCACTCCTAGCTCATTTTCGAAGAAAAATGGCCCAATTATGCCTCTGGACCAAAATCCGCACCAAACAGTAACTCGTTTTGGGTGCATCGGCTTTTCAATGTATGCGTGCGGGTTTTCTGTGCCCCAAATGCGACAATTTTGCTTGTTTACATACCCGCCAAGATCAAAATGAGCTTCATCTGAAAAGATGATTTTTTTGGCAAAATCGGAATCTTCTGTAAGTCGACCTCAGGCTCATTTTTCCCATATTTCCCAGTGATGTTCAAGCGTATACACAACCATATTCGTTCAGCGGAAGGATAAAACTAATTATCTGTCAAATCAGACATGAGCTAAATCTTACCTTTCTCGAAATAAGCACTAGTTGAAAAAAAACGTTAGATGGCGGACCCGTTACTTACGTAGAAACTTTCGGGTGTTTCCTCCCAAACCTCCATATGTCTACTTGGAAACATATTTCGGTATTTCCTCCCAAACATAATAATAATTGTTAATAACAAATAAGTTTTTGATTCAAATTTATATATTACTAACGGACACGGCAAACTTCGTATTGCCCAAAGTAGCTTTTTGAATTTGAATTAGTTAATTGAATTAATTTCGAGCATTGACGATTCCATGCGAAATTTTTTATTTTGTTCGAAAATGAGCAATCGATACCAGATGACATAATAAAATAATTTCAGGTATAGATTGAATGAAACACATTTCGAATTCAATTGAATTCAATATCGTATATTTAAACAGAAATCTGACCCGACGGAGTTCGTCCCGTCCAATATTTGGCTAAACTAAAATAAAATCAAGTATTAACTTCATTCAAATCTATTAGTTTTATTGAATTCTAAAAAAATGTATAGAACAATTAGGGTGTTCACCAGAGTGTCCTAACTGTTGTATGTGTCGTATGTGCTAAAGTTCTACAACAGTTGTACAACTGGAGAGATAAAGCTAAAGATCGAACCGGTTGGCGAAATATGTTATCTTCGTTTTGTAAGTTCCCTGACGCCCCGGGGTTGTTCGAGACCGGATAAGTAAGTAAATAAGTAGATTTTTCCATACAAAAGTTTTCTGCTATTTTACAACTTATTCACATATGTTTTTGCGGTGTACTAAGCGATCAGCTGACACCATTTGTTTACCATTGTTGCAAGAAGTAGTGAAGAAGGTGGTTACACCAACACAACTGATCGAGTTTGTTTATAACCTGTCCACCGGTGGGGTAGAAGATATAATTTTAAACTAAAACTGTAAGATACAAAAGTTTGGGTTAAATTCTATATTAGGTGTTATTGGCCTCTCCAAAGTTCGGATATGCGGGTGGTTAACTATGTATTAAAAAGCGTCTAAAGCATCAATATAAGGCAAAATAAATTAAATGAACATTTTCGATACCTCGCTTTGTTATCGAAATATCGGCTGTTCAAATTTTGAAAACTTCTCGAAATTAGTTTTTAAATTTTCCCAAAATCTAAAAAACCCATAAATGCAAATTAAGGAACAGAGGTATTTCACGCCCTAGTCCCTAAGCCCGTCCGGACGACTCGAAAGACAAAATAATTGTCCGACAAAAAAAAAATTGTGATACAAAAATCTCCCCTTATCCGGACTTTGGAGGCCCATAACTCCTAAAATAAGAATTTCTCCAAACTTTTGTATTTAACATTTTGTGCAGAAAATCATGTTTTCTACCCCCTTCCCCATAAAATTGTTGATACGACAACAAGACATAAAGTCGACTTGTTCCTTTTTATTAATATTAAATGCAAATATGTGTGAAATTTTTAAAAGAAAATAATAAAAAGAATCATGAATTAACATAACTTTTGTTTTCAATCAATTAGTGAGTGAAAAACTAGAAAGCGCACATCTCACTGATTGTGAGAAGCTCTCCCCAATCCCTTTATGGGATGTTATGGGACACCATTTATTTTTATGTTTTTCTTAAAAATAACTGCTGCCACAGGTTTTTTAAAAATTCCACTTTTCGAAACTACTGAAACCCGGGTTCTGGGATAGGCGGGATCTTGAATACTCTTCTCGTCTGCCCTTGTGACTTGTTTCTGATCGCCGCAAAATCAAGTTTCTCTAGGAACTGAATACGTTTGAACTGGAACGGTAAATCGGCTGAAGCAAGGGAATTTGCGGAACTAGGTATTCTGCTCCCTTGAACGGCCCTTTCAAAACCCTTGCCACAATCAAATTGTTCATTAGAATCGTCACAATCAGTCGGTTTCCACTGCACAGTTTCGGGGCATGAAGATTACATAACACAATGACGCCATATCCAACTTTGAGACTCAAACGATGAGACAGGCCATGTGATCTCCAAAGAGTTTAGGAATTACGGTTTGGTGCGGTTTATGGACCGGGGGCGTCATTGGGCCGTACTTCTTCCGTGATGATCAAGACCGGCAAATAACTTTGAATGCGAATCGCTACCGTTCAACGATAACCGAATATAACCGAAACGGCTTGACCGATTTGTATGCATATCGGGTAGGTCTCATAATCGACCAACATCTATATTTCATACTCCTAAATTATAAGGTTGACCTACCCCTATATAGAATACAGATTTGTCCGACTCCGAAACACAGGTGGTCAAACTGCGAAAACAACACTCACTGATGTAGCGGCAGCGAATAGTTGTCTTGTGTGGGTGCACTCTCAGAGCAAAGAGAACAATGACGTGGTTATACGTACATATATAAAAATGAGATAGCAAGAGAGCAACGAAAATTGTGTGAACTCGTGTAGCGTATGTACGAAAATTACAATGTATGTATGTACATGTGTATGTTACTTTGCATTCTCTGTGTTTTTTTGTGGGAATAAAACAAAAAGTATTAAGCAACAAAATAATGACACATGTGCTTGCACTGGTCTTTAAATAATTTTAGTATTAATATTATTTAAAGGAAATGTCATAATATGCGTGAGCGCTGCTTTTTCTTTTCCAATGTAATATCTACTAATGTGTTCATAGAAATTGAACAGGTGCCCAGTAACAAATAGGTGTTAACACATCGCCCGTAACTGCGCATGCGCTCCATCGACCGTAGTTACGAGAATTTTGACCTATATTCGGATATACGTACATTAGTGATTAGCTCACCTTCCATTGAAGCGAATTGACAAATGGCAGGTGGAACAGATGTTAAACCACTGGAAGCATCTATCGGAATTGGAGTATTTCCGAATCTCAGCAGTTCTTTGGGGAAATATTCTGCAATTGTATCCGGTTGCAGGAACATTCACATATTCGTAATCAATGAATCGGATTTTAGGTACCGCCACAAATACGATGATTTCAGGCATGCATTTAATTCAGCCGCCGCTGTTTCTTTCGGAATCATGGGAAGTATTTTCGGTATGAGGGAAAGTACTAATAGTAAACTTAGGGCACTAAACCGACGATTATAGTTGTGCGAATCTCGAACGTTCGATCGAGTGCTTCTAATGATCGTTTGTGAACAATTTACAATTTTTCAATACCTTTGGTATATCTGATTGCTTTGAAATGTTTCAAAAAATATTTCCGGTGATTTACAGGTTTACCGATCTTATGTACAAGAGCTCATGTATAAGAGGCGCGAACACTAACCATTGCACCATCGACGGCCACACTTCGAGCACGTATTGCTCCTAATATCAATTATGTCAGAAACGTTTCCCAGTTCCGCCGGGTGCATCAAGGCAAAATCGTCCACCGTTTTAATCATCGGCAGCATTCATCAGTTGATCATACTCACTCTTTTGCAGTCCATTCAACAGAGGAGCATTTGTTTGTACTTGTTGTTGCAAACATTCAATACATTTCTAGTTTAAAAAAAAACAATATAAAGAATGAATAAAATGCAATTGAAATTTGGACTACAACTGGAAAAACAAAAGAAATCGATTAACGATCTATTGCAATAGGAATGGGTTTAGGTTTTCGCTGTCAAAAATTAACACTGAACTTATATTTTTGTGATCGAAATATAAATTATATCACTCAGGAATAGATAATCCACAGGGTCGCAATAATATATTACTGTAAACTAGGAAAGTCATTTAACCGTGACCGCACAGCTCAAATTATCAAATCAGAAAGAACATATGATGAGCTATCAAAGGGAGGGGCCGCACGTAGCGCCACCTGTTGCGAATTTGTTGAAACTAATTTTTTCCTAAACCTTCGCGTGGCAATTATGAACAAACCTGCAGAAGAAAGTATTCAATTTGGTCCACTCGTTTTCTAGTTGTAGGCCTCCGAACTAACCAGGATCCATTTTTATATACAGATTTATTATAATCAATTTTACCAATAACAATCAACATTTGTAACCAATTAATAAAAAATAATTAAGTGATTTCGACGTTTTTACGATTACTTGCATTGAATTCATTAATTGTTTTTTTTTTAAGAAATGAGAGTCTGCTGGTTTTTTGATTCTAACTTCTTCGCTGCCTCTCAAGTTTTTATTTTCAAAAGGTTTCAACTTCAACACTGTAAAACACGATTTTCATTATGCCGTACGTCAAATGGTCCCCAAGGCTCTGACGACAAGCCATTAGTCTTTTCATGAAATTATCCATGACTTTTATCTCACCGATGACGCCTTGGATCTCAAGTTTGAGCTCAAGAATTGTTTCTAATTCATTCGCACAAACCCGGGATATAACAAAACCCCAAAGGACGAAATCGCACGGCATTAAGTCGTATGATTTTGATACCCAATTGAAATCATAATATCTTGAGATAATTTGTTCTTAAAATCGTTGCTGCAATAAATCGATTGTTTAATGCACGGTGTTGCAGATGGCACCGTCTTGCTGAAACCACATGTCATCCAGGCCACAAGATCTTCGTTATCATGTTCCTGTTTTTCATTAGGATTTTCCATATATAACTCCTGAAGGTGTTTAAAACAAGCCAACGACAATGTGGGTGGGCAAATTCAATTAATTGACTTTATCTATTATTAATAAGCTCACTTGACCAAATAGCCGGGACAACAAACAATATTTAAATTCAAATTTGTGAACATCAGCATCAACATAGGAAACGAATTGTATTCTACAAGAAATATTCTAATATTCACACGACATTTATAATTACATTCTTCAGCTTCCATTATGCTGTGGATTTGAAGATGACCATTAATTAGCCACGTACAATGTGGAACAATTGTAGTCGCATTTACAAAACCTAATTAAAGGTCATTCTACGTTCCGTGAATATTAATAGGATCAAAATAATATAATGTCGTACTGCTTTGCCTAAACTTGTGATATTCTGGTTATCAATTTAAATATTAAATTACTATTTTGCCAACAATTTGGTAATTATTTAAAGTCTTCAAATTGTACGAAATGAGGCGAAATTCATAGTCATATAGGGTTGCCATTTATATTTTGGGTCCTGCCAATATTGAATTGCCAGATACAAATTGGAACTTCCATTGTAAAATTTGAGGTTTTTTTTGAGCATAAACATACATACAACGTTTTCACTTACGAGCACTATTTTTGTATTTACAGTGTTTTGAAAAAATCATCTCGGTCAAAAAAATGGAATTAACCCGTGAACATTTTCGTGCGATGATTTGTTACGATTTTCGGAGTGGATTATAGAGACAACAGTGCCTCAATCAACATAGTTCGACTCTGATGAAGCACCATCAAAAACCACTTTAAATCACTGGTAGCAAGACTTCAGTCTCGCACGCCCAGGATGAATTTCGTGAAGGTCGGTTGTTTTCTCGGAATCCATCGATGCTGTGCGTGAACTGGTAAAGATTGAGGCAACGTTGGAGATTGAGGCAACGTTGGATATTAGTACGACAAGCATCAATAAGATATTGAATGTTCATTAGGCCGTGAAAAGGATTTAAATGCAGTGTATAGGATCGTCGCGGGTGACAAATCATGGATCTATGCATAGGAGCCCGAAACAAAACAGCAATCGACCGTATGGATCCTTAAAGGCGAGCTAAATTCAACAAAAAGGAGTTCGTGCCAGAAGTTGTTCGTAACCGAATTTGTTTTCGGTATAACCGGTAATGATACAGTGCTTTTCGTGGTAAATTTTGTGTTGTATACCGCTATCTGTTTGCCAACTGTGTTGGAAGAAACAACGAAAAACAACAAGAGAATACAGATCGTTTTGCTTCAAGACAATGCGAGCTCTCACACATCAGCTGAAACAATGGGCTATTTGAGCACTCAACACGTCGAATTGATGCGTCATCCACCGTACAGCCCTGTTTTGACACCCAATGACTTCGTGGTACTGCGTGCTCAACGTTTCTCGACACACGAAGCAGTTGTTGAAGCGATCAAAAACCATGTTTTGGTGTGAAAACAGGGTTTCGAAAAGGGTTTGAAAACCAATAAAAAACATTTCTAATGATAAACGATTGTTTTTTATTGCTGTTCTCGAAATATAAACAGCAACCCTCATAATAACCAAGTCGGACTCTCTCACGAATGCAAAACTTTGGGTATACGAAGCATTTAATTTTAGGAACTAATATTTATCATACGCCAGGATAGCCTAATATACATTCCCAATGTGTCATATACACCATTTCCAATTGCAATTTGAAAAATATTAATTTAATTTCGGAAAATATCAATTGAAATTTAAAAATTATATATTAAATTTTAAATACGTCAATTGAAATTTGAAACACATCAATTAAAATATAAAACACATCAATTGAAATTTGAAACTCAGCAATTGCAATTTGAAAGGCATCAATTGAAATCTGAAAGACATCAATTGAAATTTAAAATTGGTCACTTGAAATTTAAAACTTATGAACCGATTTTTTATATTAGCATCTTAAATTTCAATTGATGTCTTTTAAATTTCGTTTGATGTTTATCAAATTTCAATTGATGTATTTTAAATTTCTAATTTCAATTGAATTTTTAAATTTCAATTAATTCGAGACGTATCCGTTTCTTTTGACATTTTCTCCTAAACGGACATTCGTTACGGACTTTCGCATGAAATTCCTCTCGAAGAGGCGAATACTTTTTTTACTTTTTCGGATCCGTCTCGAACTCGTAACGGACATCATATTCGAATCCTTTGCGGATTCATTTTTTGTAAATAAAATGGATCCGAAACGGATCCGCTTTTATACATTTTTCCGGATTCGAAACGGATTTCCTCTGATATTTAAAAATAAAATAGGTATGAATTATATTTTCGGCCTCTAATGCACCGCAGTTTTTTGTTTTAAATTAATATTTTGTTTTGTTTGCAACTATTTTCTTGTGTGTTAAGCTTTCGATATTTTTCCAACACTTGCATGGTGAAAAATACTCAATTCAGATGAGTTTTCATTTTCAAAATCAGCATTCCAAACAACCGCTGATGAAGATCTGTGGCTAGATTTGCAATAGCTATACGGCTTGCCAGGAATCATGAGGACGTATGTATTTTGCAAAACTTCTTTTTTTAACAAAAAAAATCAATGAGTTTTCGAACTCACGGAAGATGTGTTAACACATTTTTGTTACACGGTACATGTTCGATTTCTATGAACACATTAGTAAATGATGCATTGGAAAATATTATTCGATTGTTTTAATGCAGAAGGCTCTTTTGCTATTGCACTTTAATTTTTCTTACATCTGCTTTAACATTCGATGTAATGTTGTTAAAATAAATAAAGTAATATTTAGCTACCGAAAATAATTGGTTGTTGTTTTGTCATAAACAGAGCGACTACAAAAAGTATTGAATAGTATAGAGAACTTATTGCAGTCTTTTTCCGCTGTCACGTAGAGAGCCTGAGTAAAAGAGCATAAACGAGTCTTATCCTCATTATAGAATATTTCAATAAAAATGCACCATTTCGACAATATTATTACATAAAACAATACAAAAAGTATAAATGTTTCACATCAAAATTATGAATGGACCAAATTATGACATAAAGAGAGTAATACGCTTTGAATCATTCGCCAGATGTCGCCAGTGCTTTTGAGTCATGCAATTCGTTCCGTGAGTTCTCTATACTATTCAATATTCTTTGGCAACGACGGCCTACTTGTTTGTTCGCTACCGCTACATCAATACCATCATACTTATTTTCAGGCAGAGACTATTGTTGTACTACAAGGACGAATGTGATGCTAACGCTGTGTGTTGTTTGCATGCGTTTACTTTGATAGATTGCGCTACCCGTGCCTATTGACGTTAACACATCAAAACAAAACTATAACTCTATTAATAGGGTTATAGAATGGTCTTGATCTTGAATAATAAAACAATAAAGGACTAATAAAAATACCGAATAAATAAAAATCATCACTGAGGACCGTAAAGCAAGACGAAACTGCAGACAATAACAATTGCTTGTAATAATTGTGTTGTATTCTAGGCAACAAAAAAAATCATTTCTAATGGGGACCGATGGTTTTATGGAAATGGAAAGAAGTTTTTTTTGCAAATCTCTATTAATAGAGATATAGAATGGTCTTGATCTTGAATAAGAAAATAAAAAGTTACAAATAAAAAGACCGAATAAATAAAAATATTTACATTAATATTAATTTTCACAAATTAAAAAATTGTTTTAGTAAATTTGTTAAATTTTAGTGTTTTATCAATTCAAACATGAATCGGCGATAAATATTTTACTTATTCGGTTTTTGTATATTTACGGACTCGCCAACGGATTCGAAATGGATCCGCTAAATCGTAATTTCACTAATTCAATTTTTTTTGTTTTTACAGACTCGTTACGGTGTCGAGACGGATCCTTTAAATCACAATTTCACTTACTCGCTTTTTTTTGTGTTTCCGGACTCGTAACGGGTTCGAAACAGCTTCGAGAACACACATTTCGCATTCTAATGATTTTATGGAACAGACCTATATCCGATTGTGTGCACATTGCGTTCCTCTGAACACGGATTTGTATTAAAAGCCTATATAGTGACTACGATGAAATATTGCAAAGATATAGAAACTATGGCAATAGATTATAATATTTTAATGATCAAATTAAAGCACATAACTTTTGTCATTGAATTCAATGCCGCAGTCTATTCGATTTTGACGTTAACTTATTCAAAAACAAAATTGTAGATTGTAAATGCTGAGAATTAAAGACATAACTAGTTTAGCTCTCTCCGTCTGAAGTGAAAATGTAGCCAAATAATAGAAGCAACTATTGGTAGAGGCAGATATAAAATCCTCATTTCCCCGATTGTATCTGCACATGTACTCCCAGTCTGTACATGAATAGCTTAACATGCAAGTAATGGATTTTATTTTAATTATTACAAAGATATTGTAACTGTATTGTATAACTGTACTCTACCTGAATGGCGAGCATTTTTCCATTTGGCATTATCTTCATAAATATTAGAATTATTCCATACTCTGTCAAATCATGAAATTAGTTACATCTTATTGAACTTCCAATGTCACTTGTGTTTTTCTAGTGGTTCAGTGCGGATGTGATTTTTTCGAGCGCTTATCGAAAAAGATTCCCACGCGATTATCTCAGAAAGTACTAGTGCGATTCGAATAATTTTTGCGTCAGCGCGAATCAGTGAAGCGTGTAACGCAAAAATCTCGGCGATCCGATATATAGGACCCGAGATATCGGTGAATTAATTTTGTGGTGAATTTTGCCAGTGTTTAGTATAGCGGCAACTGACCGCGTGGTCATTTAACGGCCCTATACGTAACACACTAGTGCGTGTGTGTGTTTGGATACTGGTGAGTTGTTTGTTTGCCATTTATATATATTAAGTTGTGTGTAGGTAGACAGAGGCGGAGTTTTTAACTTCGGCATGGCGGGCAAAAGGCCCAGGGCGAGGGGTTCACGGAGCGCATTGGTGTCGGAGACCAGTGATGTAGGTGGTGATGAAGAATCGGTGCCGGTGCGAATTGTGCCCTTAGTAAGGCATACAGATTCGGAGTCGTCATCTACTGAGGTTGAAACCGGCGGCGCTGTGAAGAAGCACAAATCGGTGGACTTGTTGCTTGAGAGTGAAAGTGCAGATGTGGACTTTGTTGTCCCTGCAGCCGTTTCTGCTGCCCCCGCAGTAGGTAGTGGTGCTGCTCCGACCGTTGTGTCAAGGGCCAGTAGGGCCAGGAGCAGGAGAGGTGAAACAGATGCCAGCGGTGACCACGTGGCCCGAATGAAGATGATTACTGGTGATCTGTGTGAGGTAGTATTAGGTGACGGTGCCAACGTCTCCCTGGCCAAGGCTGTAATAGCTCGTGCGGGGAAGTATGAGACGTTGTTGATGGAGTTAGTGGCCGAAAATGAGCGTTTGCGTGGTAAGCTCGAAGTCTACGAGGCTTGTGGGGTTGGCAGAGTCCCATTGGCAGCACCTAGTGCTCCAATGATGCCTCCCCCTACGGCACCGGGTGTTCGTGCAACGGTACCTTTGGCACCAGCTGCGAAGGTGCCCAAGCCTCAAGAGACGTGGTCGGTGATAGTGCGAGGGAAAGAGACTTCCACGTCAAAGGAAGTAGTAGAGAAGGTGGTGGAGCAAGTGG
The DNA here is from genome assembly GCA_963931995.1 of Phaonia tiefii. NCBI lineage: Eukaryota > Metazoa > Arthropoda > Insecta > Diptera > Muscidae > Phaonia > Phaonia tiefii. Next base: position 24,545,428 of record OZ008369.1, on the reverse strand, counting down.
CCCCCTCCTTAGGCGTACGTGTGCATGAGGTACGGCCTGTGAGTGGTGGTGGTGCTGTCATACGCACCCCATCAGTAGCGGAGAGGCAGAAGATTGCGGATAACAGTAAGTTTTCGGAAGTTGGGCTTACCGTTTCGGTGAGTGATAAACTCGGGCCCAGAATATCAGTACAGCGAGTACATGCCGAAATAACGCCGGACGAGTTCATGGAGGAAGTGTTTGCGTTGAACTTGAGTGAATCCATGACTCGTGCGGAGTTTGTGAAGTCCGTGAGGCTGGTGAGTTCTCCTTGGCGTGCAGATGGGGGTCCAACGACCGTCGTGCTAGAGTGCACCCCCACAGTTGCTGCACAGCTGGAGAACTCCGGTGTTTATGTAAAATGGTTCCGTTTTACAGTACGTACGCAAGATCTAGTCCAGACCTGTTACAGGTGTTGTGGCTTCGACCACAGGGCGAGTGAGTGTCGAGTTAATGACGCGGTTTGCCGCAGATGCGGTTTTGCGGGGCATATTGCCCATCAATGTGTGAATGCACTAAGATGTAGGAATTGTGAGCTGAAGGGGTTAGCTGCTGACCATTCTATGGTTTCCCTGCAGTGCCCCGTGTATGCTGGCAGGTCGGCAAGAGTAAATGCGAGACACTGAAGATGGGTAGTACAACCATTCTTCAGTACAACTGTGGCCGCAGTTATTCCGCGATGTGCGAGTTCGGCCAGACGATGAGGAGGCAGGGTGTGGCCTTTGCGCTACTTCAAGAGCCCTTTTATAAGGAATCTCTTGGTGTAGTGCAGGGGTTACCAGGAGGAATGAGAGTGTTTACCGACGGTGGTGGAAACTCGGCAGTTGTAGTGGACGAGATTGCCACTAACTGCACCGTTGTTAGCAGCGGCGAGTACGGAGTTTGTGTGTCGGTGGAAGGTAGTTTAGGGAGAATGCTCCTAGCGAGCGTGTACTGTCGATTTAGTAACCCATTGGAACCGTATTTAGGGTATATGGATTCGGTGCTACTCCACGAGAGTAGCATTCCGGTAATCCTAGGCATGGATGCGAACGCATGTTCTCGTATGTGGTTCAGTAAGATGGCCAGGCAAGCTCCTGGACATCAGAACCACATACGAGGAATTATGCTAAGCGAGTGGCTAGCCGGTAGGAATGTGACGGTCTTAAATGAGCCTAGTAATCTGTATACCTTTGACGGTCCAATGGGTGCTAGCGATATCGACGTGACGGTAGCGAACGCGGCAGCGATGTCTGCCTTTGCCTTCAGTTGGAAGGTGATTGACGAGTGGGGCATAAGTGACCACAATATTGTGGAAATTATGCTCTCGTGCCAGAGACGAACGATTGAACCCCCGCCACTGCGTAAGTGGCGTCTTTATGACGTAAATTGGAGCCACTACGCGGGGTGCATCAGGGACGCAGCGTCAGTATGCACCCTTGCTGAGTTCATGGCACTAACGGTCGATGAAATGGTTAGCCTAGTCGACCGTTGGATGTGTTCTGTTAACGACGCAGTACTAGGCCGCAGCCGCGTGGTTAGGCCTAGCGGGGTAAGATGGTGGACTGAGGAGCTGGACATTATGCGTAGGAGTTTGAGACGGCAACGGAAGAAATTCCAGAGAGCGAGGCGCTCTAATGCCGAGAACTTGCCGCAGCGTAAGGCGACTTACCTGGCAGCGTTACGAGCGTATAAGGCCATGATTATACGCGTCAAGGAGGAAGAGTGGCGTAGATTTGTGCAGGAGAATAGGGATGACCCATGGGGGAAGGTGTATCGGATATGTAGGGGTAAGTCGAAAAGAGTAGACTTTTCTTCCCTACGGGTTGGAGATGTGACACTGTCTTCGTGGAATGAGTGTGCAGGAGTACTGCTGAGTGAGTTCTTCCCGAGGGCAGACCCGACCGATATGCCTCCCCCTGATGGCGAAGCGACTGACCCTCCTGTGCTCGAAAGGTTCGAGCTGTCGGATAGTATGTCGAGAGTGAAGTGTAGGAGATCCCCGGGTATTGATGGCATGACCGGCGAAATGTGTAGGGGACTCTGGAATGGCATACCAGAGTATTTATGGGTGCTATTCCAGAAGTGTTTCTCCGAAGCATATTTCCCGGCTGCCTGGAAGTGTTCAAGAGTGGTGGTCTTGCTGAAGTCTCCTGATAGGGTAAAGAGCGACCCGCGCTCATACCGTGGTATCAGCCTTCTCCCGGTGCTCGGTAAAGTTTTGGAGAGGTTGATGGTAGAGCGCTTGAAGGAGAGCAGCAACTTGGGCACTTCCGAATACCAGTTTGGTTTTAAAGAGGGGAAGAGTGTAGAAGATGCATGGCTCCATGTGAGAAGATCCGTTGATCTCTCGACATCAAAGTATGTCCTAGGTGTTTTTGTTGATTTCAAAGGTGCATTTGACCACTTATCGTGGGGATGCATCTTGAGAAGATTGAGAGAAGTAGGCTGCAGAGAGCTCGATTTGTGGGCCAGCTACTTCAGAGAAAGAAGAGCATGCATAGTAGGTGCGGGCGACACAGTCTGGAGAGATGCCGCTCGGGGGTGTCCACAGGGGTCCATTTGCGGTCCATTTGTGTGGAACATGATGCTGGATCCCCTGTTGGGGGCCCTTAGTAGAGGAAACAGACTGTGCGCATATGCGGATGACCTACTCATCCTTGTCGAAGGCCAGTCACGTGCTGAGCTGGAGACAAATGGTGAGCGGGTCATGTGTGTAGTGAGTGAGTGGGGAGAGAGAGTAGGCGTTGGAGTTGCTTACGACAAGACAGCGATGATGCTGTTGAGGGCAAATTGTCGTTGTCACGCCCTCCAGTTATCAGATGTCGCGGAGTAAGCATCTCCTACGTTGAGGAGATCAAATACCTTGGTCTGGTAGTGAGAGAGAGACTTAGCTTTGCTGGGCATCCGCCCTATGTTAGGGAAAAGCTTACAGGCGTTGTAAGCTTAGTGAGGCGTGTCCTCAGGACGGACTGGGGCCTTAGTAGGCGGGCTGTGCGTACCATATTTGGTGGCCTTTTCTTGGCCTGTGCGGCCTATGGAGCACCCGTATGGTACGACACAGCCATGACTGTAGTCGGTAGAAACCGCATATTATCTTGCCAGCGGATTATATTGCTAGCCTGTTTGCCGGTATGTAGGACCGTCTCTACAGAGGCACTTCAGGTATTGTTAGGAGTACCCCCGCTCGACCTTGAGATCGTCCGTCGGGCGATTCTCTATAAGGTAAAAAGGGGCCTGCCTCTTTTGGAGGCAGATTGGATGGCCACTGGTGATTTGGTGGTGGGCGAGATTGCATCCGTCAAGGCGCATCTCGCGGATTGCGTGGTTTCACGCTGGACGACTAGATGGACAGAGACCGTTAAAGGGCGGGTGACTTACGAATTTATGCGTGACCCGACGTTCGTACTTGACAGACCTGACTTTGCCTTTGGCTTATTTACGGGATTTATACTGACGGGACATGGCTCGCTCAATGCATTTTTGCATCGGCGTTGCCTGACGGATACTCCGGACTGTGACTGTGGGACGGGGGTGGAAGACTGGAGGCACATACTGACGCAGTGTCCTTTTTACGACGACATTAGGGACTTAGAGGGTATGGGAATTACTTATGACGGGGGAGACTGGGACTTCAGTAGGGTTTTAGAGGACGATCGGACGTTTGGGCGGTTGGCTCAGTTTGCACGGGGTGCATTCAATAGGAGAAGAGCCAGAGTGAGGTAGGGCGTGTTTCCAAGCCCAACTGAGTTTTATGTTGTTCTGTTGAGTGTTGCGTGTCTGTGTTGTTTTGCAGCGTTCATGTTGGCGCGTTTATTTTGTTTTATTTTTTCTTTTTTTTGGCGCTGAAAAGGATTTTTATTTTGTTTTTGTTTTTATTTTTGTTTGTTTTATCCTTATCGTCATTGGTGCCATTTTCGTGAACATTTGCTGCCTTTTTGTTGTATTGTCTGGTGTACTGTTGTAGTGTAGAAGTAGTGGGGTTACCAGTCCCCGAACCGTTTGGGGTTCAACTGGTAGTAGTTTCGGCTACGAGGTCTGACCAGAGACTTAATTCTGGTAGCACGGGAGTGGTTGGCCCCCTTGTGGGAGTATCGTGCTGGCTGTGGTTTAAACCCAAATCGCGGGTAGAGCTTTTAGCTCGATGTGGAGTTGTATTGCAACCGGGTGCCGAGACCCATAGATCGGTAGGAGTTTAGATAGTCTCCGTTCCTAACCAAGGGAAAAAAACTATGCCCAAATGCATAGTTTTAAATTGGTACTCGGATGCTTCGGCATACGGGGGCGTTGGTAGACGCATTGTATTCACCCGGTGTTAAGACCACTGTGAGATTAGGCCATTGTGGCAGGTACTCACAATAATCTGTAACACATATCTGAACTTCCAATGTGTTGTATATAAAAAGTTATAATTAAACTCTTTAGCTGTCAATTAAAGTTCAAATTAACCAGTCAACAAATTAACATCAATGACAGCTAAAACATAAAAAAAAATTATGACAAAACTAATTAACTACTAATTAAATCATTTTCTATTGAGATGTCATAACTTTATGTTTAATTAGTTTGTTGTTTGTTTCTTGTTTACTCTCAGTAATATCATCATTTGTGATATTTTTGTGATTGAAAATATTTGCGAATAAACAATTAAGTTAAGGGCCAAAGGAAACCCTGTCACAATATGCAGTTAATTAAATAAAATATATCGAATATATCCCAGAGGCCACAAGGAACAGATTAGTTACAAATCAATTCAGTCATTGGCAGTTCCACGACAAAGTCTATATTTCGCTTAGAATTCATGATTCTCATACATCAGAATTATTCGTCGATGTTATTGATAAACTAACAATAGGTCTTACTAAATAGAAGTTGTTGCTACAGAAATTAAGTTGTATTAACCAATTTGAGCATTTCTGACACCTCATTCATCTCAAAATGGCAGATATAACTCATAAAAATTACAAAACTAGAATTCGTCTTCAAATATTTGTCACTGTAATCATAAGGGCTTCTGTTACATAAAAACACTTGTTACAAAGTTATGTTTTCGATTTTTCATAAGAGGCTTTGCTGTAAGAGACAAACTACTTTCAATGTTAGAAAAGGACTTTTCAGAAAAATTATTATTTTAAACAGGTAGTGGAAACAAGTGTGTGAAAACTCTATAAATTACCAGATATATAGATATCATCCACGTAAATAAATGGTATGTATATTCATTTTCATATTTTACGCTACACAGACCTACAATTTGGACAAAAACAACGCTTGCCATACATTTGTCTAAACGAAATCAAAAGAAGGTCACTACAGTCCATGTAAAGTGTTTCCAGTTTGAGTGATATGATTTCTTATAAAAAACACACCAATTCTTAAGGGAATTCATATGTTTTTTTATATAATGTGAAGTACAATCGATACAAATTAGTTCTGAATAAAACGTCTTTCAAATGACCTCCATGTCTTCTTTTGCAGGAACGAATTCGATGAACCCAATTTTCGAGAACTCTTCCACCAAATCAAGTCGTATGTCATGAATAGCATGTTTAATATTGCACTCTTCCACCAAATCAAGTCGTACATCCTAAATAGCACGTTCAATATTGACTTGTAAAGCTTGAAGAGAGTCTCGTTTATTACTAAAGGCCAATGACTTCAAAAAACCCCACAAGAAATAGTCTAATGGTGTTAAATCACAACTACTTGGAGGCCATTCAATGTCAGAATTTCTTGAAACAATCGAATTTCTAAACTTTTCACGAAATTATCCGGTTTTTGCACGTGCTGTGTGGCACGTAGCCCCGTCTTGTAGGAACCAGATGTTGTCAAGATCAACTTCCTCCAATTTCGGCCATAAAAAGTTGGTTACCATCGATCGATACCGCCCTTCAGTGACAGTAACGGTGTTATCAGCTTCATTTCGAAAGAAGTAGGGACCGATGACTCCAGCAGACCAAAACCCACACCAAACTGTCAATTTGGGTGAATGAATAATTCGTTGATTTTCTTCGCACCAGAATCGACAGTTTTGTTTATTTACCGCCCCACTCAGATGAAAGTGATCCTCATCGGAGAAGATGATTTTCTTAACAAAATCGTTATGGTTTTCAAGTTGGTCCAAGACAAAATCAGGAAATTCGTGGCGTTTACGGTAGTCCAATGGCTTCAGTTCTTCAGTGGCCAGAATTTTGTACGGATGCCAATCCGCCAGGATGTGGTTTGAGACAGGCCAAATTGTTGACAACGTCCTGGAATCGATAAATTGCGGTCCTCGGCAAGAGTTCATTCATATTTTCATTACTTCGAGCGCTTCTTTGTCTTGCTGGCACTTGAATATTGGGTCCAGTAAATGTGCGCTCGGTATTTGCAACAATTCGCCCAAACCTCACGTAAAGTTGCAATTGTATTTCGATATAAAAGTATTAAATAATTTGTAAACCGTGTTCTTGCGTATATCTATCTCTCCATGATGAAAAATGGACCATTACATTACTGAATACCATGAAAAAAAAACTACAGAACATGGCGTGCTACAAATGGCCGAAACGTTACTTGGAAATCATGACATCGAAATTCGAAAACCCTATATATTTTACAGTTATCGAGGCGAATATTTTCAGTTGATATACAAGCATCTTCCCACTTCTGAATCCCAACGATTTTGTTTGTATTTTGCTGGTTTTACCATAAATTGAGGTGAAGTGAGACTTTTAAACACAATGGTTGAAAGTGACGCCACTATTAATGCCTTCACTAACATGCAACAAAACAAACTGTAGACAGATGTCAATGGGTAATGGCTTACCCAGAATAACCCCCACATTTTTGATCGAAAATATGAAAACTTTAGAAAAATTACTATATCTCTTAAACGGAGCGTGCAATCGAAAAAATAACAAATTTTTTCTAGTTTCTAATGGTTTTCATTGGTGGTTCAACTCGTATGGAAGAGTTTTGTTTTCAAAAAGTGGCCAAAATAAGAAAATCGCTAAAGTCAAGAAAACTCGGAAACGGTGTGTCCAATCGCAAAAATAATAAATTTTTCAACCACAAAGGAAGACTCTAATCTGCCAATGTCTTAAATATGGCATCACTTTCCAAAAAATAAATCACTAAAACTAAAATTTATCGTATCAAAAATCGCTAAAACGGTGTTAGGCCAATATCTCGGAGTCCAATCAAAAATATAACTAATTTTTTTAAAATCACCAAAATAAGAAAATCCATAAAAAAATGGCTATAATTGGGAAACGGTGCATCCAATGGGGATCCACAGGAGCCAGCAAACAATGGATGTCTTTAATTCGGCATCCCTTATTTATAAAAATAAATCAATGAGTGTTGGAACTCACGGGCGATGTGTTAACACCTTTTTGTTACACGGTACCTGTTCGATTACTATGAACACAGATTAGTTTTGTGCTGAAGGCTCTTTTGCTATTGCACTTTCTTTTTCCCTACATCTGCTTTAACATTAGATCTAATATTGTTACAATAAATAAAGCAATATTTAGCCGTCGGTGGTGCAATGGTTAGTTTGCGCGGCTCTTGTGCTTGCGATCCTGGGTTCGATCCCTGCTCTGACCACCTACAAATTCCTTTCGGCGGCGGTCACCTCTCATAGTGACGGCGACACTATCGAGTATTTAGCCATGAAAAAGCTTCTCAAAATACCGTTCGGAACCGGTGTAAAACTTTAGTTTCCAATCAGTAAAGAACTAGAAAGCGCACAGCTCACTGGTTGTGAGAAGCTCTCCCCAATTTCTTCATGAGATGTAATGTGAAACCATTTTTTGTATATTTAGCTCACTGAAATAATTGTTTTTGATTTGTCATAAACAAAGCGACAACGAAAAGTATCGAATAGTATAGAGAACTTATTGCACCCTTTTTCCGCTCTCATGTAGAGAGTCTGAATCGGTCCAGAAACAGTTTCTCATTTTTTCACTGATAAACTTTCAATAGAACCCGAACCATAATCTTCCTTCGAATAGCATTAGACTAGCATTGATCAGATTGCCGACTTTAGTAGTAGACGTACCGAGATAAACTCTATTGCAGTTAAGAAGGTAATATATGGATGTATACGAGTATGTTTTGAATTTCTGTTATCTAAGATTTTCATAAATGTTCCATTGAGACCCACTAGTTAATATAAACTCATTCACATCGAGTTTCAGTGTTCGAATTACGCGTCATTGGGTGCAGTTAGCAGAATGTGTGTTCATTGATTTCACTGGCAGTTGGGAAACTATAAAGTCAAGAATTATTTGTCATTTGAACCGATTGCATTAGTGCTGTATATTCCTTAACACATGTGAATTTACTTTTGTCTGATTTATAATTTGGTTTTGGTTTTATTGGCCGTCTGTGGTGCAATGGTTTGTGTGAGGCTCTTGTACATGAGATCCGGGGTTCGAACCCTGCTCTGACCACCTTAAAATTTCTTTCGGCGGCGGTCACCTCGCATAGTGACGGCGACACTATCGAGTATATAGCCATGAAAAAGCTTCTCAAATTACCGTTCGGAATCAGTGTAAAACCGTAGGTCCCAATCAGTGAGTGAAAACTGGAAAGGGCTCAGCTTAGTGATTGTGACAAGTTCTCCTCTGTCCCTTCATGGGATGTAATGGGAAACCATTTATATTTTTTTTTTATTTTATTCGTAATTATTATTTATTTTGAAGTTTTTACTAAATTAATATCTCGTGATGCACATTCATACTTATTAATGTTTGTGTAATACCAACTGGTGAAGAATTTCTGTAGTTGGTTGCAACGTGTGAACTTTTATTCCTTGATCTCCTGTTATTGACTGGTCTTTTATGTGGTAAGCAGTCCTCACGTTATGGTCGGTAGAGGCGGGTAAGAGTGGCTCGGTTGGAAAAAAAATAGCACAAACGAGTCTTATTCTCTTTATAGAATATTTCAAAATAAATGCACCATTTCAACAATGTTATTACATAAACCAATACAAGAAGAATAAATGTTTCAAGAGGCATCAATGATAAACATCACAATTATGAATGGAACAATTTATAACAAAAAGAGAGTAATACGTCTTGAATCATTCGCCTGATGTCGGCAGTGCTTTTGAGTCATATAATTCGTTCCACGAGTTCTCTATACTATTCAATACTCTTTGGCTGCGACGACCTGGTTTGTTTGTTCGCTGCCGCTACATCAGTACCATCATAATTATTTTCAAGCAGAGTCTATTGTTGTACAACAACCACGTATGTGATGAAAACGCTGTGTATTGTTTGCATGTGTTTACTTTAATAGATTGCCCTACACGTGCCTAGAGATGTTAACACATCAACAACTAAAAATAGTCGAGTATTCTATGTTCCAATATGAACACCACCACCTCTAACTTGCAACATATTTTGCAGTCTTCCTAAGGTTTTCAATGATTTTGTAATGTGTACAATAACTAATTCGTAACGTCATAAAAGGAAGATCAAACCTAATATACACCTGTAATATGGTGCCGGTTACAAAATTTGCGCTGGTATAAAAACAAAGATGGGAATTAAGCAGATATGACGAGTTAGTGTCCGTTTCCCTTTAGTGATAATAATAGCCATTTGGTCGCGGCTTTCCAAAGTTTGTTGACAGTATTACCCAAAAAAAATTGCAAACGCCCAAAGGCACTGACATGTATTTACTCAAGGTTAGTGACCACCAAATGTATTCATGACAGCTGTTGTTAATAAGACATCTTAATCACAATGGTACCTCACACATTTTCTACGGCCATCATATATTTGTGTGAAGTGTATGAACGTGACTTCCTTTGAATCGTGGTTAGAAAATGAATCAAGAGTTTCTCATTGTGTTCCCAATCACGCATAATGTTTAGAAATTTGAATTGAACCATAAGGAAACCCAGCGCCGCTGGAGACAATATTATAACCATAATCAGAACACATAATTAAAACATGTTGATCGTTATATGAATATTAATGAAAGAATAGAAAGGACATCGGCACAAAGACAATTTCAGTCAAGTACAATTTTTAAACTTTAAAATGAAACCGTATTTTATTGCAGATTCTATTGTGTAAATAAACAAAGAATTCAAAGTTTGTGGTTGAGTTTAATTAAATTGTTTTCATTTATAATTAATAATTGTGTTTATCTTCCTGACGATGCTATCCAAAGAGTAGCGAAATATCGAAGAATACAATTGATAAAAAATACTACCAAACGCTCGAACAATTTGATTTTTGAATACTAAATATATTACATTATTTCGATAACCCATTAATTTTAAAAAGTGCCTCACCAACCAAAACAAAAATAGGAATAGAAAAAGAACATGTCTTGCAACGCCTCACCCATAATACAAACAACCCATGGAAGTACTAGCCCAGCTGTTTTGAACTTTTTACTGGAGTGAATATGATTGAGTTTGTCTCTTATGTCAAAGTTCGTTTAAATTTGCTCGGCTGCAGCTCTCGCTCGCCAGCAACGGTTGTTTTTCAAATGTTTTCTCTGCAAAACGTCACATAGAAACGTTTTAATTTTCACACTTAAACATTTTCAATATATCAACAAAAATACAATCATTTTCTAAATGACACCTTTTTTCAACTTTGTTTATATTTTCAATCACCTGACTTGACATAATACAGATAATACAATTATATTTTTACCATTGTCTCATCTACACACAGAGAAGAGATTCGTTGTCGCAACTAAATTTACAGCCAAATAAAATTTGGCAGGTTACCAATAATTGTGTTCCATATCACCAAATGTTGTGCATATCAACTGATTTGTAATTCAGTTTTGGTTGCAAGAACTGAAGTATTTAGTTGAAGCCACAGTAACAAGAAATAAATGTAATCTGTCAGTCGGATTTCAGTTCTAGCAATCAAATTATCCTGCAGTGGTGAATATTCTATTTCTTGGATCAATGAAAAATTTAAAAACTAAGTCGGTTGTACCAAATAATATATTGGTATCCGCAACTAATTACTTGAATTTGACGGCTGTCGAAGCCATTTATTGATCCCATATCTATAGAAAAGGAAAATCAAAAAAAATATTTTTTTTATTAAAATTATGTATTTTATATTCAAATATAAACAAAATTATTATTATTTAGAACCAGGGTTTGTATTTCGTGGGTAGTGGATTACCCTGGGCAACCCATCCCTATTTTTAATCGAAAATATGAACAAAATACAAAAAACTTCTATATCTCGAAAACGGAGCGTCAAATGGTAAAAATAAAGAATTTTTGGTGGCTTCTAAAGGGTGTCCATAAAGTGGTCCAATAAGAAAATCCAAATCCGCCAAAATAAGAAAATCGCTGAAATAAAAAATGGCTAAAACTCAGAAACGATGTGTCCAATCGCGAAAATTGTAACCTTTTTACACAAACGGAAGGATGAAATCAATGGATGTTTTTAATACGGCATCATTTATAAAGGGTGGCTGATGAAACCGCTCCCAAAAAAAAAATTGAATAACTTTTTTTCTATTTAATGAATCTGCTTATTTTTGGAACGAAGTTCCTTATCGGACGTTTTGAATGGGGGCTAGGCCAAAAATTGCGACATAAATTTTCTCTTTGCTAACAGAAACACGTACATTGTATTATTCTTCTCTTTCAACAGCATCTGTTTGCTTTACTTGTTAAGAGTGCAACATCTTTATAGACCTAAAGCGGCATGGCTACACATCAAACTGGCTCATCAAACTGGCTCATCAAACTGTCATAATTTTGATTGTATTAGTGAAAAAAAACTCACACGGATGGGTTGATGTGAGTTTGACGAAAATCTAAACAGTTTAGTAATTTCATCAAACTCACTGCGCTGCTGCTGCAGAGATTTGAAGCCGGTTTGATGTGTGTGCGCGTAATTACTTCAAATTTTATTTTTGTTTAGTTTTCGCAGTGACAACATTATTTTTTATTGGTGACGCGGTGTTATGAAAAATGGATAAAAAATATTTCTGAAAAAAACACTTGAAAATTCCAAAAAAAATATTTTCAACAATCAATAAATAATTTGACAAATAATGAAATTTTTTCCGACCAAAAAATCATACGTTTTTTAGTTTTCACACCAACTTTGAAATGAAATTTGATGGTATGAATTTGATGTGTTGCTGTGCGAAGTCAAACAAAATATTACCAATGCATACATAAATTTGATCAAACAGTTTGATGTGTGCCCACGGCGCTTAATACTCTGAGAGGCAAGCACAAACAACAAACAACCAAATGAGCTCGGTCGCTCTGCTTCTATGTTTGAGTGTTCCACTTGTTTGGATATGTTGTGTTTTTCCTTCTTAATTGATCGACTATTTCATATAACAATTTCCCGCTGGGTGTAGGTGTTAGAACTTAAATGCCTCGTAGTGGTTTTGTGGCATGATGATCTACTCACTAGAATCTAGTGTCTTTGCGTAAGTGTTTTGTTTTTTTTTTGCTAACCTCAAGCAAAGTAACTGTAAACCATTTTTGGATTTATACTTTGCAATAATTTTAAGTCAGTTCTATTCCAATCATATTCATGAATGAACTGCTTTACTGCTTATACTTAGTAATATTTTTGTCAGCAGTTTTGTATAAAATAACATAAAATGATTTATGAAAGTGAAATAGTGCAAGTTCAGGATAGTGATGATGCAGTCAGGTAAGTCCGAATGTTTATACTGCAGGCATTGTAGGTACAAAGTTTTTCGAGATACAACATGTACAATAGGCTGTACTGAAATGTGTTTGGAATTTCAAGTGTGGTTGGGTCTCGAACGACGCGTATTGAGAACTGATTATGGAACCATTAAATTTTTTTATAAGAAGATAATTATAGTTATTAAATACATTCTACAAAAAAATAAATATTTGTGTCAAAAAATTTTTAACAGCATTTTGATAACGACACAGGTTTTAAAATTTTATCATAAAAATTTAATTTTAAATATGTATATTAGAGCGACTCATTTTGTATGGGGCCAAAAAAAGTGTTTGTTGTCCACCCCCTAAAATATACTTTGGCTTGTGTTCTGATGATTCTCAAAATATTGCGCGCCTAGGATTAAGATCCGGTGAGCTGGACCGTTTTAAAAAGGTATTCCATACAAAATTTGCCAAATAAACCTTTCATAAACCTAAAATAAGTTTTATGAATATGGCTCTCACTCTCCAACGCTTTTGATTAATGCAATTGTGCCTCTTATTTAATACATAATATATAGCTAAAGGAACTTCGTTCCAACCGGGTGTCCCACTGACACCTCTCTGCTTTTTTTTGTTTATTTTCTTTTTGATTGGACGCTCCGTTTCCGAGATATAGAATTTTTTTGTAATTTTTTCATACTTTATATATCATATTTATATTATGAAATTATAAATTGTTTACCTCTCTATAGAAGGCTGTCTTCAATATGGCATCACTTTTTTTAAAAAAAATTGCTAAAACTAAAATTTTTTCAATAAAAACTCGTTAAAATGCCCTGATGTCTATATCTCCTATACAGAGAGTCTAATCGAAAAAATAAAAAAATGTTTCTAAAGGTTTTTCAGAAACTGGTCCCATTTGTATGGAAGAATATTTTTAAAAAAAAAACCCCCACAATAGGAAAATAGCTAAAATAAAAAAATAGCTCTAACTCAAAAAGGGAGCGTGCAATCGAAAAAGTAACTAAAATTGTACCTCTGTTAGAGGCTTTGAACAATGGATGTCTTGAATATGACGTCACTTTCATTTTAAAAAAATAGGCCAAACTAAAATATTTCGAATAAAAGATCACTAAAACGCTCTCATGTCTATGTCTCGGAAACGGAGCGTCCAATCCAAAAACAACCAATTTTTACCGGAGACCAACATTTTTTATTATTTTCGCGGTTCGACGCACCGTTTCCGAGTTATAGCCATATTTTTATTTTAGCGAGTTCCGTTTTTTGGCGATTTTTTGAAAAAATAATCTTCCATATGAATTGGACCATTTTATGAAAAGCCTTTAAAAACCCGAAAAAATGGACTATTTTTCCGATTGGACGTTCCATTTCCGAAATATAGAAATTTTTTCATATTTTCGATCAAAACTGGGGATCGGTTACCCTGGGTAACTCACTATTCATCGTCGTGGGTAACTACCCATTACTTTCCCCATTTCACCGAGGATAATGAGTAATCGTGAAGGTTAATTCCCCATTGTCGTGAGTAGCTACCCATTATTTTCCATATACATTGCGTGGTAATGGGTAAACGATCGCTATCCACTCCCCACAGCAATAATAATGGGTTGCTTAGGGTAACCAAGGGTAAACCATTACCCACGAAATACGAACCCTTGTTTTTTTACAAACAAATAATGTGCATGAACTAGAAAACCACTCCAGTCTTTGAAAATAAATAAATGGTTTCCCGTTACATCCCATGGAGGGATTAGGGGAGCTTCTCATAGCCCAGTGAGCTCACTGATTTGGACCTACAGTTTTACGCAGGTCCCAGAGGTATTTTTGAGAAGCTTTTTCATGGCTAAATACTCCAAAGTGTCGCCGTCACTAAGTGAGGAGGCCGCCATCAAAAGAAATTTAAGGTGGTCAGAGCCCGGATCGAACCCACGTTCTCATATACAAGAGCTGCAGCCGTCTGACTGTAGTTATTAGACCGTTTAAATTTCAAACTTAGCATTTAAATGGCACTGTCACGTGATGTTGTTGTTGGTGTTGAAATTGTAAAATTGTTTCACGATTGATGCTTTTGTCGCCGGGGGTGACCAGTCCCCTACTTAGTACAAAGTAAAAACTGGAAGCAGCTTCACTGCGAAACTCGGACCAGAGAGTATGCCTATCTGGTAGCACGGGTGGGTTAGCCCCCTTGTGGGAGATCGTGCTGGCTGTGGTTGCCACAAAAATCGCAGGTAGAGGCTATGTAGTTGCCTTGTATATCAGTTACTTGTATCGAAGTATGCTAGGCAGGTGCATATCCTCGAAATATGGGATCCGTGGCCCTTATCACGGAAGAGGTTTGGATAGTACCTGACTCTTTACCAAGGAGGAGTAGCTCATGTACAGAGAGTTGCTCAATTGGTAGCTCGCGGACGGAAAAAAGAAGTCGTGCTGGCGGATATGCGAATACGGGGCGTTTGTTCTCCCACGTAATCGTGTATAGCAACGGTGTAAGGCTTCCTATTCCTGATCTCTTGGCTGCCCCTCTATGCGGGGTAGCACGGATATCTCACGGGCGGCGCTAAAAGTCATATCAAACATGTTCTTGGTGGGGCGGTGCTCATCTGTGGTTAAGGACTTCACGTCGAGAACCACATTAAATCACGCGGACTCTGTTTTCGAAAAGCGCATAATTATCCGAAACTCGGAAGTCCATTGGCAGCATCGCAGGTACGATTTGAACCCGTTGGACTAATATCTCTAGAGCGCCGCGAAATATAAGTACTACCCAAACAATCCCGAGCGCATTGGGGCATTAAACCACGAAATAGAGGCGCTAACTATCGAAAATGTACCGAAAAATGGGGTTGATCTAATGATTATTATATCCCACGAAGGCATAGGCATGCAAACTCTGATTTGGACCTGCAGTTTTACACCGGTTCCCAGCGGTATTTTGGCAACGGTTTTCATGGCTATGTACGCGGTAGTTAATCTCAAATTTCAAAAAGGTTAAATTAAACATAAACGATGTTTATAAAACACAAGTTTCCTATTTTGATATAAAAACCGAAACCGGTTTCTACATCTTGGTCTAACCGAAACCCGGTTTAACGAAAAATATGATATTCGAATAAGCGGAAACCCGACATTTTTGAAAGACCAGTTTGTTTAATACACTAGTGCTAGGTCATTAAAACGTCAAAATATGATCGAGAAACAAAAGTCAGGTACTTTAAACGGTTTTAAAAAATTGGGTTTGGCGAGTAGTTAAAATAAGCTGCATTAGGAATTTAAAATAAATTATGAGGAATTAAATAAACATTGAAAGTTTTGTAGATCATTGGAAAAAAGTTCTACAATACTAAAATCCGAAAACTTTGAAAATCGAGATTTCGACAAAAAAAATATATGTGTATATGCGTCACCCTAAAACACATTACCGTATCTGAGAGTCTAGCAGTCAGTGGTGCATACATTATGAGGTTTCCATAAAACTCACGTGTAAAAATGACGACAAATATTATTTAATTATTTACAAGCGTGAACTAGAAGGTGCTTCTTTCTGTCTATATCGTGTATATGCCAAGGAACCGTATCTGCATACTTCAAACCACAGCCATCCATGTGATGCCGAAGACATCAAAGTATTAAAATTACATTTCCTTTCATTGCCAGCGAGGCCGTAGAAATGTTGTACTTTTGTGCATCCACTTGCATATTGCAGCGACATCCCATTAAATATTATGAGCAATAAATTGCATTAGTCTGTGAATAAGTGCTCTTATGCGTAATTGAACATCATAAATGTACAAGCGTGAAATAGAAGATGTCAAATGTACTCGTGATACTTTATGTTGGGAGACAATTTCGGAAGAATTCATTTAAAATATTTTTAAATTTTCACTACAAAAAAGTTGCATTTAAAAAACAAACATGTATTTATGAAAGAGGAGAAAACTGTAAAGGAAGTTTGCGTCTGCAAATGTGACTAATGCGAGCCCTATACAAGTGTCATGATTACTACTTCATTGTGAAGATAACGAATTAATAGGCATTAAATACGACGAGATTAATATGTTTTCTTCTTATAACATTAAAATCTATCCATATCCCCATCCCAGGACAAATATTTTCTTTCTCGATTGAATAACCTTATTTCCAATTTCATTTGTAACTAAAATCCATAATATACTCAGTTCTCAGAGCTAAAATCAAGCGCTTCGATTAATGTAGTGTAGTATTATTTAGTTAGAGAAAAACTTCAGGAAAACAAGAATTTCGTAAAATATTAATACTTAGTTCGCAACAAATTTGTTGACAGCAACCACTGACGTTACTGTGTATGTATATGGTTTCTATAGAATTAATATAAAATATTACGCATACGCACAGCAACCTAAATATCGTAAATTTACATCATTTCCCTTACGGGAATTTTTACTCGGTTTGTTTTCTAAACTTACAAATTTATTCAAGCTCAAAACCTTTTTATACCCTCCACTGTAAGTGATAGAGGGTATATATCAGTTTGTCATTCTGATTGTAACATATAGAAATAAGGCTTTGCGACCCCATAAAGTAAATATATTCTTGATCCTTATAACAACCGGAGTCGATATAGCCATGTCCGTCTGCCCGTCTGTTGAAAACATTCTCAAGACTTCAATCGGCGACAACGCGGTTTGGTTTTTGGCCAGAATGTTCCACGTATTCCTGAGCAGTTTGGTATTGAAAATCAGCGAAATTGGTCCATTGTAAAAAATTTTATGATTGGAAACGTAAAAAAACTCATAAAATTTTCACATTAATTAGAATGTTTAGAATGTTTAGATGTACTTTCATGTGTTCATACATTTATTTGAATTTTATTACACTTCATCTAAGGTCGCTGTGGCCTGAGGGTAAAGGGTTGCGCGTTGGAGTCTGAGGGTTGTTGGTTCAACTCTGGTCCCAGGTTGTTTTTTTTTTTTTTTGACAGTTCTTCAAAAAATGCTTTTTTATTTTTAAAAACTGCTTTGCAGCTTGTTTTTTTTTTTTAACAGTTCTTCAAAAACTGCTTTTTAATTTTTAAAAAATGCTTTTTTATTTTACTTGTGAACAATAAACTTATTTTTATTTTTTTTAAAAAAGTACATTTTCTTAAAAAAAAGTACATTTCTTAAGTACATTTCAAAGTACATTAAGTACATTTCAAAGTACATTTCTTAAGTACATTTCATTAAGTACATTTCTTAAGTACATTTCTTAAGTACATTTCTTAAGTACATTTCTTTCTTAAGTACATTTCTTAAGTACATTTCTTCTTAAGTACATTTCTTCTTAAGTACTTAAGAAATGTACATTGCGAACAGACGAAACTATTGCTGCCGTAGCTGCTACCATATAAAGCAACCCCAGTTTTTCAACAAGGACAATATCTTCTCAAATGGGTGTGCAATAATGCATAAGGATTGGAAATTATTCCCCAACAAAATTCAAATGGCCAAAAAACTTCGTGCAGCTGTCTTGCCGATTGGAAGGTGCTTGGAAAGGTGGAAGAGGACGGTGCTTGGAAAGGTGGAAGAGGACGAGAACTTGTTGAGTAGTCTTCTGAATGGCAATGTACGTCTTTGCGGCAAAGTAAACAAACAAAATTGTCGCACTTGGAGTGGTTCCAACACACAAAGACTGCATGAAAGGGAATTGCATCCAATTCGCGTCACAGTGTGGTCGTCACCCTATATTGTCGGGCCATAATTCTTTGAGCAAAATCGACACAGCGTTACCGTTAATGGAGACCGTTACTTGAGCATGATAAAAGAATTGTTCTATCAGGAACTACGCCGAAACATAATTCCTTTCAATTCCATTAAATTCCTTTTTCAACTGCACACATAGCGCTGCCGGAAATGGCCGAATTACGCAGAACATTACCTAGAAACTCAAGTTTCAAGAAACTCAAGCTTCCGTTGGCCTCCCAGGTTGCCTGACATAACTCCACCGTACATTTTATTGTGGGGCTATTGTAAACACAAAGTGTACAAATCGCAACCGACAAATGTGGATGAACTAACACAATCAATTCGAGCGACAATAGCTGCAATTCCAGACACAAATTTGCGGACAATAATGAACAACTTTTTTCTAAAATTCCGCACCTGCATCACCGAGTAAGGCGGATATTTGAATTCGATTATCTTTACGACTAACTAAACTATTTTGAATTCAATTCAATGGACTTTCAAATGAAAAAATATTGAATAAATTCTATGAATTACACAAAACATTGTCCAGTTTCTGAATGTACAAAAATTCAACATCCAACCTGTAGTATATTATTAAAAGGGGCACGTAAGAGTAAAACTTGAAAAGGGGGAACACTAGTTTGGCATGACTGGAAATGTGTTAAGAATAATGTATGTGGGTAAAAGAGGAGAAAAAGAGTACAAATTTAAATTTCCATTGTGAAATTGTATTGGGCATTTAGCAATCTTACCCCATCATACACCTTTTTTACTACATACCCAGTCATTCCAAAGGATTCTTCTAGTATTATGTCCCTTTCCCATTTTTCAATCCAAATTCACACTTCTTTTCACATTCCTTATTTTTCTAAAGAACCTTTGTCGCATTTGGAAGTTTACCCTTTTGCCCCCATTTTAGCTTTTTTGTCCACATAAACAGTCAATGTGACATTCCTAACCTTTCCAACCGATTTTTTTCTCATTTTCAAGATTTACGTTTTTCACCCCTCTTTTTTACCCGTTTTTTACCCGCATTCACAATTTTTGCCATATTCTTACCCTTTCCAAAAGAATTTTCTCGCATTTTGAACATTTGCCATTTTCGCCCCATCCCTCTTTTACCCCTTTATTCCGCATTAAATATTGTATCCACATTCCTAACCTTTTCAAGCGATTCTTCTTGCATTTAGAAGTTTTTCACCTTTTTCCCCATTTTTGCCCCATTTTATTCACATTTACAGTCTTTACCACATTCCTAACCATTCTAACCGATTTGTCGTCCATTTTCAAGATTTACGCTTTTCGCGCCTTTTTCCAGTTTCTTACCTACATTCACAATTTTTGCCACATTATTACCCTTACCAAAAGATATTTCTTTCGTTTTGAAATTCTACTCTTTTCGCCCCCCATTTTACCCTTATTCAAGATTTTTGCCACCTTCGTAACCTTGCCAAACGATTTTTCTCTAAATTTAAACATTAAACCTGTCTTCCCCGCTTTGTACCGCATTTTAAAAGTTTGCGTTCACAATCATTCGATACGACTCTTCTCGAATTTCATAGTCGCTCCCCTTTTTAATGCCACCTTCCCGTTCTTTCAAACAATTTTCACGTACTATCAAATTTTTCATTCTGATGCAAAACAGAAGGTGCGCGAAAAGTTATCACCCTATTAGAAAACCCTAAAACTTTTGCAAATGGCGCCAAATGTCATTGGGTTTTTACTATTCGTTCTTTATATTATATTTCCATTGTTATCATTTCTTCTATTTAAAACACAGAAATCAAACCCAGAATACAAATCGACAAGCCATGAAATGGTTTACTCCGCAAGACCGCGGAATAATTGATACCACTTTTTTACGCAACAATTCGTCGGTTGCGATAGAGCAGCGTGAAATTCGTCACGGATTTCCTGGGTGCCAGGCACCAACTGGGCAAACACTGCGTCGTTTGGGACTCGCCTTGAAGAGACTGGGACAACAAGAGATCTTCCCAGCACTGGCCAGCCCCGGAGCAGCCGTTCTGCTGAGAATAGCGCTGCTGTTGCCAAGATGAAGAAAAGGAGCCCGGAATACCGACCAGACGACTTGACACGCAATTGGGCATTAGCCGGCGGCCCTTACGCAGAATTTTGGTGCAAGTTTTCAAGAAGTTCCCTTACGAAGTGCAGAAAGTGCATCAGCTGTTAGTTGTTGACCGCCTAATGCCTCAACGCTCAACCCATCGTGAATCTCAACGAAGAGGTGGACGATTTTTCATAGAAAATTATCATAAGCGGTTAAACGGATACACAATACAAATAATCATTTACACCCACTCAAAGTTACTGCGTGGTGTGCTGTTTAAGCTGAAGGAGTCATCGGGCCATTTCGTTTTTAGAACTCCACGGGACAAACGGCGATAGCGGATGGCGCGCGCTACAGAACCATGATTACCGAATTTTTTCTTTCTCAATTTGATGAATTGGGACAGAGGAGAAAATTTGGTTCCAACAGGATCGTGCAACGGGGCACACTGCTCGAGCCACAACTTATATTCTGAGAGAAACATTTCCGGGTCGCTTAATCTCTCGTTTTGGTAATTTGTACTGGCCTGCCAGATCGCTCAATTTTACCATTCCCGACTTCTTTTTATGGGTTTTTTTTGACGACCTTAACCCTCGGAGGTATAACCAGGTCTGTGCAGATAAAAGTGTGTATAACTTTTTTGTTTTTCATGTTAGAGACAAATCCTTCCATGTAATCCTGGGGCAACAATCTCCGAACACAATGGGCGATTGTGGATCCGGGTTCGGGTTAATTCGGGTTTACAAATATTTTGGTCCAAACGGTATAACCAGGTCTGTGCAGACCTACGACATGTAATTTGTATGGAATGAATGGGGGGCAGGTGATAAAAACCGTTTTTGAGTGGGATATTGTGGAGAAAATGTATATAAAATGTACATATTGAATAGAGCGCAAACAATCTCAGCAAAATTTTAAGTCTAAACCATAAAAAATTTTTGGTTTTTGGTACCTAAGATGTATAAAAATGCGGTTTTATTGTTCATTTCGTGATTTTCCTAGCATAAAATGCATTTATGCACACTTTTACGACACCTGAGTATGCATTTCCATACAAATCCCATGTAGGTCTGCACAGATCTTGTTATACCGTTTAGCAACAAAAATCCCTTATAACTCCGAGGGTTAAGGAGAATATTCGCCAAGAATGCCAGAACCTCGGGCGACAGGAACAGAACAGAGTGATGGAAAATGCTATAAAACAAGCCCGTATGGTCATCAACTCTGGTGGCGGTCACTTGGCGGATATAAGTTTCTCAACTTGACGGCATAAATTCTAATGTATTAAACAAACAACTTAATACGTTTTTCATTAAAAATAAAATTACAGTAAAGAACATTGGGTGATTACTTTTGCCCAACTTTGTACTTATATATTCGGAAATTTCGAATCCCGAATCTTGGATTTTGAATTAAATCGGGAGCGAGAAATATTTTCTAGTCTTTGAAAAACTCGGCTCGCGAGCTAAAAATAAAACACGTAATTTGAAAAAATGTCAGTCTTCAAAAAATTTTAAATTAAACTCCTTTACCGATTTAAATTGTTGGAGAAAATGAATGGCTCTACTTACTGCGGTACAAAAGAATAAATTACGAACAATCTTCTGTAATGTAAGGTTCTGTGGCGTCGATGGTGCAATGGCTAGTGTACACGGCTCTTGTGCATGAGAACGTGGCTCGATCCCTGCTCTGACCACCTTACAACGGCCGGCCACCTCGCTTAGTGATGGCGACACTATCGGTTACTTAGCCATGAAAAATATTCTTAAAATACCATTCGGAACCGGTGTAAAACTGTAGTGGGACCTACCTCTCAATGAGTTAAAAACTAGAAAGCGCACAGCTCACTGGTTGTGAGAAGCTCTCCGCAATTCCTTCTTGGGTTGTAATGGGAAACGGTTCTATGTAAGATTCGGGAGAAATGGCAAACAGCCTTATTTGAATCATGCTTAGACGGAACAAGCTACGAGGCCATGGTTTACGCATATGATACACAATCATATTCACAACAACAGAATAGAATAAATAAATAAATAAATGGTTTCCCATTACATCCCATGAAGGGACCGGGGAGAACTTCTCACAATCACTGAGCTGTGCGCTTTCCAGTTTTCACTCATTGATTGGGACCTACAGTTTTACACCGATTCCGAACGGTATTTTGAGAAGCCTTTTCATGGCTATATACTCGATAGTGTCGCCGTCACTATGAGAGGTGACCGCCGCCGAAAGAAGTTTTAGGTGGTCAGAGCAGGGTTCGAACCCAGGATCTCATGTACAAGAGCCGCGCACACTAACCATTGCACCACCGACGACCACACAACCGAATAGAGTTTCATTAAAATCCGAATATGATTTTTCCTTTTAGGGCAGTAGAAGCCCTCTAAAAAATGCGTTCTCCCATACCTACAATTTTTTTTGAATATTTGAATGTCTTATAAGTTCTTGATTAATTTGTCTACATTTTTTCGTGGGGCATTTTTGCCTTTGTAGATCTATCACACCGTTCCTTTGCCATAATACTAATGACACAGTATGCGCAAGAATGTTTATGGCTAACAAAACAAAGACGAAAGAAAACAAAAGTTATTCTCTTCATATGTACGTAAGGAAAACTTCAAGGACTCCATCATTGTATCCTGCGTGAGTACTTAATTTGATAGACCTCCGGTGTGTGTTTGTGTATGTACGTGTGTGTGTGTGTGTGTGGCATAAGCTCCCCATCCTTTCCGGTTTTGTCACTTTTGTTCGTGTTGCCATAAATTACCATCATCACATCCTGTGTGTGTATGTATAGCGAGAGAAAAACTCTATTACTAGTTTTCTTTTTGACGGAACCTAGAAGATGCCGCAACATGTTAAGAGGCAACAAAATGATGTACAATTTAGCACACGCAATACTTTGCTCCTTTACCTTGGTGGATCGAGGAAACGAACAAAAGATACAGTTACATATTTCACCGTACACAATGGTATCGCTGCGAAGTGACACAAAATGTCTTCAAAAATAAGACCTTAAGGTGAAAAAGTACTTTGGTAAATTATGATCTTATGCTAAGGAGTATGCAAGGTAATTTGTTACTCGAAATTGTTGGCATTGCCTTTTTTCTGGTGCCATTTCCTTTTTTTAACTAGAATGAAGGAAAACATTGTATAAAACAAAACAATGAACTATAATAATTGGCAGTAACCCTTATCTTAATGTAATTAAATATCTGGATTTTATGCTTCACGACGTACATTTTACCTCACTTCAGCCAGAGAAATCCCCGAAACCTTTGTCAATTATTCAGTAATTGCACAGAAAGTCTCTAGGGATACAAACAACCCTTACACGGAATCCGTCATGTACTGCCAGTTGGCCTGTAATTAGGGTTTTACATTTATCTAGTAAAATTATGTGAAAATGTTGCCAATATTAATATTCATTATAAACAAACTATTATACGAGCACACAGGGCGACACGAATTCACGTTATGGTCGTTAAACTAAATTCTTATGGCCTCTAAAAGTTGAGTCAAAACAACACAGCCTCCGTATCCGAAGGACACTTGTCTGGTCTTTTGCTAAATTTAAATAATTCACATGTATTAACTTAAACACACACGCAGTTAAAATGAGTTAGACATACATACATAGAGTCCTATGCGAGTGTATTGTTTGGCAAGCACCACAGGGATCCTATGTTTGCTGACAGCATGGCTACCTTAGTAAACATGAAGTAAAGGATAACAAGTGGGTGCCAAGGGATACATTTTCTATAAATCCGTATGCTCTTTCAACGTTATTCTCAGTAAATGTTTTTAAAGCTTTTAACAACATCGGTTATATTGTGCTTAATGCTATAGCCATAAATTCACTGGCAAGGCTTCCAGTATTCGAGAATTTAATAGACAGACCGTTTGGTAAAGGACAATTAAGAAATATTTATTTAAATTAATTATAATTTTCAAAATAGACGTTGAAAGTACATCAACTATTAAAGAGTTGTAGAATTTAAAAGTTTT
Organism: Phaonia tiefii; assembly: GCA_963931995.1. Lineage (NCBI taxonomy): Eukaryota > Metazoa > Arthropoda > Insecta > Diptera > Muscidae > Phaonia > Phaonia tiefii. The sequence goes on along the minus strand of OZ008369.1, from coordinate 24,520,989 downwards.
TTCTATGTCAGAAATAAGTACTCGTAGACGGAATTAAATATTTTACTGGGACGATTTTTATTTATTTATTCTGCCTTTTTATTTTACTATTCCAGCTCAAGACCATTCCATATTTCTAGTAATAGAAATATGATTTGTTAAAAGAAGTTTAGCACAATTCTGCCTTATGATTCCTGGCAAACCGTATCGCTATTTCAGATCTAGCCACAGATCTTCACCAGCGGTTGTTTGGAACGATGGTTTGAAAAATGCATCAAACTAAAAAAAAAGAAACAACTTTTTTTAACAACATTATGCTACAACCCAATAGTATCAACCATAGATAAAGAAAATAATAGATATAGCGCGACCATTGTCAACTTTGTTCACTAGCTGCTGTCCTGTACTACTGTCACTTTCATTGAAGTTTCCCATAATTCTCATTGATTTTTACTCAAAATTGTGGGAAATTTTTTCAAGGGAATATGTGATAAAATTGAAATGATTTTACAAAATAGCATTTGTGTCTTATATAAAAAACTATTTCAAATCCATGAGGCCGTTGTTGGGATATCAATAGGAGAAAACCCGTAAGACCGCCCAAAGAGGAACATGCCGGAACGTCTTTTTAATCCTAAAACTTCCGCGCCCAAAAACTGCAGTCGCCAATACCAAAACCGTTAGTGTCTGAGGGCTCTCAACAAGGAATGGTAACTTAACCGGAGGAAGAACCAATTTATTAGGACTTAGACGATGGTGATATGACTTTGCAATTCGATGGCCATCAGATATTCTACTTAAAGTAACGTTTTGTATTCCTGTTTCGAAGTGATTTTTTTGTTGAAATTTATTTTTTCCTTTGTTATGAAATTTTAGAATTTTAATGTTATATTTATTTTTCTTTTTTTTTGGGAACAAAAAAACCCCATTTAGTATTTTCAACGACATCTAGAAAATTACCCATTACACTAAAATGTTCCCAACACTTGTGCTTCATCTATTAGTTGTTATCTATGGTATCAACTATATTGGGTACATTTGCTTTGGTTTGTGTCTAGACTAACATATGTTGGGAAATTTCTTGTTTAATGTGAAGTTTTCTACGTGGAGCCTGTAACCAATATTTAGTATATGTTGTAGTTTTGAACCCAATAAAAAGTAAATTTAGAAAAGCCAAAGTGAGAGAAGTTTAAAAAAATAACATTTTCTTAAATAAGTGCCTTTTCTTAAAAAAAGTAAATTTTCTCAAAAAAACCTATTCATATTCTTAAACAAAGTACCTTTTCTTAAAAAAATAACTTATCTTAAAGAAGCACCTTTTCTTAAAAAAGTAAATTTTTTTACAAAAAGTAAATTTTCTTACAAAAAGTATCTTTTTTTTAAAAAAATATTTTTTTAAAAACAAGCACCTTTTTATAAAAAAATTCATTTTCTTACAACAAACTGACTTTTCTTACAAAATTAACTTTCTTTAAAGAGTAGCTATTGTGTGAAAGAAAATATCTTTTCTTGAGATAAGTACCTATTCTTAAAAATTTACCTATCTTGAGAAAATGGACCAATTCTAAAAAAATGACCTCATCCTAAAAAAGAGGACCAAATCCCATTTCTTAAAAAAATCTTTTCTTCAAAAAATACTTTCTCTTAAAAAAAATACCTTATCGTACAATAATTAATTTTCTTAAAAATAAAATAATAACTTTTATTTTCATTTCTTGAGATAAGTAGCCTTTGTGGGACAAAGTACATTTGCTTCAAAAAATAACCTTTTCCTAAAAAGAGTGTCACTTCTTTAAAAAGTACCTGTTCGTAAAAAAAGTTCTTCTTTGTGTAAAAAAAAATTGCATGAGGTGTCAGAGGAAACCCGGTTGGAACGAAGTACCTTTCGCTATATATTATGTAATAGTTAGTTCCAACAAGCCTAAGGCGCCCGTTTAAAAATACTGTAATTTAAATTGGTTTTAAGAAAAGATCTTCTTGTAAAAATACACAGTTTTTTTAAGACATTTTTTTTATAGAATGTATTTTTTTTTAAGTATTTGTTATTCCAGAAAAATCTTCTTTTATTAAAAGCTAATGTTTTTTAAGAAAATTTACTATTTTTAAGAAGACGTACTTTCTGTATTTTTTTTTTTACAAAGAATACTTTTTAAGAACAGGTACTTTTTAATGAGGTGGTACTCTTTTTAGGAAAAGTTTATTTTTTTAAGAAAACGTGCTTAATTTCAGAAACGCTACTTATCTCAAGAAAAGAAAAGAAAAGGTATTATTTTATTTTTAAGAAAATTAATTTTTGTAAGAAGGGGTATTTTTTGTAAGAGAACGTTTTTTTTGAAGAAAAACTTTTTTTTGACGAAAGAACAGGTACAAGTTTAAGGGTAGGTACTTATCTAAAGAAAAGTTATTTTATTTTACACAAAAGGTAATCTTTAAAGAAAAGGTAGTTTTTTAAGAAAATGCAATTTGTTGTAAGATAATGAATGTACTTTTTTAAGAAAATGAACTTATTTAAAAAAATTATTTTTTTTAACAAAAGGTACTTTTTGTAAGAAAATTTACTTTTTTAAACAAAGGTACTTCTTTAAGATAAGGTATTTTGTCAAGTAAAGGTACTCTGTTTGGGAATATGAATAGGTATTTTTTTTCTGAAAAAATTTCCTATTTTTAAGAAAACGCACTTGTTTAAGAAAATCTTATTTTCCTTAAACTTCTTTCACTTTAGCTTTTCTAAATTTAAAAAAAATTGTTTCTTAAAATGTTTATTATTTTACAAAAAGTCTCTTTTCTTAAAGATCCATTTAAATTATCGAATTTTTCAACGGGCGTCTTAGGCATGTTGGAACTAACTAGTGCATAATATATAGCGAAAGGAACTTTGTTCCAACCGGGTGTCCCCTGACACCTCATGTGACTCTTTTTTTTTTTGCGAAATCGTAGAGAAAAGTATGTACGATTTTTACAGTGGGTAGATATATATGTTCACTGTATGTAATTTTCTTGCAAAGAGTGACAATTAAACAATTTTGAGTTAATTCCGTTTAGAGGAACCAGTGCGATATGAATAGACAAAAATTTCATTCATTTCGTTTTTGCTGAAAAGAAGTAATGCAAAATGTTCCTATTTCAGTGCGTGAATGATTCGTGAATTAATTCAAAAAAGAATGATTCGTTTACAGCTCTGCTTTGATGAAGTGGAAAATCTGACCGAAGAGAAAATGCAGTCGTCCCGCCAGGAAATGCTGCATATAACACTGTGACACAAATTATTGGAATTTGTTTCGGGCCTCAAACAAACCAAAAAATTGTGAAAGTACCTGGACGTGGTATCACAAAACCCCGCTCGGTTTTACCCCTACGTAGCAATTTTTTTTTACAGGCCGAAGAAAATTTTGAAGGTGGGTCAGGGCCTATTTCAGATTTTACTTTAATAACTCCTAAACATGTTGAAATATTGCATTACAGCCTTTGACAATATTGTAGTTATTATCATATTTCACAATGCCTTCTAATATATTTCTAAGGAAAAGTACACTGTTAATCGATTATTTCGCGAAGCGTCAGGAAAAATTGAACATATTTTATCTGTTTTTAAGTCACTTGCCTAACGGTGAATAAATTGCAGCAGCTGTCTTCAAAAGTATTGTTACGAATAAGTAAAAGCTTTTGCTTACTGTTAATGACTCTACTAACACTATGTAAACAACAGGCGGTTAGTGCTGCGCCTGAAAGTATGCATTGTAACAACGTACCAGCTCGCTACACCAGTAGCATGAATTTACATCAGTAAAGATAATTCTCCTGTGTAGGAGAATGTTCTACAAAGATAAACAACAACAACAACATCTAGTTTCTAGAAGGTTCTTGAATTCGCTAGATATATGTACCTTCATTTGTGTATGGTGAGTTGGTATAAATAGCGGAGGTCTTTGGAATGGAGAGTTCAGTTTGTGATTAAACCCCGTAAAGTAAGCAACGCGAATTGATAGTAAAATACAAGACTTGTTAACGTGTTATAAATAAAGTAAACTGTTGTACTGTATAAATAAATAAAAGGAAGTGATACCGTTGTAATTATCGTAATTAAAAACGAACCTTGTTTTATTATTGGGAATAAAACAACGCAAAAAGGACGAATAAGGAAATTCGTAACATTGGTGTCAGAAGTGAAATTACGAATTAAGGACAACAATGAAGTTTGAAGAACTCAAAGTTGAACAGCTAAAAAAGGAGTTGAGCAAATTGGATCAACCGACAGCTGGTAATAAAGTAGAGCTGCAGAGGCGATTAATAGAAGAATTTAAACGCCGAAACATCAACATTGACACATATCAGTTCGAGTGCAAAGACGTAATGGAGGTTTCTGCAAAAGAAGCAACTGGTAATGTAGATGTTTCTACAATGTTTGCTGCCATGATGGCCAAATTGGACGATAATTCTAGAATAATGGACGAGAAATTGAGCGAAAATTCTCGAATAATTAACGACAAACTGAATGAGAAATTTGGTGAAAATTCTAGAATTATGAACGAGAAATTGGACGAGAATTCTAGAATTATGGACAAAAAACTTGAAAAGAAATTTGGCGAGAATTCTAGAATTATGGACGATAAATTAAGCGAGAATTCTAGAATTATTCAAGAAACATCAAATGCCACAAGTGAGAAACTGCAAGAAATCTCCGAAGTTGTGAGCAATATGGAGATTCAAGTGAACGATAAATTCGAAAAGGTTGAAGAAAAAATCGAGGAAATGGCGCAGAAGATTGAAGAAGTCGAACATAAGTTCGAGGAAGTCGAACGGGAACTAAAAAACGATGTAAGCGAATTGCAAAGGAAAATGAATGAACTTCAGTTGCAAGAGGGTCCGGTGCGAGTAATTTCTGAAGGCTCTAGTAGATTGAAAGCTCCCAGTTTCGATGGCTCTACACCTTTCGATGTTTTTAAATTCCAATTCGAAATGGTCGCAATTAAAAACTTGTGGAACAGCAACGACAAAGCCGTTGAGCTAATTTTAGCACTGAAAGGCAACGCAGCAGAAGTCCTTCAGAGCATTCCCGTCAGTGCCAGAAACAACTACGAGGATATACTGGCTGCGTTACAACGCAAGTATGGTGGCGATCACAAGAAGGATTTATATCGCATGGAATTGAGAGGCCGAGTGCAAAAGCATAATGAAACGCTTCAGGACTTCGCAACCGAGGTGGAACGTTTGGTGTTGATGACTTATCCTGGTGAGTCCCACCCATTCTTGGATCAATTTAAGATTGAAGCATTCGTCAACGGCATCCGTGATCCTGACATAAAATACGTGACTTGTGCCACACAAAAAGCTACATTTGTGGAAACAGTTTAATTTGCTTTGGCGAATGAGACGGCAAGGGTTGTTTCCAGTCAACAGACACATCAAGTGCGAAGGGTAGAAACGGAAGTCAAATCAAAAGATTTGAAAGGCGCCGTTAGCGAACTGAAAGAAGTGATTCGGATTCTCACGAAAGCGCTATGGCAAGCAAGAAAATTGAAAGGTGACAAGCATGGCGAACGTGGCCATATAGGGCGGGACTGTAGAGACCTGAGAAAACGCTCAAGATCTCCAGCGATAACGGCCGATACCGGACGAGTAAATGACCGTCCACATGTAATCGAGCGTACGCAGAATTCTAAGGCTGAGATAAAAGAGCAAATTATTGACGTCCGATCCCTGAGAATTGAATCGGACGACGAGTGGTTCACGGCACAAAGAAGTGATCCTGTATTGGCAAAAATTATTTTGGCAAAGGAAGAGAATAGACAATTAACGCGTAATGAAATCGCTTCAGAAAGCCCCGTTTTAAAATCATATTGGGCCCAGTGGAATAGCCTGAGATTGCTAAAGTGAAGATGGAAAAACGGAGAAAAATCTAATTGTGGTACCTGCCTTGAAAGTGAAAGAGATAATTGCAGAATCTCATAATGGTCCGAGTGGTAGGCACCTCGAAAAGGCAAAACTATGGAGAAACTAAGGGAACGTTTCTATTGGGTTGGTCGTCAAAAAGCTGTATCCGAGTGGATTGCAGGCTGCACCCAGTGCTTGGCAACGAAAGGACCAACGCGGAGGAGTTGCGAACAGAGACATCAGGAGAGCCCAAGTGCTCCCTTCGAGCGAATATCCATGTGTGTGGCTGGTCCATATCCAACAAGTAGCTCTGGGAACCAATATGCCCTAGTCGTTATGGATTACTTCAGTAAATGACCCGAGGTGTACGCTATTCCAAATAAAGAAGCGAAAACAATAAGCAAAGCTATCGTGAACAACTGGATAAGTCGTTTTGGTGTCCCTTTAGAACTGCATTCGGAGCAGGGTAGGAATTTTGAATCGACCATCTTCAAAGAAATGTGTGAGTCATACGGTATTCGGAAAACAAGAACAACACCATTGCATCCTCAGTCTGACGGAATGGTTGAAAGATTCAACCGAACTCTTGAAGAATACCTAAGAAAAGTAGTCAGCGCAGATCAAAGAGATTGGGATGAACACATACCGAAGTTCCTTTTGGCATATAGGACGGTCACCCATGACTCCACTTCGCGAACACCCGCTAAAGTAATTTTCGGAAATGAGCTGAAGCTGCCTGGAGATTTGGAGTTCGGTACCATACCAGCGTCTGACCCTGCGAACAGTGATGTCAATTACCATGATACGGGGGATCTTAATGATCTCCATGAATTTGTGCGCAACAAATTAAAAATGGTCAGTAACAAAATGAAAGCCAGATACGACCGAGCGGCAAATTCAGAAGGATTTCATGAAGGCCAGCTAGTTTTACTGTTCAACCCACAGCGCAAGAAGGGTTTATCTCCAAAACTTCAGACTCACTGGGAAGGCCCTTACAAGGTTGTCAAACGAATAAATGACGTGGTTTATCGAATCCAGAAAAGCCAAAGTCCAAGAGCTAAAATGAAAGTCGTGCATTTGGAAAGACTAGCTCTGTGTGGAAAACGGAGGGTTGAGCCTGCTCGGGACGAACAGGCTTAAGTGGGGGGCAGTGTTACGAATAAGTAAAAGCTTTTGCTTATGCTAATGACTCTACTAACAGTATGTAAACAACAGGCGGTTAGTGCTGCGCCTGAAAGTATGCATTGTAACAACGTACCAGCTCGCTACACCAGTAGCATGAATTCACCTCAGTAAAGATAATTCTCCTGTGTAGGAGAATGTTCTACAAAGATAAACAACAACAACAACATCTAGTTTCTAGAAGGTTCTTGAATTCGCTAGATATATGTACCTTCATTTGTGTATGGTGAGTTGGTATAAATAGCGGAGGTCTTTGGAATGGAGAGTTCAGTTTGTGATTAAACCCCGTAAAGTAAGCAACGCGAATTGATAGTAAAATACAAGACTTGTTAACGTGTTATAAATAAAGTAAACTGTTGTACTGTATAAATAAATAAAAGGAAGTGATACCGTTGTAATTATCGTAATTAAAAACGAACCTTGTTTTATTATTGGGAATAAAACAACGCAAAAAGGACGAATAAGGAAATTCGTAACAGTATTGTAGCTGACAAATTTCTTGATAACTTTTCTAACACTATTCAACAAAAATTATATTTAGAGCTCCATAATTGGTGTAGAAATGCAGCGTTTATCCATATTCTTTAAATATTCACCTATATGTATTCAATATACAAACTTATATATTCTCAAAAGTTGTAGTGCTTAATATACTTAACAATATTGTCAAATACACTAATGATCAAAAATGTTTTTTTGTGGTTCCAAACTGACTGTACCAATTCAGAAATATAAAATTTTTTTAAAATGTTCGCTTACAACTTCTATACTATTAACACAAGAGTGTAGTATTGTTCTCCAAAGTTGTATAACTTAAGGCTTTCGACAAAATTGCCAAATACATCATCGTCCTAAAATGTCAAATGTGATCTCAAATGGTGGCATAAAACAAAAATATGGTTGTTTTTAGCGTTTTTGTTCAAAATTATCATACCTTTAAAAGCTTTTTCAAGTAACCAAAACAACAATCGAGTATGCGATGCTCCAGTTTTTTATAATGGTTTTTTATGTAAAAATCGTTCAGTGTCCGATCCACCTCCATTTCCTATTCTCTATCTGCTTCTGTATGGGTTCCTCATTGGTCATATTCCACAGTTCTGTGTTACTTATGGTGTTAGACCAGAATATTTTGCATATGATTCTGAGGCACTTGTTGCTGAATACCTGAAGTAACTTTTTCAATAAGAGCGCTACAAACGTTTTTTTAAATAAAACAAATCCGGTTTCAGATACCAATGAAATTCTTTATTCCTGTGAAAATACGTTCGATGCCATTATGTATGGAACTCAATTTCTTTTGCATGGCCACCGCGGGCACGCTTGCAGAAGTCCAGACGCTGAACCCAATTTTCGACGGTTTTCAAGCAAAAATCGGCCGATACTGCTGAAATTTCACGTTCGATATTCGTACGAACTTCATCAATCGTCGCTGGCTTATTGGCATAGACCATAGACTTGACGTAGCCTCACAGGAAATAATCTAACGGCATCAAATCGCACGACCGAGGCGGCCAATTGACTGGGCCATTTCGTGAGATAACACGTTCACCGAACTTGGTTTCCAGTAAATTGAGTGTGGCATTCGCTGTGTGGCTTGTGGCGCCATCCTGTTGGAACCACATGTCCTCCAAGTCCATATTATCCAATTGGGGCCAAAAATATTCGGTTATCATTGAACGGTAGCGATTCGCATTCACAGTAATGTGCCGGTCTTGATCATCACGGAAGAAGTACGGCCCAATGACGCCGCCGGCCAAAAACCGAACCAAACCGTAATTTTTTCGGGATGCAATGATGGCTCATGGAATACGTGTGGCTTTCTGTCTGACCAATAACTCATATTTTGCTAATTGACGAAGCCAATTAGCCAGAAATTAGCCTCATCGCTGATTGTTGCGGCCTCTTAAAGTTGGCCCCTTAAAGTTGGGGCCACTGACTCCAAATTTCGGTAGTAAATTTTAATAATTTCGACTCGTTGTTGGCTCGCATATCTTTCCATGATGATATGGCAAACCTTACTGAAGAGAAATGTCAAAAAAGCGGGGAAAAATATGGCGTCGTTTACTGTCCCTATCGATTTACTTTTGTAGCGTCTCTGTTGAAAAACCCGTTATTTGCGTGATTTTATGCGATACAAGTCAGGATTCACTACCGTACCAATAGAGTTGGTTTAACACGTTGGTTGCATATTCTGAGCTTAGTTCGTCTGGATATGTGTGAGCTTCTCCATACTGAGTGCAGTCTCCCGAATGTCGTTCCCGCCTTATGGAAACTCTTGATTACGTCTGTATCTGCGCCGCCGTCTGTAGACATTACGAGTATAAATCCTAGATAGAATGTTGACTTTGTAGCATGATGTTTTCTTTGCTAGTATTGTTGATTCTCATGGCTTTGGTTTTCCTGATATTTATCTCAAGTCCAACATTGCGATGCAATTTTTTCAAGTCTTCCAGTTTTGACTGCTTATTGGAGATCTTAAGCGACAGTAGACAAATGTCATCCGGAGTTGCCGCCAGGGCCTCCACGTTATTCCCATTCTCGTTGAACATACTTCGCTCATTATATCAACCAGCACGTTGGTGAATACCTGAGGTGATAGTGGGCATCCTTGGTTTACTCCAGAATTGGTGTCGGATGGTTGAATATTGTTCCCTTTATGAGAGTTCTGCATCCATGTTTTACTCCAGAATTGGTGTCGGATGGTTGAATGTTGTTCCCGTTATGAGAGTTCTGCATCCTCGTAATGCTCTAATTATTCGAATTAATTTCTGGAGTACACCTTTTCTTCTCTACTTTTTTTCTTCTCAGCTTTCCATACGGCAGTCCGTCTGCCGGTATCAAATGCTTTTTTTAAGTCGATGAATAGTCGATTCACGGGGGTGCGCCCATTTAGAGATTGTTTTATAATGATGCGAGGAGTTTTGGTCTGAACTGCGCAGCTTCTATTTTACCGGAAGCCCGCCTGTTCGTGTCGCAACACGTTCTCTATTTTACTTTGAAGCCTTCCCAGTATTATGACTGCGAGTATCTTGTATAGGGTAGAAGCAATGTAATTCCACTACAAATATTGCATTCTTTCAAGTCGCCACTTTTTGGTAACTTTACAATGATGCCTTTCTTCTAAGGTGGTGGCAGTCTTTCTTGCTCCCATACTGATGCGATGTGAAGCCGTAGAATTTAAGCCGTGAATTCGCTTTAAACCCGTAGAATTCCCGCTAGTAATCCATCTTCCCCTGCTGCTCTATTAATTTTAAATTTTCCAATAGCCTCTTTTATCTCATTCAGGTTTCGAGGTTTGCTCGATGTTCGTAAGTTATTTTCTGTGGGGCTCCTATGATCTATTTCGCTGTCCTCAGTAGCATATATGACGTTACCAATTTCATTAAAATGTTCTCTCTCTATCTGCGTCTGAGCATAGTTAGTAGTGTATCATTACGATCAGCAACTACATGGTGCCTATTACACTTGCAATTTGTGAGACTGTAGGTCATCTGGTGTAGTTTTCTCATATTATTCTGACCAGCTACTGCTTCTGCTATTGTTTCTAGCCATTCCAGGAACTTTCTTTTGTCTCTTCTTACAGCTTTCTTTTCTTGCTTCGCCAGATATTGGTATTACTGCCTCGTAGTATTTTTGTCGTTCAGCTGCAGTTTCATTTCCATTCTTTGGGAAATTAGGTTCCAATTGTCATCTAATATTCAAGATTGCCTGTGGGCCTGCACTACACCCAGTGTTTCTTCTGCGACTTCATTATATGTTGCTGTGATATCTTTCCAAGGGTGATGTTGGTTGGTTGGTAGCTGTTCACGAATTGCTATGATTAGTGCGTTCTTAGCTGCATTGTTGTGGAGTTGCTGTAGGTAGAGGCGTCTTCTTCTTGTGTCCCTGATGATTCTTCTTTGACATTTAATTTTGATCTTAATTTCGCCTATGATAAGCTCGTGGTCACTGGCTAGTTCAGCACCTCTTTTATTTACCACATTCGGAAAAGAGCTTCTCTATCTTCTGCTGACGCATATGTAAAAAGAAAGATGTACCATAACATCCCATGAAGGGATTGAGGAGAGCTTCTCACAATCAGTGAGATGTGTGCCTTCTAGTTTTACACTCACCGATGGGGACCTACAGTTTTACACCGGATCCGAACGGTATTTTGAGAAGCCTTTTCGTGGCTAAGTACTCGATAGTGTCGCCGTCACTCAGTGCCATGACCGCCGTCGAAGGAAATGTAAGGTGGTCAGAGCAGGGATCGAACCCATGTTATCATGTACAAGAGTCACGCACACTAACCATTGCACCACCAACGGCCATAATATGGTCGATCTGATTGCGTGAATTGCCCCTCAGGGATGTCCATGTACATTTACTAGGGCGGGTCAGATTGTATGGAACGATTTTTTTTGATGAAGCGTATAGCAAAAACGTAATCTATAGGTGATTTTGAGAAATTTTGCTCAAGAGACCATAGCTCTAAGTCGGATACTTTTCCATATATATAGAAACGTAATGTATAGGTGATTTTGAGAAATTTTGCTCAAGAGGCCATAGCTCTAAGTCGGATACTTTTCCATATATATGGATTTTTTGATGGAATATTTATGTATCTACCTATGACTAATGAAAATGTCTGACACAGTTCTATTAATCGGTCTGCGTTATTGATGTTGACTCCACAACCGTGCGTTTTCATGGTGGTGCGGATGTTAATGGCGGCGCTACCTATTTTTGCATTGAAATCACCCATGAGAATGATGATATCACCTCTTCGACTCTCATTGAGCGTGGATGTTACTTGTGCTTAGAATTCGTCCTTCTTAGTGTCTTCGGCGCCTTGTGTTGGGACATAGCACTGTACTATTTTAATGTGTCTTATTCTCCTCTTGAAGCGAGCCATTACCACACGGTCCGATACACTCACTACACCGGTTCCGGCCGGTATTTTGAGAAGCTTTTTCGTGGCTAAGTACTCGATAGCATCGCCGTCACTAAGCAAGGTGACAGTCGTCGAAAGAACTGAGAGATGGTCAGAGCAGGGGTAAACCCCACGTTATCATGCACAAGAGTCGCGCACACTAACCATTGTACCACCGACGGCCACATTTGTTTTATCACAGCCTTGAAAATGATCAACGAATTTGGTCGAAATATTGAAAAATATTAATAAAATTGTAACATGTTTCCATTTTATTCTTATGGCCTTAAGCCAAACCACATACAAATCAATTCCATAAATACTAAATTCTGCGTATAACTATCGATTGGCTGTAGCTTAATGATAACAGTTTTTAAGGAATAAAGGGGGTTAAAATATTTTAGTTTAAATATTATATTTTTGAATTTTAACTCAATCCTTTCTTTAATTTTGAAAGGGTTCTATAAAATTCGAATTATATTTTTTACATTTCATGTTAAAGTGTTAGTAGAAAAATTCCTAAAAATAATGTAAATTCTCTTGTCAGGCACTTTGTCAGCTTCTGTTAGAAAACAGAGGTTTTTGTACATTTTGCTTAAATAACATAAAACCTAATAACGTTTACAAAACTAAAACCATAACGTGCTATTTTCTTTTTCACTTTTTTTTTTGTTAAAAGAGGCTGCAATTTACTTTTGCGTATACATCCTCTTCAATTACAATCACTCCCTGGTATAAACCAACACAACTCCACTAAAAAGCCAAGCAACTTCCTGTCGGCAGAGCAACGAACAACCGCCACTTAACAAACGTTCTAGTAAAACCGAGGAAACTATAAAAAAAACCAACATTAGTACTTGCAGTATTCACACCTGGAAATAGGGCAAAACTTGACTCCTAATAAGGAAATGAGAGTAGAGCGGAAAAAGTGCAAATTATTGTGAGGCTGTGTAATAAAGCAAAGGATATAAGAAAACATAAAAAACTGCGGTAATTTAAGGACTGCATATTTCAAAATAACAGGTGAAGTATACAAACTAAAAGGTGAAGTTAGGGCGGCTATATACTACAGTTTAATGTGATTTTCAATTTTAATGGAAAATTTGGTAATCTTAAATATATTTATATGAAGAGTTCTTTCCATTGAAAAAGAAAACCTGTTTTTGACTTTGTTGGTTTTGATTTTTAATGTGTTTTAAGGAAGGTCTCCAATGTCAAGAAATCTTTTAAAAAATCACACTAATTGTTACGGAAATTCAAATATTTTTCAATTAGTGTGAAGTACAATCGATGCAATTAAGTTCTGAATAAAAAGTCTGCCAAAGGGCTTCCACGTCGTCTTTTGCAGGAACGAAGTCGATGAACCCAATTTTCGAGCACTTTTTCCACTAAATCAAGCCATTTGTCATGAATTGCACGTTCAATATTGACTTGTAAAGCCTGAAGAGAGTCTGGTATATTGCAAAATCCAATGACTTCAAATAACCCAACAAGAATAGTCACAACTTCTTGGAGGCCACTCAATGTCACAACTTCTTGGAATAATCGTATCTCCAAAATTTTCTCGCAATAATTCGGTTGTTGCACGTGCTGTCTGGCACATAGCCCCGTCCCGATGGAACCACATGTTGTCAAGATCAACTTTTTCCAATTTCGGCCATAAAAAGTTTGGTTATCATAAATCTATAGCGCTCTCCATTGCCAGTAACGATGTTGCCAGCTGCATTTCGAAAAAAGTACAGACCGCTGATTCCTCCGGTCAAAAACCAAATCAAACTTGGAATTTATGTGACTGCAATGAATAATATAATTTGTGAATTTTCTTCGTACCACAATCAGCAGTTTTGAAATTGAGCCTCATCGGAGAAGATGATTTTGGAACGAAGTTCCTTATCGCACGTTGCGGGATGGGGGCTAAATGGAAAATTTTTTAACAACTTTTTTTAAACTACTCTATTATAACCCATTATTATCAACTAAATTGGGTACTTTTTGTTTGGTTTGGTTTAAAAGGAAGTTCTCTAGGTGGAGCCGGTGTATTACACATTGTAATTTTGAACCCAATAAAAAGTAAACTTAGGAAAGCCAAAGTGCAAGACTGGCAAATCCATGAAACACAACCCTCAGCATGGAATTACATTTGGCAGCACTCTTGCACTCGTACTTTTGGTTTGTGTCCAGACTACCATATTTCTTGTTTAATGGGAAATTTTCTAGGTGGAGGCTGTTTGTTACATATTGTAGCTTGAACCGAATAAAAAATAAATTCTGAAAAGCCAAAGTGTAAGAAGTTTAAAAAATAATATATTAAAGAAAATACCTTTGCTTAAAAACGTAAATTTTCTTACAAAAAGTACCTTTTCTTAAAACAAGTAATTTTTTAAATAAGTACCTTCTCTTAAAAAAGTACATTATCTTACAACAAATTGTCTTTCCTTAAAAAACTACATTTTCTTTAAAGAATATATTTTTTGTAAAACGAAATAACTTTTCTTGAGATAAGTATCTTCTTGAGCTTGTATCTGTTCTATCGTAAAAAAAAGCTGTTCTTCAAAAAAAAATACATTCTCTTACAAAAAATGCCTTTTCTTACGAAAATACCTTTTCTTAAAAGTACCATTTATTAAAAATATAGTACCACCTTTTCTTTGTTTTCTTGAGATAAATACCCTTCCTGGAAATAAGTAAATTTTCTTAAAAACTAACCTTATTCTAAAAAGTGTACCACTTCTTTAAAAAGTACCTGTTCTTAAAAAAGTATTTTTTGTAATACAAATTCATACCCTTAGGCTTTTTCTCAGCTTAGTGACGGCGACACTATCGAGTATTCAGCCATGAAAAAGCTTCTCAAAATACCGTTCGGAATCGGTGTAAAACTGTAGGACCCAATCAGTGAGTGTAAAACTATAACGCGCACAGCTTACTGGTTTGTGAGAAACTCTCTCTAATCCTTTAACGGAATGTAACGGGAAACCATATTATTTATTTTAATAAAAGAAGTACCTCTCTCCTTTTCGGTAAAATATACATATTCTTACGAAAGGGGCCTAAAAATATATTTTTTTTTTAAAAAATACATTCAATAAATAAAAAATTTCTTAACAAAAGTTTATAATTTTACAAAAGTTTATAATTTTACAAGATCCATTTAAATTACAGTATTTTTCAACAGGCGCCTTAGATGTGTTAGAACTAACTAGTACATAATATATAGAGAAAGGAACTTCGTTCCAACTGAGTGTCCGCTAACACCTCATGTAATTTTTATTGTTTTCAAAATTTTTCAAATTGTTCGTAGACTAAATCAGTAAGTTCATAACGTTTACGACATGAGTGATAACAATTTTATACGAATGCAAGCCCAAATCCTTTCTCAAAATCCGCCAGGTTGGGGTTTGAGACAGTCCCAATTGTAGGCATCGACAAATTGCGGTCTTCAGCAACACTTGCCTGAACGGCAACAATATTTACATTACTTCGAGCGGTTCTTTGTCTAATCGGCACTTGAACATTATGTAGAGAAAATGTACACTCTTAATTTGCAAAACAATTCGAGGAATAGCGAGCACAGGTGGACGATTATTACGACCATAACATGTCAAAAGCGCACGAAAAGTTGCATTTGGAGAACGATTATTTTGATAAAAATATTTCATAATTTGTAAACGTTATCCTTGCGTATATCTCACTATGATGAAATTGTAAACATTACTGAATACAATGAAAAAAAAGTCATGAGTTTTCAGGGGACACCCGGTATATGTATATAATGTATATGGGTATTTCCACAGAACCGTCCACCCTGACCGAAAAATTAAAAGTTATCCACCAGTTTTTTTACATGTAGTATTAAAGAGAAGTATTCAAAATTAATTAAATAGAAGAGTTCCTAGCTTTCCTTAGTTGCGATGGTGTGTTATCGGGCTACAAAATACAGGTTCATGTTTTACAACTTGCATTTCTAAGAATAACTGTGCAATTCAAATCTTCGAAAGTAGTTAGAAGACGTGCAAAAAAAGCAGCTCAAACTGCATATTCAACTAGAACAATAATTTAAAACCTTTATATAATTTGTTTATAACTATCTACTATCTCATCTTGTTCTCCTAATCATTATTTTACAAAAAAAAAACATTTTTCAATACATATAAAAGCTAAAATTCATGTTTAATTTGCGTTAAGTCATTTTTAAATAACAATTTTAACTAAAAATTTTCCGTTGGAAATTTAAGTAACGTAACGTCATTTTACGTCACGTCAGACACTAAGGTATATAAAAAAAAACCTAAAAAATATTTTTAACTTTTATAACTTGTAAACTAAACTTTTATTGATTTAAATGTTACTAAAAAAAGATTCATAAAAAAATTCTTTACCAAATTCGCAGAGTTTTGCAATTTTGCACTCCAAGTCATACACCCACTTCTGCTTTTTGTAACGCCACGCCAGCTCATATTTTTTTATAGAATGTAATTTTTTTTTTAATATATTTTTAGATCCTTTTTGTGAGAATATGTAAGGTCCTTCTTTAAAGATAGCTACTTCTTTTTTTAATATCTAATGTTTTTTTTAAGAAAATGTACTATATTTAAGAAGACGCACTTTCTGTAAGAAAAAGGCATAAGAGTGTGATTTTTTTTTTAGAAAGCAGTACTTTTTAAGGAACAGGTACTTATTAAAGAAGTGGTACACTTTTTAGGAAAGGTTACTTTTTAGGAAAATTTAGTTATTTTCAGAGAGGCTACTTATCTCAGAAAAAGAAAAGGAAAGGTAAGGAATTCTTGTAACAAAAAAATTTTTTTTAAGAGAAGGTATTTTTTTGAAGAAAATGTTATTTTTTCAGAAATTGGAATTTTCTTTAGCATTGGTATTTTTTCATGAATAGGTACATTTTTAAGAGTAGGTAGGTATTTATCTCAAGGAAAGTTATTTTGTTTCACAAAAGAGATACTCTTTAAAGAAAATTTAGTTTTTTAAGAAACGGTAATTTGTTGTAAGAAAATTTATTTTTTAAGAAATGGTACTTATTTAAAAGAAATGGCACTTATTTAAAAAAAAATAACTGTTTTATGAAAGTGTACTTTTTGTAAGAAAATGTACTTTTTTAAGAAATTGTACTTATTTAAAAAAAATAATTGTTTTATGAAAGTGTACTTTCTGTAAGAAAATTGACTTTTTTGAGAAAATTTACTTAGTTTAAGAATATGAGTAGGTATTTTTTTCGGAAAATTTACTTTTTTTAAAAAGAGGCACTTATTTAAAATTATTTTCTCTTTTTAAACTTCTTCACTTTGGTTTTCTAAATTTACTTTTTATTGGGTTCAAAACTACAATATATACAAAATATTGGTGACAGGCTCCACTTAAAAAATTTTCCATTAAACAATAAATTTCCCAACATATGTTAGTGCAGACACAAACCAAATCAAAAGTACCTAATATAGTTGATAATGCTGGGTTGTAGCATAATAGTGGTAAAAAAAAGTTGTTCAATGATTTTTCAGTTATCCACAAGACGTTTAAATTTCAGTCCACAAGACGTTTAAATTCCACCGAGTTTCATCAAAACGACATGAAAAATGTAAGTCAACAATTTGTGTAAGTCAATTTACGTCAATTAACTCTCTATCGCACCGACCCCACCACGAATAGTGTGAAAGGAAATGTCAGATGTGGGGAACGGCAGCTCGAGATGACATTACCCTTTGATAGACATATTCGTGCTTATCTAAAGGGTTTTTCAATAAGAGCGCTACAAAGGTTTTTTTTTAAATAAAACAAACCCGGTTTTAGATACCAATGAAATTCTTTATTCCCGTGAAAGTACGTTCGATGCCATTATGTATGGAACTCGATTTCTTTTGCATGCCAACCACGAGCACGCTTGCAGAAGTCCAGACGCTGAACCCAATTTTCGGCAGTTTCCAAGCATAAATCGGCCGATACTGCTACAATTTCACGTTCGATATTCGTACGAATTTCATCAATCGTCGCTGGCTTGTTGGCATAGAACATAGACTTGACGTAGCCCCACAGGAAATAATCTAACGGCGTGAAATCGCACTACCGAGGCTGCCAATCGACTGGGCCATTTCGTGAGATAACACGTTCACCAAACTTGGTTTCCAATAAATTGAACCACATGTCCTCCAAGTCCATATTATCCAATTGGGGCCAAAAATATTCGGTTATCATTGAACGGTAGCGATTCGCATTCACAGTAATGTGCCGGTCTTGATCATCATGGAAGAAGTACGGCCCAATGAAGCCGCCGGCCAATAAACCGCACCAAACCGTAATTTTTTCGGGATACAATGATGACTCATGGATTACGTGTGGATTGCTGTCTGATCAATAACGCTTGTAAGGCTGTAGGCCAAGATCTTTTCGCAAAATTCGCCACAAGGACGTCACAGAAATGCCCAACGCTTGAGAACGACGTGTGAGAGATACATTTGGGCTTTCTTGAACTGAAGCCTCAGCGGCAGCAATATTCTCGACACTACGGGCACTTATTTATCTCACTGGCACGGCAACATTTTGTACTGTGCCTATGGATTCAAATTTTTCCACTAGACGCTCAATTGTTGATCTGGTAGGACGATTATAGCGACCATAAATTGGACGTAGCGCTCTTAAAGTTGAGGCCACTGACTCCAAATTCCGGTAGTAAATTTTAATAATTTCGTCTCGCTGTTGGCTCGTATGTCTTTCCATGATGAAATGGCAAACCTTACTGAAGAGAAATGTCAAAAGAGCGGAAAAAAATATGGCGTCGTTTGCTGTCCCTATCGATTAACTTTTGTAGCGTCTCTGTTGAAAAACCCGTTATTTGTGATGAAAGCTAAGGGAAACCTATGACAGATTTATTATTTATATTATTTTAAAACAATAATTTAAAATTTTAAAATATTGAGATATAATTCTTTGGTAGTTAGGGTGCGACATGTACAGATAATCGCTGGGGTCTTCTACAATAAGTATATGTAGACCGTTAGACATAACTCCATAAATTTAAACAAATGTTTCAGCATATTGATAATCTCATTAATTCTGAGTGAGGCGTGAACCAATCCACGTGAATTAAATTGTTTGTGATACTAAATTTAATTGCAATTATTCCTCGCAAGTTGTCTCAGAACTCTCTCGATTAAATGCAATTTAAATAGAAATGTTTAACATTTGATTAATATTTTGTTTTATTAAATTTTCTCATTTTCCATAATATTACTAAAGCTTCAAAATAATCATGACATTTGACCTCGAACGAAAAATGACTTTTGTATCCAAATGAAATATGTTGTGTAGTGATGTCTTTAGTAACTAATGGCATCCTCGTGCTAAGTAATTTTTCCTGATTCGTTTCAACAAATCCATTTTTTTTCTGTTGGTGGCGAAATGAAATCCATCACTCAATTTCAATTAGTTCCGCCTAACCATGTTGTGATTTTTAGATTGGGAGGTTTTTATTCCTTTTTTTTTTTGTGGAACATATTTTTCTGTTTGCCAATCCTATTTCAATATGATGCTTGATTGATTGTATTTAATTTTAAGATTTTATTGGCTGTTTGTAGTCGGAACACTCATTTGTCAAATGGCAAAATGTCTTCGAAAATAAATAGATTGTAATTTCTAATGCTAAAAATAATTTCAGTTGTACCCTACTGTTCAGAGGTGGATATATTCAATACTACTTTCAATTGAAATTCAAATAAGTGCCGGGAGATTAAAACAATTATAGAGTCAAAATCGAATAGATATTGGAAAATCAAGGGAATATATTTATATAGGTAAATATAAAAAAAACCAAAACTCGTTGAAAAAAAGTTCTTTACAGCCAGTTTCTCTATCTCGAACGAAAGCTTTCGTTCATGTTCTGGATGAAAGTAAGTTGATTTGGGTTTCACAATTTTGTCATTTCAAGTCGAATGAAAACACAAAACTATTTAGTACAAATTTTGGTTTCTCTCTATTTCGAATGTTCTGTCACTTACGAACAAACTATGGAGTCAGGCCAACGAAAACTTCGACTTTCATAAACCCAATTTGAGTCGAATGTGAGTGACGGATTTTCTTTCGCTTAGCTTTTCGTTCGAGATAGAGAAACAGGCTATTAACTTGCGTTTAACTGTTACTGGTGGAATAAGAATTAATTTAATTGATGGTAAAAAAGTTATCATTATTACGTCATTATTACGATTTAACTTAAATACAAACTTTACAAATTTTTTACTTCCAATTCAATTTAAAAAACAAAATCTGTTTAATTCTTAAAAAAAATCCAATATCTAATGGATTTTCCCTTAATGACATTTGAATTTCCATTGCCTTTCTTAATATCCAATTGAAATTTTTCCCCCTGTTCTTTTGACCATACAGTAATGTGCTTCCCTCTCTTTCATCCACAAGGATGATATAAAGTGGCTTACAAGTGTCCCAAACAGTTCTTCACCGCATTTGTGGTAACTTAACAAATCAGCCAGCTTCTACCACTCATATGCTCATAATGAAAACAAAGAAAACAAAATAATAATAAACCATTAAACCATTAAAAGTCCTTGAGAGGTATAAAATCGTACGTGACACAATTTACATATTTTCAACTTCGTTCATCTAACAACTTGCCGCTCTCCAATCTAACTAATAGGACTTTTGGGAATCCGTCAGAAGACCATGTGATAAATGACAGTAATCCAACCACAAAGAGAGAGAGAGAAAGAGAGGGGGATCAACAAACCACAGGACCATCATCGACTTAGTGCCACGACTATTTAGGAATATCTTCTACTTCCTTTTTCCTGCACAGGCATTATGACTCCCAACTGGATTTAATTAAATCATAATCACTTTTTTTTGAGGATGATAATAACTAGGAATAGTCTCATTTCTTATCTGTGTTGGCTTAAAGTATTTGCAGTCAACTTGAAATTGAGGTTTAGGTCGGAAATTCAAAATATGCGTAGAATTGAAAAATGCAAGTGTAAATGTGTAAGGTGGTAATGTGATTCCGCAGTACGATAAATGGAATCATTCATTGTTGGAAAGGATATTCTAAAGAAATGCGAGTTAATCATTTTCAATTTAGTGAAAACGGTTGGTGTCGGAAATGGTGTTTTGAATGTGCTACTGTGCCCACATGTTATCCTTGCCTTCGTTACATTGGAAATGTTTATCTTGGTCGGGGAAATGCCACTGCCAAACATATTTATCACTAAAATGGGCAGGTGAAGTTGGCATTACCTCTCGCTTTTAAAATGGGCAGGTGAAGTTGGAGTCCTAGTTTTTGTAGTAAAAACCAAAAGTCAGGTGAATAAATTTTTACAATTCCTTATAACATCTGATTAGAGCTAACCAATCAATAGGTGTGGATATTAAATTTAATATAAATAGCTGTAATAGATGTTGTCCCCAACTTTACTATACACAGAAATTGTGAACATGGGGGTTAGTCAGTGAATAGATGTTACCCATCCGTATTATATTATATACTTAAATTAGTACATAGGCATTACTCATCCCTGTTATAATGGGATGACTTTCACAGTGCAACACGAAAAAATATAACCAAATACGGACACAACTACATACGTGATAAAAGACCAAAAAAAAAAGACCTGTGTCTCACAGTTTTGCCCAAAGTCATGTACTTTTATTATGGGCCTCCATAGATTTGGGCCTCGGTGTAATTTTTGCAAAAAAGTGATTATTTTGTCAGGCTCATATCTTGCAAACCGTTTGGAATTTTGATTCACTCTCTGAGCAAAAGTTGTAGCTCTTGCCGCAAGCAACTAAAATTGTGAACGTATAAAGGTCAAAATCACAAAAAAAACGTTAAAAAATTCGATTTTTTTACCTTTTTCCCCTGTTCAGGTCCATAGGTAGCAAAGCGTTCAAAATTCAAGGAAACAATCAACTAATCTCAACAACGTTTAGGTGGCCCTTATGCAGGGTTTAGGTAGCCGCAAAAGTGAAAAATTTAACCATATACGGACACAACTACATACGTGATAAAAGACCAAAAAAAAAGACCCGTGTCTCCCAGTTTTGCCCATAGTCATGGACTTTTTTTATGGACCCGAAAGGTTTGGGGCCTCGGTGTCAGTTTTGCAAAAAAAAGTGATCTTATTTGAGGCTCATATCTTGCAAACCGTTTGGAATTTTGATTTACTCTCTGAGCGAAAGTTGTAGCTCTTGTCATAAATAATAAAAATTGTGGACATAAAAAAGTAAAAAAACTTTATCTTCAAGGTCAAAATCGCAAACAAAATCTTTAAAAAATTAGATTTTTTTATCTTTTCCCCTGTTCAGGTCCATAAGTAGCAAACCGTTAAAAATTCAAGGAAATAATCAACAACAAAAATGTACTTAAGATCTCAATAAACAACTTTGTAGAACATATGAATGATTCTTATATTGTGTGCTGCGTCCCTTGTTGCGTGTGCTGAGCTTACGGTGAGATAGCATAGTATCCCAATGTTGAAGTAAACGGTGTTAAGAATCATTCCTAGGAAGTTTATATGTTCCAGAAAGTTATTTACTGAGATCTTAGGTACACTCTTGTAGTTGACTATTTCCTTGAATTTTGAACGTTTTGCTACCTATGGGAAAAACAGGGGTAAAAAAGTTTAAAAAAATCGAATTTTTTAAAGTTTTTTGCGATTTTGATTTTGAAGTTTTTTTATGTTCACAATTCTTATTTTCAATGACGACAGGTATAACTTTCCCTCAGAAAGTAAATCAAAATTCCGAGCGGTTTGCAAGATATGAGCCTGAAAAAAATATCACCTTTTTGCAAAAATTACTACGAGGCCCCAAATCTTTGGGGGCCCATAAAAACACTGCATGGCTTTGGGCAAAACTGGGAGACACGGGTCTTTTTTTCTCTTTTATCACGTAGTGGTGTCCGTATATGGTTTTATTTCCACGACTTAAAAAATTACACACTGTGTATTCAAACCTTCCTAACGCTGTTTGGTCGGTGGTGCAATAATTACTGTAACGAGCCTCTTGTATATTAGATCCTTGGATCGATCCCTGCTCTTAACACCTTAAATTCTTTCGATGGCGGACACCTCGCATAATGACGACGACACAATCGAGTATTTAGCCACCAAAAACCTTGTCAAAATACCGGTCGAAATCTGTGTAAAAACCGTAGGTCCCAACCAGTGACTATAGAACTAGAAAGCGTACAGCTCACTGGTTGTGAGAAGCTCTCCCAAGTTCCTTCATGGGATGTAAAGGGACACTATTTATTAAACGCCTTTTGCTAACAACAATAAAAAAAACACACAAATTAGTTGGTGTGAAATGGTTTTTCGTCAAATTTGAACAGTGCGTATTTTTTTTGATCACTTGTGGAATATGATATCGAGTAAATGGTCGATGCCAGAGCGATGCTCGTTTTTCCGCATTTTCCATCACTTGGCTTGTAGACACTAATAGTCAACCCGTTATTAGTATCTACACAGAAAGGAAAACCTAAGTCACAGGAACGAAAATGTTCGTCGCACCAACAACTTTTGTCATCGCAGGTGACCTAACGCACAGCTTCTTTCACGCTACGAAAATGTGTTCATCAACTGATAACGTTTCGTCACTGTGATGAAAGCTGTGAATGTTGCGGAAATGATTATTCATCAGGGATGATAAACAAAAAGAAAAACAAATGGCTATCTATTAAATCCCTTGAAGGGGATGCACCCCTTCACAATACATGAGGTGTGCGCTTTTCACTTTGACACTCACTGATTGGTACCTACAGCTTTAAACCTGTTCCGAACGGTATTTTGAGAAGCTTTTCATGATTAAAAACTCGATAGTATCGCCATCACTAAGCGAGGAAACCGTCGACGACAGAAATGTTAGGTAGTCAGAGCAGGGATCGAAACCATGATCTCATGTAAAATAGCCGCGCACACTAACTATTGCTATTGAAATTGAAACGTAGAGCACGACGAAATGGCAATCAATCGTCTTGTCTATACGGATTGTTTTTGTTTTCTTTTTGTCAACAACAAAACCATGTCTAGTTGGAATCGACGATTGTCTGGACATGTCAAGAAATTCTGCGAATGTTTTCTTGTGTGTTTGTGCTTGAGATATTTTTCGAGCACTTGCATTATAATGGATTCTCATATGAATTGAGTTTTCATTAGCATTTAGTGTGATGAATTTTACAATAGCATCACTTCAAAACAACCGCCGATGAAGTTCTGTGTAATCAAAAACAACAAATTCAGTCTTCTGATCAAGGGGAGAATTGTGCTTGCGAATATATGTTATTTTGGGCTAAGCAAGCACTTTAGAGATAAAGCCCTCTCTCGAGTAACAAAAGTCCAGCTATACCACAATCTCGTACAACCTGTATTGCTTTATGGTGCAGAATCCTAGATCATAACGCAAGCAGATACAACATCTGTAGGAGTGTTCGGGAGAAAAATACTCAGAAAAATGTATAACCCAATAGTGCACAACGGCGAGTACTGGCGACCCATGAACCATGAGCTGTATGAGCTATATCCCGGCATTGACATAGTTAAGTGGATCATAAATAACACGATTGCGCTGGTAATGCCATGTCAGTAGAATGGATGGGTTTTCGAAACCGAACTGGAAGGAAGACGAAAAATAGGAAGACAAAGACTCCGATGGAGCTATTACGTTGACGAATCCCTGCGAACACTTGTTATTACCAACTGGAGAGAGAAGGCAAAAGATCGAACTGGTTGGCGAAATATGTTCTTTTCGTTTTGAAGGTCCCTGATCCCGGGATAAGTAAGTAAGAAGATCTGAGGCTATATCTGAGATAGCTATCCCGTTTGCCAGGAATCATGAGGATGCATTTTCCAAAACTATTTTAATAAAAAAAACTAAGAGCCTGTTTCTCAATCTCGATCGAACTCTTTCGTTCGTATTCCAGATGAAAGAAAGTTGATTTGGGTTTCACAATCTTGTCATTTCAAGTCGAATGAAAACATAAATTTTTTTCCAAAACTTTTTAGTAAAACTATCGGTTTCTCTATTTCGAACGTGCCGTCATTTGGAAACAAACATATAGTCAGGTAAACGAAAATTTCGACATAGACGAATACAATTTGAGTCGAATATGAGTGACCGATTTTGGTTCGCTTAGCATTTCATTCCAGATAGAGAAACGGGCTGTAAATCTCTCTTAATGGAAGTGTTGAATGAAATAGGGGGAATGAATATGTTTCACAGCAGCAACGAATTGGTTGCATTACTGCAATGAGTTTGTTTCATTGCGGCAACATATTTGTTTTGTTTCATTGCTCCACTGACTTTATTTCATTGATTAACAAAAACAATGTGTTTGGATACATGTACTATACTTATACTACATTTGCGATAAGCTCCAAACATACGATATATTTGCACAGACACACAATGTCAGGGCATCTTCAATGACAATCGATGTTTTCGTAGGACTGATCAACAGATAGATCCACATCGAAACCCTCCAGTCTCATCTCTGAGCTGTCCGCGACAGACCTAGGGCAACTGCCCTGTAACAGGAATTTCCACGCGCAGAAAAATCTGTACTTTCATATTGTTTGGATGCTAATATAAAGTGTATCTGGAGCTTGTCGCAAATATAATATATTTGTGTCCTAATACATTGTGTTTACTATTCAATATTACATGTTTGAGATACAATGATTAATATGTTATAATATATGTGTTTGCAACTCAAGTATATCTGTGTCTGTGATGCAAATGCAGTTGGATTTGTTGCACTGTTTATGCTCTCTCGAGAGCAAGAAAATAATCGAAGAACAACAAGACAGTCTCTCTTGTAAGTGTGGATCTGTATTTTTGCATTATTCTCTCAGTCAATGATTCTTAAATATTACTTAGTGTGCGTGCAAATTGCAGATGAAGTCGTGCTTCTTATTTTGGCTGATGTATTGCGTTTTAGTTTCGTGTATTCAGTCGTCAATGGTTTATCGGACAAAGGACATTGAAAGCGCTTGCTCAGTGGAAAACGAATAAACGAAGGCTAAACGGACGGCTAAATGGTTTGTGATGTTGCTTTAGTTTTGTGTATGTATATATGTGTATGGATGTGTGCTACCAAGTGAGAATCGATTGTGAGAAAACAAACTGGAAAAGGCAACAACGTGAGGCCCTTTGTCAGTCCGAGCCTTTACTGAGAAAATCGGAACGGCGGCCCATTTGAGAAATATATACAATGAAAAAGACAAGTAATTAATCCACGCTTGGCTTACATTAAGTAGATTTGTACATTGTTTGTGTACCAACGCATAGTGATAACCAAACCATAATTGAAACCATCTAAAAACAAAAACGTGAGACAACAAAGAAAGGAGAAGCAAAAGAACAGCAGATGCCCACTTCATGCATTGAGTTCAAGTAAACGTAAAATGCCTTTTAAATCTTTTAATTGTTTGTATTAATGATTTATAAATGTGGATTGAAATCAAAGAATAATTCGTGCCATTCGTTTCTCAATATTATTGTGTTTGGGAGGAAGTACGCATATGTTTCCGCCTAAGCATATGTAGGTTTGGGGGAAACAGTCGAATGCTTCCACGTAAGTATATGGATGTTTGGGATGAAAACCACATGTTTCCACTTAAAAATATACATGTTTGCCAGTAAACATAATACTTTTTATATTTAAATACAAGTGAGTTTGAGACTTGCAAACATATGAATGTTTGAAGTGTGTTCCAAACATATGCATGGTTGCTGCAGAATATGTTAGAGAGGCCGTTGTCTACAGCCTGTGGACACGCCCCGTAGCACCAATCGCGGATAACCAATCGAGTAGGGTGGAGCGAAATAATCCGAAATCCCAACCGCGTGTTTATAATTGCCGAAGGAGGAGGAATATGGGGAGTTAAAAAAAAAAACCAAAAAAAATTCTCGAACTTTGGAGAAAGTGCTAAAATTCCAAAATCTATGAACTTTAACCTTTTTCGGGGGAATGTTTTTTTGTCACCACGAATACATTTTTGTATTGTTCTAACATTTCTAATAACGTAGGCCAATTTATTTTTATTCTTTAAAAAAAACTAAAAAAAAATGTTAAATCCCAACTGAACGTCCTGAACCATCCACAGGAATCATTTGTATTTTATTTTATTCCAATTAATAGTGATCACATTGTGGTATTTTGTGTGGGTATTTAATGTTATGTTAACTTACAATTTTAGTGAAATTAATTCAAGTAGAAGCTTCAGGTTAAAATACTGTCAATGTTCAATATGCTTAATACGATGGCACAATGTCTCGTTTTCGGATACCACATAGGACGCACCAAACTCTAGAGTTTCCAAAACATTGCATTTTGTGTAATTATGTATGTTATATTTTAAATTTAAGTGGTCACTTTGGTATTTGCAGGATTTGTTAAAACCCAACCACATTGTTTGTCATAAAATTTTAAAACTTCAATTTTGTAACTTAATTATGAGCCTTTGTTCTACGAACATTAAATAAATATTAATTAATTTATGTTTGTTCATTATTATAATCGAAAGCCCAACAACTATTGCTAAACATGTTGACATTTATACTTCACCCTGTTGAATTACTAAATAGTTGTTACTAACTTGATTGAAATCAGCATATACTTTAAATACAAATATAAATATTTATTAGAATTGAAATAGAATCTAAACATGAATAGAATCCAGATGTTGAAATTTTTTACTATAACGGTGGTAAATTTAACTTTATCATATTTTTGTTTTCGATGTTATTAGCTGCTTTAGTAGAAATAGAATAATAATAGAAATTCAAAAAACGCTGGCTTCAAATTTTCAACTGAATATTTATAAGAAATTATAAATCGTACTACATAGTATAGACCATACATGGAGCAAATTAACTATATGAAAAATATAACTTGTAGTTTAATTTAAATTACCTCTACAAATGGAAATTAAAAAAAACCATAAATACCATTGGCAAAGCATTTTCTTCATATCTGGCACTTTTGGTTTTTAGAAATATTTTTTTTTTATGAATTTGAAAGTACTCTACATATAAAATACTTTAACAAGAGAATTGCCAGCAATCAAGCAAATTCAAAACAATTGAAAGCATGCCCACATTTCATTACAATTGGCACCCGATTCCACAATCTTCGTTTGCATTGCCTGAGCAAATGCAAATTCAACATTTTTTAATTGACATTAAGTAATGCAAATTAAAATCCAATGCAAATTAAAAAACCCATGTATGGTATAGACATAGATATTGTCAATATGGAGTTTTATCTAATATAAAATAATTCATATACAAGTTGTTATTAATCCATACATACTGAAAAAGTTGCCTTGTTTATTGTCTGGATACAAATATGACGTGTTTGTGGCTTGCAGCAAATATAGTATTCTTGTATCCAAACAGATTGTGTTTGCTATTCAGTATTACATATTTGAGACACAAAGGCAAATACGTTATAATATAGGGGCGGTTTTATTTGCTGAAAACTGCTGAAAACAAAAACATGACAGACAGCAAAGGAACAAAAAAGCGGCAGATCTTCAATTCATGAAAACAATGCTTGCAAATATGTACATGGTTTCTGCAATATGTGCCAGGGGCCATTTATTTTTTCAGCATATAGCCTGTAAGGAATTTATATTTCCACTTAATTTATAATTCTCTAATTTTGCATTCTTTAAAGATTTCTTTCTTTAAAGATTGTGGCCGTCGGTGGTGCAATGGTTAGTGTGCGCGGCTCTTGTACATGAGATCCTGGGATCGAACCCTGCTCTGACCACCTTCAAATGTTCTTTCGGCGGCGGTCACCTCGCATAGTGACGGCGACACTATCGAGTATATAGCAATGAAAAAGCTTCTCAAAATACCGTTCGGATTCGGTGTAAAACTGTAGGTCCCAATCAGTGAGTGAAAACTGGAAAGCGCACAGCTCAGTGATTGTGAGAAGTTCTCCCCGGTACCTTCATGGGATGTAATGGGAAACCTTTTATTTTTTTAAATATTTAAATCAGTTAAACTCCCGAGTTTTAGTTTTATTTCGGTCGACGAGTTTTGATATTCAAATACTCGTATTTTAAAATATTAAGCGCTTCCAATTTAAGCCAAAAATAATGTATCGGGTGTTGAAATTTTACAACATTTTTAATTATACAACGTATGGGAAATACGTACATTAGGCCGGCTCCCACCAAAAGTTAAATTTTTCCACCCCTAAAAATTTACCTTGGTTTGTTTTATGATGATTTCCAAAAGATTCGTGTCTAGTATTCAGATCTAGTGACTTGGACCATTTTTAAAAAAGGTATTTTTTGTAGTTTTGCAAAGAAGTTTGCAATTTAGCTATGGACAGTGTATACAATACGTATTGGTATCATTTTGCGTTCGGTTTACACGCTGGTGGCATCTTCGGAACCTATTTCTTCAAGAATGAAGGCGGAGGTCGCATTACGGTCAGTGTAGATCATTGCCGTACCTTCAATAGTGATTTTTTGTCTGAAAATATGGATGATATTGATTCAAACGAAATGTGGTTTATACAGGCTGGCGCTACACTGAAGGGAAAACCTTCGCCACAAGAATGAAAACGCTCGTCGCCCCAACAACTTTTGCCATCGAAAGTGAGGTAACGTACAGTTTCGTTCCGGCTACGAAATTCGGTTCGTCAATAGCGTGGTTGTTGCACAAATGAATATGTTTCATTGGACCAACGAATTTATTTCATTACCGCAATGCATTTGTTTCGTCGCTACAATGAACTTGATTCACTGATGCAATTAATTTGTTTTATTGTTGTAATGAATTTGTTTCATTGTTGCAACGAATTTGGATCGTTGTTGCAATGAATATGTTTCATTGCTGCAATGATTTTAATTCATTGCTGCAACGAATTAATGTCACTGTAGCAATTATTGTTTTGAAGTGTGTTTGAAATTATTTGTTTATTGATATTTAAATATTTCATTGGAGGTAAATGGAATTATACACTTTTAGTAATAAACTCTCGTTGGGAAGAAGATTGTGGTATTTGAGGTTTTGTGCGTCAATGTTTCCATCCAATTCTGGTCCTTACAAAAAGTACCATTTCTTACAAAAAGTACCTTTTCTTACAAAAAGTACCTTTTCTTACAGAAAGTACCTTTTCTTACAAAAAGTACCTTTTCTACAAAAAGTAACTTTTCTTAAAAAAGTATTTTCTTTAAATAAGGAGCTTTTCAAAAATTAAAATATTCCGATGTAACTTGTTGAATTTAGCATTATGTACATACCTTTTTCAACCAAATTATTTTTCTGGCTGTAAATTAGAGAAACTATTTTTTCTGGCATGACTGAAAACATTTTCCATGTGACAATAAAATTCAAGGGGTTTCGATGAGACAGCTGTTCAATTTAGTACTTGGAGAACAAATAGAGAATGTGCTATCAAAGAAGACTCGTTGATAGGGACTGGGTTGCGTGGTGTGATTTTCAAACTTCTGCTGCCGAGTGTCAAGCCAAAAGTACAAAACACATCAACTGGGAGTAAATTTTGCCAACTAAATCGATTAAAAAAAAGGGATATTCAGTGAAAAAAATCAAAATGTAATGAAGTGTTAGAGTAAAGGTATTTGTGTAGATCCCAATTAACACGAAAATTTTTAAAATTAAAGATTGCTCTCATTCTCTATATGTTTTCCTCGTAGGTCTCGGAGCTCGTTAGTACAAAAATCAACTAGTGCACACTCTTAAAGTATTACTCGGTGATAAAATTTCTTCAATTGTTTAATTTTTCATTTTTGTTATTGTTGGTTTTTCAAATGACATAAGGAAAAATTGTTGTTTATTAATTCATATCGTTTTTAATTAATATTTGTGTTTATCTTCCTGACGATGCTACCCAAAGGGCAGCGAAATATTGAAGAATATAATTAATTAAAAATTGACCAAACGCTTGAACATTTCAATTTTTTTATATTATACGAAAGGCCGGATAAATCATAACTTATTAAGTACCTTTTCTAAAAAAAAGTAGTACATTTTCATACAACAAACTGCCTTTTCTAAAAAAACTACCTCTTCTTTAACGAGTACCTTTTTTGTGAAACAAAATATCTTTTCTTGAAATAACAGTCACACTCCTAAAAAAAGGACCAATTCTAAAAAAAATCCCATTTCTTCAAAAAAAACATTTCTTCAAAACAATACCATTTGTTAAAAAAAAACCTTTTCTTAACAAAATTTCATTTCTTAATTCCGTTTCTTGTGGCCGTCGGTGGTGCAATGGTAGTGTACGCGACTCTTGTGCATGAGAACATGGGATCCTTGCTCTGACTACATTAAATTTCTTTCGACGGTGGTCACCTCGATTAGTGACGGCGACACTATCGAGTAGTTAGCCATGAAAAACCTTCTCAAAATACAGTTCGGAACCGGTGTAAAACTGAAGGTCCCAATCAGTGAGTGCAAAACTAGAACGCGCACAGCTCACTGGTTGCGAGAAGCTCCCCCTAATCCGTACATGGGCTGTAACGGGAAACCATTTATTTATTTCTACCTTTTCTTTTCTCTAATTGAGACAAGTAGCCTTTCTGAAAATAAGTACAATTTCTTAAAAAATAACCTTTTCCTAAAACGAGTACCACTTCTCTAAAAAATACCTGTTCTTAAAAAAAGTTCTTCTTTGTAAAAAAAATCATACCCTAATGGCTTTTTCTTACAGAAAGTACTTCTTCTTAAAAACAGCTCCTCTTTTTAAAAAAACATTAGCTTTTAACAAAAGAAGTACCTTTCTTTAAAAAATGACCTTTCGGGAAAATATACTACATATTCTTAAAAAGGGCTTAAAAATATACTTTTTCCTTAAAAAATCGTTTTACAAAAAGTATCTGCTCAAATATCCATTTAAATTATATATTTTTCAACGGGCGCCTTAGGCGTGTTGGGACTAACTAGTACATAATATATAGTGAAAGGAACTTCGTTCCAACCGGGTGTTCTCTGACTCCTCATTTAATTTTTATTACCAAAACTTGTAGTAAATGACATGAACGATGTACGGTTTCTAAAGGATGGCCCTACGTGGCACACAGCCAACCTTACAATCGTTCTCTTTTCCATTGTGTTCGAAAACCGTATAATCCGCCGAAACTTAGATGTCCATTGCACGCCTCGTAGCTAATAAATCGACGCAGTCGGTCACGAGATGTAGACCCAAACAATCGACAATGTACTAAAAACTTGAGTAGATCGAAAGAGGTACTGTAAGGCAACTCGTGGAAGCCAGTTGAACGATTTTGTGTTTAATTCATAAATTTCAATGAGGGGCCTCAACAATGAAATCATCATTTTAAAAAAATGCTTATTAGTTTGTTTTTAAAGTGAACTTTAATTCTAAATTTAAAATAACTGTGGAAAACTCGAATATTTTCATAAATCTGAACATGCAAAATATACATCATATATTATTACGCGCTGATAAAAACCGTCTCTGTAACATATTCTCTCAAACACAGTCTTCAAGAACCATGTATATGTTTGAAACACTTTCACAAAAATCATATATTTGCATGCCCTAACGCAAACATTAGCATGTTTACTTTCAAAGATGCATACTCACACAAGGAGCCATGTGCTGTTTTCATCCCAAACATCCATATACTTACGCCGAATTATCCGTATGCTTCCTCCCAAAACGAACGATAGACGATTGAAGGCATGAAACTAAAATGCAACAGTTCAGTCAACATAATAGACACCCAACTCAATTACACACGCATTCGGGAATATTTATGAATCACTGACTCAAAAACTATTGCAAAAAAGAATATTGCAAAACAATTTCTATGCAATAACATTATCTTAAGCTGATAAGCTTTAGCTCTCTTTGTCACTCTTTTATAAGTAAAGTAAATTAAGTAACCAGTTCACCAAACATAGCTGTATTTGCATCACAAACAAAGCTGTATTTGGATCACAAAACACATATAAAATAACATATTAATAAACATTGTGTCTTAAACATGTAATATTGATTAACAAACACAAGGTGCTTGCACACAAGTATACCTTATATACCATATATACGACAAGCTCCAAACACACGCTATAGTTGCATCCAAACAAGGAAAATATACTGCTTTTTCAGAGCGGACTATTAAAAATCAACATATGGCTCAAACATATGGCCCCAAAATAGTCGATATTGCCAATGTATAAGTGTAAAAATTCCAACTGTGTATCAAATGTATCAAAAGTATTGCTTAATTCTATTATTATTCTCTGTTAAGACAACAACCCTGAGTTGGCATTGAAATCGAAACTTCCACCAATTTAGTCAATAAAAACTTAAATCTATTGCAAATTAGAATCGCCATTTCCACCTTTTTTGATTAATTTTAGCCGTTATCCTGCTGAATATGTGCAATTAATATATTTGATACAATATATAGACGAATCTTCAACATAATCTGTTTTTTTGTTCTCCACTCTCCCACCTAAACGGCTGTCCGATCTATTTGCGAAAGCCGCTTCCACTTGTCGATGCATTATGAAAGTGTTTCTTTACTCGACGATTAAAATATAATGAACCCCAATTAAATATCAAAGAAACATCATAAACTGTTTCACTTCAAATGCCACTATAAATATTTTATCGTCAACTTCAAGTATAATGTTGTTTTAACGTTAACGTCAAATGCAATCCTTCGCCGTATATTATGCACTAAAAGTTAATGTTAATGTTACTGTTTATGTTGCTTTTGTTTATATTTAATTAATTTACTACCCAACAACTCGATACATTTTTCTTTGCCACTCTGACGTTCACGTTCACGTCCTGTGCTTAAGTGCAGTTAAGTTAGTAGCTAAGTTGTTATTAACATCACTTAACATCGAAGGAAATTGCATGCACTTAAATGTATAGCCAAGGGGTTAAAGGATATTGTGTTTTTTTCAATTAAGCGAAATCATAATACTATCAACAAAATGTTACCCTCAGACTTTAGTGTTAGGGGGAATCGTTTGCAGATGTTTTACTATAAGTCGTATCAAGATTTTTAATCCGGAGTAAAAACAGAGTCTGTTCATAAATTGAACATGCAATTATTGTTGGGTAACACTTATAAATTGACATATTTTTTGCATTCCCAAAATGTACTAAACCTTTAGCAAGATCTCATGTATTCCTATAAAATTCTAAAACTACAAGAAAAAACACAAAACAAAAAATAATCAAACAAAAAAACACAATCACATATTGATATTTATTTATTCGCTCTGTTTTTTTAGAACTAAAAATTTTTTAGTTTTAAACAATGAGAAATTCATACTATAAGCCTTACAAGGTCAGGAACATTTTTCTAATTGAAAAATGGTTGGTTTAGTTGAAAATAATAGACAATTCAGTTAAGCACACACTCACTGGCATGAATACTTTGAACTCCGTGACAAGTCCATCATCTACTGTGCCTGAATTGATACCATCGGTTGATCATCAATCGTATATATCCCTCCGATGATCGGTGACGTATGAGGCGGTAAATGGAGCGTAAGGATATGATCAGACACATATATATTTAAGACGTATATGTCAGGACAGGTACACATCTAG
The DNA here is from genome assembly GCA_963931995.1 of Phaonia tiefii. Classification (NCBI taxonomy): domain Eukaryota; kingdom Metazoa; phylum Arthropoda; class Insecta; order Diptera; family Muscidae; genus Phaonia; species Phaonia tiefii. The sequence goes on along the minus strand of OZ008369.1, from coordinate 24,486,463 downwards.
TCCATTGTATCTATTCCCAATTTGAATTTATTGTAGTACAATATTTTATTCGGCTTTGGTTTTGTCAGTGGATCGATGTCGAGTCGGTAGTGAACGGTGGATAGCATGACAATTGGCTTTTATGGCTTTGCCATGTAGCAACACAGGGCGGCGTTATTATTGTGAAAGCAAAAGGTGGTGCTATCCACACCAAGTGTTGGGTCCAACAATTGAAGGGGAATGAAGGTTTTGTTCTTCCGTACGGTGTCCACAAACGCCATATTTCGATCGATCAACATTTCTGTTAAATTATAAACTGAAAAGAAGTTCCCAGCTTAAACTGTCCTGCCGCTGGCCATATCTTTCTCCACTAATTTCATGACGACCCGTTCGCCTTGGTTCGATTCTTTTTGGCCACCTGATTTGTATACGTATAAATTATCCCACCCAAGAGATAATTTGAAATTGAATGGCAAATCCACCAAACCTTTAACCCATACTTTGAAGGTTTACTTGGAATATATTGAGTAAACCGAATTTCCCGATACGGAAATAACAGCTCATCGGCATCCAATTGACAGTAAGAGGTTTATGCCCTTCCTTATTTGGCTCTCAGCATGAGCCATACGTCGACCACAGCCGCACATGTTTTTCTTGTAGCGTCTCTGCACGAGTTTTCTCGAAGTAGATGAAGGTAGTCAAATGCTTGAAATGGTTGACGGATATGGTGGCGTTGTAAGTGGACATATTATAGCTATATTATAGCAAAAGTATGCCCAAAGAATGCCCAAAGAATGCACTCCCTTTATCCTCGTTGGTAATTGTCCAAACCCACTGTTTTTTATTGGGATGCCCTTCTTTCCGTAGAAGAATAGAATCGAGGTACGATGCGGATCAATAAGTCCCTAACTTTTCGAACTACCCTCGAAGTCATATGAAATTCAACACTGCTTCTATCAAGTCTATTAATGGACTACTGTCAAATTTTTAGCAAGTTCCGTCATTTACTTTGCGTTTAACAGGTGTTCAAAACATACAACCTCGTGCATATTTTTTTTTAAATGGAAAAAAATTAATGTCGAGTCCTCATTAAACATTATTTTTTGCGAAAAAAAACCGTCAATCAAACCAAGGAAAAGCTCGATAAATACTATGGAGACTCTGCACCATCGATTTCAATGGTAAAACGTGGTTTAGTGACCTTCGTTGTGGTCGCACAAGTACAAATGACGCTGAACGTTCTGGACGGCCAATTGAGGTCAATACACCCGAAAAAGTCGAAAAATCCACGATATGGTGTTGGCCGATCGAAGAGTGAAAGTACGTGTGATTGTTGATGCTATAGGCATTTCATATGGCGGTGTGGTTTCGATTTTAAATGATCAGTTGGGTTTAAGAAAGCTGTCTGCAAGACGGGTGCCGCGTTTGCTCTCAATTGATCATAAACGTAATCGTGTGACAACTTCAAAGCGTTGTTTGGATTTGTTTAATTGGGCTACCAATTGGTACCTCATCCGCCATATTCTCCGGATTTGGTGGAATGAGATTTAGTTCCAACGATGAAATTATTGATCTAACAAATGCCTATTTTATGGACCTCGAAAAATCCCATTTTTTGGAAGGGATACAAAAATTGGAGAAACGTTGGACTAGGTGTTTTCAGCGAAAAGGAGATTATGTTGAAAATATGTTAGGTTTTTTGCAAAATTCGGAACACTATAATAATAGTGAAAAATAATGTTAACGATTTCGGAGGACAATAATGATTTCGGTGGTGTGGTAATGTTCTTCTTAATGACCCTTTATGGGGTAATAGTTGCCACAATCTGCGAGCGTGTCCTTCCAGAGGATGTTGGATTCGTTTTCCATACTTTGCCGTCCTTTTAACAGTAAACTTGCGGCTGGAGCCTGAATCCGAATTCTTATTGTCATCGCCATTATCCACACCGACTCTTGTTCAATATCAGTAGCATCATCCAAATTGCCGTCCTTCTCTAGCACGTAGTCTTCGTTTTCCATGTACCCTCTGACGCTGCTCACAACGTAGAACGTGGTTTCAAACAGTCACACAAATTAAAGTTGGGTCTGCTCAGACGCTCAGATCCATCTGTGTATGGTTCACGAAAGTAGTTTCAAATGCTCCAACATTTTCCACAGCAAACACACTGAAAACGTTTCTTTTACTGCTCGATTATGTTCGGCACAATATCTCTGAGGCAGTCATGGACTGGAGCCGCTCAGAAATTTGCAGAATAATAACAAAAGATATTTAAAAACCGATTTGGTCTTACTAGACCCTTACGCTCATCGGAGGGATATGCAAACTCAATTCTGCAATTTACATGTGCGAATTTTTTATTCAAGTTTAGGATTATTCAGTATCTCTAGTAATGGAGAAGAGCTATTTCTATAATACAATATTTCCAAATTAAATGTGTGTTTTTTTCTTTTTAAATTTAAAAGTATTTAGAAAAATTTTATTGCATTAACTTTTCTTCTTCGAAAAATTCAAAAAAGCAAATTTTTTCTTGTGTGTTTTGCTGAATTGAGATAAGTTTTCGTTTGCATTTAGTTCGATGATTTTTTTAAACGCAGCATTCCAAACAACCGTTGATGAAGATCTGTGAATAGATCTGTGAAATAACTATACGGTTTGCCAGGTATCATGACGATGCACTTCTTTTTTAAAAAACTATATCCCTATTAACAGAGATATAGAATGATCTAGATCTTGAAATAAACCAATTCTGAGTGATCGGTATATACTCGTATGTATGTATATATTTAGTGTTGGAAACATCAGTATTGGAAGAGACCTCAACTTGTACCACGACTGCTTATTTAAAGTACAAAATATGTTAGTGTAAAACTGTAACTTGAAATTAATTACATTTTCAACAGCTGATATACTAAGTACACTCAAAGATTTTGTTCAGTTAAACCGAAACTATAAAATAAAAATAAATAAAAATTAAATAAATAAAAATATAAGTTGATAAAATCTACTTCCCAAGGACAGGAATCGATGGTTTGAATTCGTTGACAGCATAATTTCTGCGTTAAAATGTTGGAACGTAGTTCCACATCGCACGATGCGGGATGGGGGCTAAATGAAAAAAATGAAACAACTTTCTTTTAACACTATTATGCTACAACCCACTATTATCAACTATGTTGGCTACTTTTGCTTTGGTTTGTGTCTAGACTAACATATGTTGGGATATTTCTTGTTTAATGGGAAGTTTTCCAGGTGGAGCCTGTAACCAATACTTAGTTTATATTGTAGCTTTGAACCCAATAAAAAGTAAATTTAGAAAAGCCAAAGTCAAAGAAGTTTAAATAGGAACAACTTCTAATATAAATGGCTTTTCTTAAAAAATTAAAATTTTCTCAAAAAAGTACCTAATCATATTCTTAAAAAAGTACCTTTTCTTAAAAAAATACATTAGCTTAAAGATGTTTAGTCCTTTTTTAAAAATTTTGTGACATTTGTTGAAAAGGGACTAAAGGACATGTAAACAATAAAGACACATTTCTTGAGCAATTTAGACATATTTGTTTGACAATATATTTGTAGCATATACTGTGTTCAAAATAAACCGTTTCAGATTTAAATTTTAAGATTTCAAGATTTAAATTTTTATAAACGGACTAAATAATGGACATATGCAAATTCAAGATGAACGACTCTCGTCTGCGAAATCCTCCAGTAACATCTATTCCACAAAAAATTGGTAGAAAATGTGGCTATTTTGTCGAAAATAAAGATAGAGAATTTTTGTTTATGACGACCCATAATGAGGAATAAATTTGTGGAACATTCTGATATGCTATCATTTTAGTGTAAATGTTGGGTATTTTTTGAACAAAGTGCGAAAAGGACCCATTTGAATATTCTGCGAAAATAATCTCTGTCAAATTTCATAACAAGAATTCGTTCAATTCAATATTTGTTCTCGATTTTCAAATTTATCTCGGACAGTATCGGATAAAAAAATTCAAATTTGCTACGCCCATAAAAAAAAATATGAAGCCTGTGTTAGATAACACGGGCGCATAGGTCAGACGTAGAATACGTTAGTCATTTTGCAATTAAAATATATGAATTAAATATAATTTTTGATAAATGATTTAAATCTATCAAAATTTATCTTTAATTTTTATGTTAAAAATTGAGGATAGTTTTTAACAAAATTTGGGCACACTTTTATATCAATTCGATGCACTTTTGAAAACAAGTGTAAATACTGCATGTGGCAACACCGGTTCTGTAATGTTCACATAAAACATGCATTGTCATTATACTTCTTCTCTTTCTCACACGGGTTCTGTGATGAACACACAGATAATCGTACTGCTCTTACACATGATGTTATAATACATAAAATACAAAGCATATGAAAATTAATACAAAATTTGAAGGAGTTAAATTTTGATTTACTTATAGAATCAAAAAAATTATATGTAGCAATATAATTATTTAAATACAAATCAAAAGAAGACATATTACATATGATACGACCATACTTGAATTTTCTTCAATGCATGCATAAAGTATTAAAAACTTATAATGAAAGTGACAAACATTTTCTCAAAATTTTGTGCTCCAGATCAACACCCCTACCTTACCGTATAACGTATTCTACGTTAAAATATGTCGCTACACAGCGGTCTAAATTTTTTCGGTTTGACTATACTCAACTAGTGTGATCATTTGTCGTAGGAATCGTCCACCCCAAAATTGGAGTTGCACAGTGTTATCTAAATTTATTGAAACAAAAAATCAATATTCTTGTCAAAATGTGATATCTTCACTTAATTGTGAATAAAAGCGAAACGCGTTCATAGATTTTCATGATTTATGTCTCAATTTGTTTATAGGTTATGTGACTTTACGTGACAGTAAAAAGCCAGTACGCAAAGGAATGATATTTCGAAAATAGGAGGCTATAAAAATGGAACTTCAGAATGTAAACTATTAAATTCCAAGTTTCGGATGCTGCAAAAAAAAAATCTGGCTGTTTTTTTTCAATTTCTTTTCAAAAATAGATTACACAATACAAACTTTAAATAAAAATAAGTTACTTGTTCACAAATGCAATTACTTGTTCACAAATGCTCACAAATGCAGGATGCTCACAAATGCTCACAATGCTCACAAATGCATTGCTCACAATGCTCAAATGCTCACATTGAAAATGAACTTAAGAAAATGTACTTTGAAATGTACTTTGAAATGTACTTAATGTACTTTGAAATGTACTTAAGAAATGTACATTTCTTAAGTACTTAAGAAGAAATGTACTTAAGAAGAAATGTACTTAAGAAATGTACTTAAGAAGAAATGTACTTAAGAAATGTACTTAAGAAAGAAATGTACTTAAGAAATGTACTTAAGAAATGTACTTCAGAAATGTACTTAATGAAATGTACTTAAGAAATGTACTTTGAAATGTACTTAATGTACTTAATGCACTTTGAAATGTACTTAAGAAATGTACTTTTTTTAAGAAAATGTACTGTTTTAAAAAAAATAAGTTACTTGTTCACAAGTAAAATAAAAAAGCATTTTTTAAAAATAAAAAAACATTTTTTGAAGAACTGTTAAAAAAAAAAGAAAAGCTGGGACGAGAGTTGAACCAACAACCCTCAGACTCCAACGCGCAACCCTTTACCCATCAGGCCACAGCGACCTTAGATGAAGTGTGACAAAATTCATATAAATGTATGAACACATGAAAGTATGTACATCTAATCATTCTAAAGTACTTACCTATTATAAAGAACAATAAAGATTTTCAACATGGAAATTCACCACACGGCAAAAGGAGTAGTTTAGTATAAAACTACAAAAATTAATGTGAAAATGTTATGAGTTTTTTACGTTTCCAATCATAAAATTTTTTCCAATCGACCAATTTCGCTGATTTTCAATACCAAACTGCTCAGGAATACGTGGAACATTTTGGCCAAAAACCAAACCGCGTTATCGCCGATTGAAGTCGTGAGAATGTTTTCAACAGACGGACAGACGGACATGGCTATATCGACTCCGGTTGTTATAAGGATCAATAATATATTTACTTTATGGGGTCGCAAAGCCTTATTTCTATATGTTACAATCAGAATGACAAACTGATATATACCCTCTATCACTTACAGTGGAGGGTATAAAAAAACTTTTAAAATATGACCAGGTCTAATCTACATACATTGTTATGGTCGTACATACGCTACCCAAGTTCACACAATTTTCGTTGCTCTCTTGCTATCTCACTTTTATATACGTTTAATCACGTCTGAGAGTGCTTCGCACCCACCCAAGGCAACTATTCGCTGCCGCTACATCAGTGTGTGTTTTTGTTTGCAGTCTGACAATCTGTGTTTCGCAGTCGGACAAATCTGTGTTTTATATAGGGGTGGGTCACCCTTATCATTTAGGGATATGAAGAATAGATGTTGGCTGATTCTGAGACCTACCCGATATGCACACAAAATTTCATACAAATCGGTCCAGCCGTTTCGCTGGAGTTTAACGCAAAACAATCTGTGATCGCAGTCGGACAAACTGTGTTTGGATGTATTCACTTTGTGATTTTAGTCCCTACCCGCGCCTATAGATGTTAACACATCATAATAAACCTCTTCCTAAAAAGACTACCACTTCTTTAAAAAGTACCTGTTCTTAAAAAAGTACTTCTTTGTAAACAAGTTCATACTCTTATGATAAAAATAGTGTATTTTTTTTAAAAATAACATTAGCTTTTAATAAAAGGAAGTACGTCCCTTTAAAAAAAATTGTCTTTCCGGGAAAATATAATACACATTCTTACCAAAAGGACCTAAAAATATACTTTTCTTTTACGAAAAAAATTAATTCTATATAAAAAATTTTTCCTAAAAAAAGTTCATCATTTTACAAAAAGTATATTTTCTTAAAGATCCATTTAAATAAGGGTATTTTTCAATGGCCGCCATAGGCGTGTTGGAACTAACTAGTACATAATAAAGGGGTTTTCAACAGAGACGCTACAAAAGAAAATCGATAGGGACAGCAAACGACGCCATATTTTTTCCCGCTCTTTTGCCATTTGTCTTCAGTAAGGTTTGCCATTTCATCGTGGAAAGATATACGAGCCAACAACGAGTCGAAATTATTAAAATTTACTACCGAAATTTGGAGTCAGTGGCCTCAACTTTAAGAGGCCAACTTTAAGAGGCCTCAACAATCAGCGATGAGGCTCATTTCTGGCCGAATGGCTTCGTCAATAAGCAAAATATGCATTATTGGTCAGACAGTAACCCACACGTAATCCATGAGTCATCATTGCATCCCGAAAAAATTACGGTTTGGTGCAGTTTATGGGCCGGCGGCGTCATTGGGCCGTACACACCGGCACATTAATCGCTACCGTTCAATGATAACCGAATATTTTTCGCCCCAGTTGGATAATATGGACTTGGAGGACATGTGGTTTCAAAAGAACGGCGCCACAAGCCAAACAGCGAATGCCACAATCAATTTATTGGAAGCCAAGTTTGGTGAACGTGTTATCTCACGAAATGGCCCAGTCGATTGGCCGCCTCTGTCGTGCGATTTGACGCCGTTAGATTATTTCCTGTGGGGTACGTCAAGTTTATGGTCTATGCCAACAAGCCAGCGACGATTGGTGAACTTCGGTCGAATATCGAACGTGAAATTGCAGCAGTATCGGCCGATTTAGGCTTGATAACCGTCGAAAATTGGGTTCAGCGTCTAGACTTCTGCAAGCGTGCCCGTGGCGGACATGCAAAATAAATCGAGTTCCATACATAATGGCATCGAACGTACTTTCACAGGAATAAAGAATTTCATTGGTATCTAAAACCGGTTTTATTTGAAAACCCCGTTATATAGGGAAAGGAACTTAATTCCAACCGGGAATCCTCTGACACCACATGTAATTTTATTTTAAATTTGTGTTGTAATATTGTTGTATTTTATTTAAATAAATCAATGGCATCTACATATATAAATATACACGTCTTCTCTTTGGAGAAATTTAATACTTTGGAATGATATTTATATATATCTTAAATCGTTCATTGTGACAAAAAGGCCCGTAGTAAATTATTTATTTAAATTTAATTCACGTTTCTCATATGTTAAGAATGCCCTGACACTACTAATTGTTATTCATTAACTTGTTTCATATATTTTTAATGAACACATAATATTTAAGTACGGAAAATTGAATCAATTAATTTTGACAAACATTAAATGCTCCGTTCATAGAAACATTTTAAATACATTTTTTTTTTAAATTTTGTATAGGCATAAGAAACTTATCATCGACAAAAACCACTTGTAAAATGTTATAATATTTTTCATTCATTATTATTTTTTTTGAATATAATAATATATGTACGTTTTAATTTCGGTCAAATACACCACAGCGATTTGTTTTGTGGTTTTCCAATTAATATTTTTTATTTAACATAAAAACCAACGCAAAATGTTACGATATTTACTATAGAAATGCTGTAAATAGATTTCAGGTAAATAAATTTTGAACGAGGGTGCAGTTAAAAAGGTTCGACGCTACCAAAATTGCTGTTCCTTTTTTGACAAACATTATCCACAAAATTCTAATTATTTTTCGTTGGTTCATATATTCCGAGGCTGCCAAAAATTATGGTACAAATAATCATTTTTTTATATAATTCGCATTTCAGCATAATTATGAAAGACCGAAAAAAATGCTTCCCATTACATAAAATTAAGGGCCTGGGGAGAGCTTCTCAAAACCAGTGAGCTGTGCGCTTTCTAGTTGTTACACTCACTGCTTTGAACCCAGAGTCTTACACCGGTAATTTTAAGAAGCTTTACTCATGGGTAAGTACTGGATAGTGGCGCCATCATTTAGCAAGGTGACGGTTATCGACGAAGATGTAATTTGGTGAGGGCAGGGATCGAACACACGTTCTTACGTACAAGAACCGCGCACACTATCCATTAAACCACGGATGGCCACATATCAAAAGTATGCACATTAGGGTGATGACTTTTTAATTTTTTTTCTCACAAATTATTTCCTGTTGCACGACTGAATGAAGTTTTGCCTATTAACGACTAAAATAACGTTTATTCCATTTAAATATTGAAAAAGGTCACGTACAAACCACTTTGAAATGATATTTATTTGAAAACATTTAAATTTTTTCTTTTTTTTTTAAATCATATAAATCGAAAACGGAAAAAAGTGTCAAGTCTTATAACTTTGACGAAAAGCCACATAACCTATGAACAAAATGAGACATTGATCATAGAAATCGATGAACATCTTTCGTTTTTATTTACAATTAAGTGAAGGTATCTCATTTTGAATCGAATGTATCTCTTTGGAAAAAACGATGACGACTTTTTTATGATTCTCAGAATTAAAGAAAATTAGTGAGAAACAAAAGGTTATGCAATTTTTATGTTTGTAGTAGGAAACTAATAAACTCTTATAAATTTATGCTGAATTGCTCTTCGGGTTCTTTTATGGTAGCTACTCCGTTTACATTCAGTTTTAGGGGGAAAAGGAAAGTGCATTTTTTTTATTGATATGTGTTTTTCAGTTGGCTACCTGCTAGGGATGATTTTTTTTACAGAAACCACGTTTATGAGCGATTATTATTTTGAAAGTTTTGACAAATTTACAACGTGCACGTGCTGAATCAGGTATATAGCCACCGTAAAAAAAGATGCGCCCATTTATAAGTACTTGTCAGTAAAATATTGAAAAATACATAGCATAAATAGGTGTTCATTGATCGATTTGTGTCATTCAACTAGTGGCGACGAACACGAAGAGAACAAGTAATTTAGTTTTTTAAAAGTGAATAGTGAATTATAATTAAGGCCTTTAATAACGGCAAGGCCTTTTCCATTTAAGTTGTTTAGTAGAATACAACATGTCATTCAAAAAGAGCTCTTCTAACACGGAGAAGTACAAGGAAACCTGTACAAAGAACCTAGTCCAGTTTCAAGCGCCATCAAGAAGAGGCAACGTGACAATTGTAGAAGCACCATTAAGTGAACGGAGTCGCATGCCCCTGAAAACCCACGTCGTTGGACGCTTCAAATTTCTTGAGTCCACTGCCAAAGGACGGAGAGAGAGGATAGGTATAGAGGTTAAAGCCCTATAGAGCAAAACATTGAACTTCCCGCATATATCTAGGAAGGAACTGTTTGACATGACCTAGGTAAAAGGCGATTGGATGTGCAAAGAGGATGAGAACCTCTACAAACTGCAAATTGAGAGCAAAGGCCGTGTTGGTTATTCTAGCGGCAAACCTGGTGGTGCCAATACCATCCACCCATCCAAGCGAAAGAGGGCAAGGGAAGCGACTGTGTTAACACTTACCAGTTCAGCGATACCTGATTGTTCCGAAAGTAGCACGGACTCATTCGACAACAGTACAGTTAGTCCTTGGGAGGATGACAATGCAGCATCAACCAGCAAAAGGAAGCATAACCCAACAGACATTGCAAGACGCCTTGTTACAAGCTCAAAGCTATCGTCCCACGGAGCAGCAACGGTGTGCCTCCACCTTTCCGCTGAGGACATTGAAATCCCAACCCCATGTCAGTCAGGAATCCACAAGCCTATCTACAAGGAAGCTGCTCGGGTGAAGAAGTACTTGGTAAGCACGCTTTTTCTGGAGAAGTGGAGCATGAACTTTGACGGCAAACACATTGAGAGCTTTGAATATCAGGCCGCGGTCCTCAAGAATGGATCTAAGGAAATTAAGTTGACTGCGCTCAAATTGAAAGATGGGAAAGCTCAAGCAATCACAGAAGGACTCCAGAATGTGTTAGATGAGTTCAACCTATGGGGGTCAATTGTGATGATTGTTGCCGATACAACAAGCATGAATACCGGCAAAAAGACAGGCGTTGTAGTTCCCCATACCCCAAATCCAAGTTAATCAGTTGCCAGCACCATGTGCTGGATCGCGTTCTTCGCGTTGTCATGGACGATGAGCTTCATGGGTGGACTAAATCACTAAACATCGGGTACTTCTTTGTGCAGGATTTGATGAGCAATTATGATCAATTGAAAGCAGCCTTCAGCAATGGTAAAACTGAGATTAGGTAAACAGGCGGCTGGAGAGACGACATGATGTTTCTCTTCCACCTCACTCGTGTCTTCCGTTACTTCACTGAGAGGAGTGAGATCCCTTTTGTAAAGTTTAAGCAGATTCCAAACATTTGAAATGCACTCTGGAACTCTCGTGTCATTCTAGCTCGTCTTGCGTTTATTTTGATGCCTGAAACCCTGATGCCTCAATTGTTCAGCGCTGAAGATTTTGGAAGAACTATCTGTAGCTTTAAAACACTACCCAACAGCTCTCAAATGCTTGAAGACCCACTGGAAAACAGATGAATCTCCAATCAACATTGCCCGAAGCAACCAGTGTTGTGAGCGTGCGATCAAAGTTATGCAAGACTTATACAACTCCTGCCGCAACAAGGACAACCTATCACTGAGATTCATCCTCTCCAATGACAACGTGAATATTTAACTTCTTTGTGTGTTTGATGATCCTATGTACTGTTACATATATGTGGCTATAAAGCTTGTATTCAATTATATATCTGCTTACAGCGACTTCAAAAAATTGCCAAAATGCTGATAAATAAAAATTTTAAAATCATTTTGTGCGTGAGGTTTTTTTTATCGAATCACCTTATATGTAAGATTTTATCTAATCTTAAATAAAAACTCATCAAATTATGATACAGGGATACGAGGTTGTATAAAAGTCATCACCCTAATGCACATCTGATTTAAGCTGAACGTATGTATTTTACACTTCAAGTGACATTTTTTCTGTAATGGTATTGAAGTAATATTGCCCTCACACTGTAGCTTCATCGAATTTAGAATACCGTAGAACAAATTTAAAAATTCCACAAAATACTAACATTCAAAATTCCGTAATTAGATCTGGGAAAACATTCGGTGGATAGAAGATTTGTTTTGAGAAAAATTCCTTTTATGCCAAAAATGGGGACTGCCACCGCTTTTGCAGAAATGCAAAAAAATAGTACACACATGATTTAATTGTAATGTCGATCTTATTTGAGATTAATTAATGTTTTTTTTTCTATTTTTTGCAGACACTTAAGTTGAGACAGTACTGCAGGCTTTTACAAATCTAGTCATTGAGCGATACTCAGTTGAAAAATACGTCAAAGTGATCTAAATGTTTTATCGAAATGGTCGTTATGCAAACAGAGCATTTCGCGCATTGAGTGCGTGATTTTTATGGTCAACATAACCGACCATCCGAGTCAACAATCAGATGTTTGGTGCAAAAAATTTATTGAAACTGGGTGAGTAAAAAAACTGACACCACCCGTGCGTTTTCGTGCAGATAGTTCGGCCTGCAATATTGCCGCTGTGGAACAAAGTATGGATCTGGCGACCATAACCTCAATTCGACTTCGTACACAGCAATTAAAACTTTCCTACAGCACTGTTCAGCAGATTTAACAAAAACTCAAGTTTTACACACCTACAAAACCCAATTGATCGGGAACTGAAGCCCGGAGACCATTTGCAGCGCCATATATTTACTAATTCGATACTTGAACAACTTGAAATTGCTGCCGATTTTTCAAAAATAAAGTCATCATGAGCGATGAGGCACATTTTCACCTAAGCGTATGCGTTAACAAGCCACACCACCGCATTTGGGGCACTGAAAATACGAGATCCCAAAAAATAGCCGACCTAAAGTGTATGTATATGGTGCCAGTAGTTTGAAAAAAATTCAATGAGTGTTCGAACTCCAGGGCGATGTGTTAACACCTTTTTGTTACACAGTACGTGTTCGATTTTTATGAACACATTAGTAAATGTTACATTGGAAAATAAAAAACAGCGTTCAATCATATGATGACGTTACATTTAAATAATATTAATAGTAAAATTTTTTTAAAGACCAGTGTTAGCACATGTGTCATTATTTTCGTGCTTAATACTTTTTGTTTTATTCCCACAAAAAAAAGAGAATGCAAAGCAACAGACACATGTACATACACACATTGTTATGTTCGTACATATGCTACACAAGTTCACACAATTTTCGTTGCTCTCTTGCTATCTCATTTTTATATACGTATAATACGGCATTATTCTCTTTTCTCTGAGAGTGCTCCGTACCCACACAAGACAACTATTCGCTGCCGCTATATCAGTGTGTTTTTTTGACGTATAATACGTCTTACCTTACGGTATAGGGAGTCATGTCAGATTGCTATTGTTGTAATCTTTATTTCATTGATTATGAGGAAACGGCGAGATAACTTTTTTTAAAAATTTTTTGTAGGTAAATGAAGATGTTATCTTTGGTTTGATATACATTTCATATTGGTTGATATCTTCCTAATATTTAAATTTCTCAAATGAAAATTGTTTAAACACATACACTCAAACATATGTGTGGTGTTTGGTTGAGTGTTTGAGTTTGTAGCGTGAACACAAACTATGCTGTTGTTTCAGTGTGGACATGAACCTTCGGCTGTTGTTTTGATTGATGAAATATTGAAATTTCGTATATTTACTTATGTATTTAAGTGAAATAAAATGTCAAATGTGAATTTGAATTTAACATGGATATATAATTATAAAAAATATAAATCAAATTGAGTTGCGTCTGTTATTTATCATTTATCCTTACTCGTTTAATTTAAAAACATATTTAACCTATTTTACCTACCATAAGCTTATGTATATTATCAAAGGTAACTATCAAATAAATAAATTCATTTGCTTATGTTATTTATCATTTATTGTTATATATGTTTTCTGTCTTATCGGATGGCGTATTCTACGTTAAACTTAATGGCCGTGTCTCTGACATAGCCTACAGGGACAGTCCGTGGCCGAAGGCCTCGGACAACTGTCTGCTGTATTTTGTTTTTTGCAGTCGGACAAATCTGTGTTCTATATGAACACACCTTATCATTTAGGGCTGTGAGAAATAGATGGTGGCCGATTCTGAGACCTACCCCATATGCACACAAAATTTCATACAAATCGGTCCAGCCGTTTCGGAGGAGTTTAACGCCAAACAATCTGTGTGATCGCATTCGGTCAAACTCTGGCGGACAAACTGTGTTTGGATGTGTTCACTATGTGAGTTAAGTCCCTACCCGCGCCTATACATCATGTTAACACATCAAAAAAGAGGTGCAAAATTAGAAAACATACTCGTATGTTTTAAGTTTCAAGGCGCCCCGTTGTTAGTATTTTTATTTGAGGCACCAAGCGTAAACAATGTCGGTGAATTTTTGTGAACATGAAAAAAATTGGTGACCGTTATGTAATTCATTATTTGCATTTGAAAGGCCCCAGATTAAGCAATATTAAAGCCAAGCCCTGCGTTTTCTACTGTACAATTTTGGGTACCATAGCTTAAACGAGGCCGTACGAGCTGCCAAGATGAACACCGTACTGGTCGACTAATTGAGGTGTCCACGACAGAAACGGTTATGAAAATCACCAAAATGGTACTGGATGATCGTCGACTGAAGGTGCGCGAGCTAGCCGAAATGATAGGCATTTCAAAAAGACCTATATATCGTATATTGACCGAAGATTTGAAGCTGAAAATGCTGTGTGCAAGATGGGTACCGCACTTGCTTTCAATAGAGCCACAACACCGTCGTAAAGATGTTTCAGTAGAGTGTATGGCGATGTTTCACCGCAAAAAAGCCAAATTTTTAAGTCGATTTATAGCCATGGATGAGATATTGGTCCACCACTTCACACAGTCAAAGCAGTAGGCTGGAATGGGAGAATCGTGTCCAATGAAGGCGAAGGTGGTTCCGTCTGCAGGAAAGGTCATGGCGCCTGTTTTTGGGGGATGCACATGGGCTAATTTGTATTCATTATCTTCAGAATGAAAAAACCATCAACGGCGAATATTATGCTAATTTATTGCAGCGTTTAACTGATGAGGTTATGGAGAAAAGACCGGATTTGGCGATAAATAAAGTGATGCATATATCCACCATTTGCAATGGGCAATATTAATGAACTAAAGTTCGAATTGCTTCACCACGTACCTTATTCGGCAGATGTAGCAGCCTCTGACTATTTTGTATTTCCAAACTTGAAAAAATGTCTCGGTGGTAATAGATTTGCCAACAATAATAGATTTGGAGTTTCCGGTTTATGGCTATTTTAAGGAGTTTAACAGTTCTTACTATAAACAGGGTATCGAAGCTATTGAATATCGCTGGAAAAAGTGTGTCGAGCTAAATGCAGATTATGTTGAAAAACAAAGAAAATGTATCACAACTTTTTTGTGTCTTCTTTGTTAGGTCGGCTAGTTTTGGGGCCGCCCTCGTAACTCGCTACGTTTGTTATTGTTTAAAACTGGTACATACTTGCTTTGTTTTAATCAATAATTTTATAACGCCAAAATTCATCACATCAAGAAAACTTTTGAATTTTCATTAGTGTCATACATAAATTCAGGGTGGTTCATTTAAACCTTCCCCATGCTTTTGGCAAAAACAAAATACAATTTGTTGCTATGACATGATTGACTGTTCTATTTCGAATCGTGAAAATTTGTTTTGATCACTTGTGGTATATGACATCGCGAAAATGGCCGCCGCCAGAGCGTGTGAGGCAATGTGCGCGTATTTCCGCGTTTTCAATCAATTATGGTAGTGATTCGGGCTGTTCATGCCAAATATTGTCTTTGGGAAGTGATGCCACCATATAGTACTGATCTAGTATCTTCGGATTTTCATTTCTTCTGGAGTCTACAAAACTTTTTGGATTAAAAATACTTCAGTACAGAAGAGGACATACAAACCGAGGCAATAGCGTATATTTGTGGGACGGACCAGCCATTCTAAGAATCGATGATCGAAATGTTGTCTGAACGATGGCATAAAGTCATTGAACATGATGACACCTACATAAAAGATTATAATTAATTACACTGTGCAACAGTGGGTTTCGGGCCTCAACCAAACAAAAAAATTGTGAAAGTACTTGGACGTGGTATCACAAAACCCCGCTCGGTTTTGCCCCTAAAATAAATTGCGGTAGCTGTCTTCAGAAGAAATGTAGCTTATAAATAGAACAAAAAAACCGAAATGAATTCCTTGCCAGCCTAATAAGTGCTACATGTGTAATTTGAATTAAAACAAAAAACCGAAGCCACCGGTGTTTGCCAGAATTGAGAACCGAAAACCAGTTTATTGAAAACCTGATATCTCGACCAAACCAAAACCCGGTTTTTGGGCACTCAGTTGGAATACGACAATTGGCACCACTATGTGCTGTTCGTTAGGTATCTTCAAATAAATAAATATAAACAGAATGACTTCTTATTTTCTTCTTCAAGCTCAAGACCATTCTACATCTCTATTAATAGAGACATAGTTTTTTTATAAAAGAAATTTTGCAACATGCATCCTCATGATTCATGCCAAGGCTTAGAGTTATTTCAGATCTAGCAAGAGATCTTCATCAGCGGTTGGTTGGAATGCTACTTTTGAAAAATTCATTAAAGTAAATGCAAACACAAACTCGTTTTAATTCGAAATTTCCCATAATGCAAGTGTACGAAAAATATCGCAATCAAAACACATAAGAAAACTTTAGGAAAAATTTTTTTCCATCTCCAGAGAGCCATCGGTTCCCATTAGACAACATAATTCATTCAACACAATTCATACAGGTAATAACAATTGCCTGCAGTTTCGTCGTGCTCTCCGTTCAAATGCATCAAGGATGATTGTTGTTTTTGAAATTCTGAAATATTCTGAATATTCTGCAAAAGTTTTGAAGTGTTAACATCTATAGGCACGGGTAGGGCAATCTATCAAAGTGAACACACGCAAACAACACAAAGCGTTAGCATCACATACGTGGTTGTTGTAGAACAATAGTCTCTGCCTGTAAATAAGTATGATGGTATTGATGTAACAGCAGCGAACAAACAAGCAGTTCGCCGTCGCCAAAGAGTATTAAATAGTATGGAGAACTCGTGGAACGAACTGTATGACTCAAATGCACTGGCGACATCTGGCGAATGATTCGAAACGTATTACCCTCTTTTTGTCATACATTGGTCCATTCATAATTGTGATGTGAAATATTGGTGCCTTTTGAAACATTTATGCTTTTTGTGTTGTGTGTGTTGTGACATTGTCGAAATGTGAATTTATATTGAACTATTCTATAAAGAGACTAAGACTCGTTTATGTTCTTTTACTCAGACTCTCTATATGAGAGTGGAAAAAGAGTGCAAAAAGTTATCTATAATATTTTATACTTTTACTCGCCCGAGAGTTCGAACACTCATTGATTTTTGTTGTATAAAAAAAATGTGTTGGTTAATAGAGATATAGAATGGTGTGGACCTGAATAGTAAAATAAACCAGTATAAGTAAAAAGGCCGAAGAATATCATCCCTGATAAATATAATAATTTCGCATTAGTAATAGGGTTGAACTAACGGAATGGAGCAAGGCCCCCCTTTGTTGAGATATGGAGGACAATCTTGTCTCAGATATGTAAAGTATGTTGGGAAAATTGAGAGATCACTTCCCTGCTTTATTTGTCCCAGGAGACTTCAATATAGATAACGGTGTTGAGCACATACAGGACGATGGCGTTGACGGCCCCTCCTAAACAAAGCGAAGGTAGAAACGCAATTTCCTGGCTTAAGAACAGCAAAGCCACTGGTGCTGATGGGTTGACGATTTGGCTGTTTAAGGCTGGCGGCTACAAGTTGGAATGGTGCGTGCACCATATTCAAAATTCGGCTAGACGATGATTGGAGTATTAGCATGGTGTGTCCAGTTTTCCAAAAGGCGAACCGATTATATATACCACCTATCGTGGAGTAAGATCCATCTCCCACAAGATCCTCTCGAGCGGAATGCGCGAAATACCAAAGCCATTTGTTGCAGAACTGATCGGAGCTTATCAATGTGGCTTTACGCCTGGAAAGTCTATTATACAAGGTGGCGCAAAAGTAATCCTCCTATCAGAAAATGCTATAAATTTTGCGATTGGCCCCTAATGTCAGTTCTGTTTTGACATTTGTGTAGTAAACACATGCGAAATACACGTTAATAAACAATGTTATGCTACACTGCTCCAGAACGCGGAATATTGCTGACTATTTATTTGACCAATAATCGGTCGGTGACTTTGGCACAACGTGAATTTCGTCGCAGATTTCCTGGCCGTCCAACGCCTACTGGTGAAACACTGCGACGTTTAGCCGCTCGCCTCGAAGAGACTGGCACAACACGAGATGCTGCCAGGCGTGGCAGACCCCGGAGTAGCCGTTCTGCAGAGAATATTGCTGCTGTAGCCGAGGATGTCATGGAAGCGCCGTCAACATCGACCAGACGACGTGCCACGCTACAGAGCAATGATCAACGAGTTCTTTTTGCCGCAACTTGATGAATTGGGATTGGAAAACATGTGGTTCCAACAGGACGGTGCAACGGCACACACTGCACGTGCCACAACCGATATGCTGAAGGATGCATTTCCCGGGCGCCTAATCTCCCGTTTTGGCGATTTGCACTGGCCAGCAAGATTGCCTGATTTGACGGCTCCAGACTTCTTTTTGTGGGGCTTTTGAAGTCGCGGGTTTATGTCAACAAGCCTCAGACTCTTGCAGCTCTTAAAGACAATATCCGTCAAGAATGTGAGGACCTATCGCCGGAAGTTTTGCCCAAGTTATGGAAAATGACATAAAAAGGGCTCAAATGACAATCATCTGTGTCGGCGGCCATTTACATGACATCATATTCTCGACTTGATGTAAAAAAAATTAAAAGACCAAATAAAAATAATCCACACGAAGAGTCAAAGTTTTTAATTTTTTTTTTAAATTACAGCCAAAAAACATCGGAAGTTTACTTTTGCGCCACCTTGTAGATAGATCGACAAATACTGGAGAAAGCCCACGAAAAGCATATCGACACCTACTACCCATTTGTACATTACAATGATACTATCGTTAGACCGATGCTGGAAAAACAGCTCCAAGCTATGTCGGACCTTGGTATTTTTGGTAAGGTCACACGATTCTGCAGAATGACACAGACTGACACGAAATCGTCAGTAAAGTTTGGTAAAGATCTCACCGAACCATTTACTACGCGGAGAAGCCTCGGTGAAGGCGACAACCTGTCATGCGATCTCTTCAACATATTAATTGAAATAATCGTAAGAAAATCAGGAAGTCGACACGAATTAAACAATCTGCAGCCATAGACACATGGGGTCGCACACGATCTTGATTTAGAAATACAAAAAAAAAATAACAAGCCTGTGTTAGATAACACGGGCGCATTGGTCAGACGTAGAATAATTTTTGATAAATGATTTAAATCTATCTAATATATACGCATACAGCATACGCATAGATTAGCTGCTTTCCAACTACTTCCCAATTTATTCACAGAAATGTGTTTAGGAAAAACGCCATTGATATAGTGAGCGTATCCATCGCCAATCCTTTGTATTAATGTACATACACACACATTTACACGGTGCACGCAGAAGTAAACAAACGACAGCAAAGATCTGTAAACTTTCAAGCACACACAAGTGTTCCCCTCCAAACGAACTAATAACCGACCGATCCAACAAAACGAAATGTACACACACACATTTACACGCGGCTCGATAAATAAACAACGCACAGCAAAGCCAAAATCATTTGATTTCACAACAACAACAAAAACAACAGCGGCATTTACAAACCAACAACAGCGGCATGTACAAAAAAAGTCTAAAATATCATGCTCTTAAATATTTATTTCCTTAACTACATAAAACTTTTATATATAGACATATAATTTTTTTAATGTAATTCGAAACAAAACATATTACCAAAACTGAGTAACATATAAAAATTGCTAAAATATGTTTTAATATTTAAGTAAAAGTGGGTGAAAGTTGACAAACATTTTCGCAAAATTTTGTGCTCCAGATCAACACCCCTACCTTACCGTATAACGTATTCTACGTTAAAATAAAAATGGTTTCTAATAACATCCCACGAGGGGATTCTGGAGAGCTTCCACAACTGGAACCTTCAGTTTTGTGTCGGTTCCGAACGGTATTTTGAGAAGCTTCTTATGGATAAGTACTCGATAGTATTGCCAACACTAAGCGAAGTTACCGTCGTCGAAAGAAATATACGGTAGTCAGAGCAGGGATCGAACCCGCGTTCTCATGTCAGCTAAAGTGGGTTTGGCTGTAAACAAACACAAGAACAAATTAATGGTTTACATAAGTAGAACATACCCCCGATTGGTTGGAATGGTGAACGTTAATAACCGTTGCAACTCAGGGACAGTGGACGAATATATTTACCGTGATCTTCCGTGAACAGAGCAATATCGCCAACCTAGAAATCAAACGGACTATTTTGCTTGCAAACATGGTGTTAGTTCGGGCTATGCAAGCACTTCAGAGAAAAGACCCTCTCCAGCGACACAAAGTTCCACCTATATCAGAGTCCCATACAGTCGGTCCTGCTTTATGGTGTAGAATTCCTCATTAGAGTTTGCCACAAACTCATTAGAGGTTGTTACAACCGAATAACAAATTAATTTAAAAAAAAAATACAAATCGAGAAATTAACGTCATTTATATAGGGTAATCTTTAGGGTAACAGAGTTGTTATACGTGCTACTTCCGACCTTTTTGAAGTTCCTGCCGTCATGAGCCGGCCAACATACCAATTCTGTCGAGTTGTATCTGTTGATTTACCTAAACCGTTTTATACACAGCCAATTGCAGCATATCTCCAACGACCAACATTGAACAACTTCAAAACTCTTGATATCTGTTGGGGCATTTTCTGCAAAATATGTAACACGTTTCAATACGAAATCCATAATTATAATATTTTTACTTAACTTTCATAATATCGGTAAAAAATTCTTTATATTCCCGCAACAGCAACAATTATACATCCTTTATCTCCTTTTAATATAATATTTGTATTTCAAATTTTATATGTCAGGTTTGAGTTACGTCGAAATATGTGTAGGTAACCGAATTGAAAATAAATTCGATTGCATCTACAGAATTCATAACAAATTCGGTTACAGCAATCGAAGTGTCGACAAATTCAGTCGTTGCTAAATTCGGATATGACGGAATTGATGCAAATTCGATAGTTACAACCTAATTGATGCCAAATTCAAATGTTGCAACTGAATTGATGCAACATTCGGTTACTCCCACCGAATTTGGTAACAATTTCGGTTTTCGCACCCGAACTAATTCAAAATTAGTTTGCTATAACCGAAAATTTTGAAAATCTAGTTGACGTAACGAATATAATTGAAGACTCAGTTGTTACAAACGAACCAATTACGAAACGGGGTTGGTGCAACCGTATTTTGGTTGTGGGGACTAAATTCGTTAGCGACAACCTCAAGTCGTTTGTGGCAACCGCTATTTGGTTGCAACGACCGAATTTACACCTTCTACAACCTCTTTTAAAAAAAATTGTTCTCTCGGTGCATGAAGGATGTTTATTGATAACGATCACATATAAACAATTATTAAGATGTAAAATTTAAAAATAATTTCAATAATTTGCATTTAAAAATTTGTGTATAATCCCAACTGCAACAATTGTCAACGACAAACTGAAAATGTTTGTACTAAACTCTTTTTCATGTGAATGTTTGAGAAGTTAACACTACACGCTAAAAAATAACGGCCCCAGCAACATATTGCAGGGACCTTGTACATGTTTGCACGCATTGTTGTCTTGAATAGAAAATCTGCTGATTTTTGTTTCTTTATGGTTTGTCGTAGCAGTTTTCAACAAATAAAGAAACATTTGGGTAACAAACACGTGTATTATAACATGTTAACCAATGTGTCCCAAACATGATATATTGAATAGCAAACACAATATGTTTGGACACAAGTATACTATAATTGCGACAAGCTACAAACGTGTTATATTTGCAACTTACAAGCCTACAAATTCAGAAACCTTTTTTTAAGTGCAAAATGGTTGGTTCTGTTGGAATGATATTTAGGAAAGCAAACCCACTGGCTTGCCCTGTTTCGAACTACGACAGCGGAGCAATAAGTCCATGACTTTTCGAACTACCCTCATAAAATAATAAATAAATGGTTTCCCATTACATCCCATAAGGGACAGGGGAGAGCTTCTCACAATCACTGAGCTGTGCGCTTTCCAGTTTTCACTCAGTGATTGGGACCTACAGTTTTACACCGATTCCGAACGGTATTTTTAGAAGCTTTTTCATGGCTAAATACTCGATAGTGTTCCCGTCACTATGCGAGGTGACCGCCGCCGAAAGAAATTTTAAGGTGGTTATAGCAGGGATCGAACCCAGGATCTCAAGTACAAGAGGCGCGCACACTACCATTGCATCACCGAAATGCAACACTGCTCCCATCAAGTACCACTTGTTAGTAGACTACTGTCAAATTTGGAACAAGTTCCGTCTTTAACTTTACTTTTAACAGCTGTTCAAAACATACAACCTCGTGCACTTTTTAAAAATGGAAAAAAGGGAAAACCTGTCAATCAAACCAAGGAAAAGCTTCATAAATACTATGTGGACTCTGGGCCATCGATTTCAATGGCAAAAAAGTGGTTTGCTGTCTTTCATTGTGATCGCAGAAGTACAAATGACGCTGAACGTTCTGACGGCCAATTGAGGTTATTACACCCGAAAATGTGGAAAAAATCCACGATATGGCGTTCGCCGATCGAAGAGTAAAAGAGGGTGAGATTGTTAATGCCATAGCCATTTCATATGGCAGAGTGGTTTTGATTTTAAATGATCAGTTGGGTTTAAGGAAGCTGTCTGCAAGATGGGTGCCGCGTTTGCTCGCAATTGACCATAAACGTACGGGTGCACACGTGTGTAGTCTCGATGGCAACATGTCATTAATTGTATTACGAATTGGTTCTCCTGATTTAGCCCCCAGTGACTATTTCCTATTTCCAAACCTAAAGATATGGCTCGGTGGAAAGTGATTTAGCTCCTACGATGAAATTATTGATCAAACAAATGCCTATTTTGTGGACCTAGAAAAATCCTGTTTTTTGGAAGGGATACAAAAAATGGAGAAACATTATATTAAGTGTATTCCGCTAAAAGGAGATTATATTGAAAAACAAATTTTATTGCAAAAAAAAAACTGTATTTTATTCAAAAAGTCACGGACTTATTTATCCGCCTAGTACTTCAACAGATGCCTAACTACTATGCCTGAATTGATACCACCGGTTGATCATCAATAGTATATGTACATATATGCAAATTCGTAAATTAAACTGTACAAATGCGAATTAGTAGCGACCGAAGCCCTTAAAGCGTAACGGAATCTCTCATATCCCTTTATTTATGTCTCTGGATACAAACATCTTTAGAACAATTAATACCATTATAGCATAAATATCATTAAACCAACTAAACTTGAATATACGATTACTGTAACTGCATCATCGTCATCATCACCATCACAGATGCAACTCATTTCAAACCTGCTCTATAATTATGCCCTACGTCCCGCTAACTATTCACAGATCCAACGAACTGCAGATACTTATGGCATAATTTAATGCAATTATGGAACTAATGCTGACTTTCATTGTGAAATGCATCACAATGCGCTTGAGTTTGTATTCTCAAATAGCGGCAAATGCAAAAATATTATAGTACTTCAAAAATGCTTTTTGAAAGGATTTGACTTTTCATAGGAAACCAGCAACGAAACTGTGGCCTGGCGAGAAGCAGCAGGTTGTTCACATTCCTAATACTTATCATTTGGTATGGACTGATTGACTGGCTGATTCTGTTTCCATTAAGGAAATTTAACATTTATTTGAAGGGCTATCGAACTTTTCCCATCTACTCCAAATATAGTAATAGCTATGGCCAAAAGAAAGGATGCTTTGATGAAAAGCGTTATACCATAAATTCAGTAGTAGAACTGCAAGTGCTTACGGCAAACTGTAGTCATGGTTTGGGTTTTGAATTGTAATTGTAATTGCAAGTAGAAAGGGGAATTTGAAATGGAAAATAAATACAAATAGAGAAATTAACCTATATTGGAATGGATCAAAAGTGGTAAATGTCAATACTATTTACAAAAGTAAACAGTTTCGCAAGTAGAAATGCTGAATCGGACCAAAAAGTATGGATACAAGTTTATAAGTTATTGCTGTTGTAAGAAACGGTGAGGCTACTTTCTCTGTCTAATATCATTCTTCAACAATAATTCAAAAGTAACTGATATTAGTCCGGTATTAAAAACTATTCCCATAGTGAAAAATGGAACACTGTATGTCATTAAATAAAAATTAAACTCAAAGCAGTGTAACTATGCGAGAAAAAGAAGAACAAGGAGGAAAGGAAGAAAAAGTAGGAAAAGGGCTCTCTGTTCTTATGTGAGAATAAATTAACTTCCAGTGTGAATTGATACTTAGGGAAGTTTTCGATCGATACACCCTGAAAACTCAACAGTCCCAGCAATAAATTGCAGGCATTATGTATATTTTTTTTGTAAGAATTGCTATCATGAATTGAAGATCTGCTGCTTTATTGCTTCTTTGTTGCTTCTCACGTTTTTGTTTTCATCAGGATCCAAGAAGCAACCCCACATTTGGGCCAATATATATATATATATTGTTGCGAATTTCCCTATTCGTCCTTTTTGCGTCGTTTTATTCCCACTAATAAAACAAGGTTCGTTTTAAATTACGATAATTACAACGGTATAACCTCCTCTTATTTTACTTATATAGTACAACAGTTTACTTTATTTTCACCACTTTAATAAGTCTTATATTTAACTATCAAATCGCGTTGCTTACTTTACGGGGTTTAATCACAAATTGAACTCTCCATTCCAAAGACATCCGCTATTATACCAACTCACCATACTCAAATGAAGTTATATCTAGCGGATTCAAAAACCTTCTAGCAGTTACTTATCTTTGTAGAATCATCTGGAATGGTGGAGAATTACCTCTGAGGCGAATTCGTGTTACTGGTTTAGCGAGCTGGTACGTTGTTACAATGCATACTTTCAGGCGCAGCACTAACCGCCTGTTATTTACATAATGTTAGTAGAGTCATTAAGAGCAAGCAAAAGCTTTTACTTATTCGTAACACTGCCCCCCACTTAAGCCTGTTCGTCCGGAGCAAGCTCAATCCTCCGTTTTCCATACAAGGCTAGTCTTTCCAAATGCACGACTTTCATTTTAGCTCTTGGACCTTGGCTTTTCTGGATTCTATAAACCACGTCATTTATTCGTTTAACAACCTTGTAAGGGCCTTCCCAGTGAGTCTGAAGTTTTGGAGATAAACCTCTCTTGCGCTGTGGGTTGAACAGTAAAACTAGCTGGCCTTCATGGAATCCTTCGGAATTTTCTGCTTGGTCGTACCTGGCTTTCATCTTATTACTGACCAACTTCATTTTGCTGGGAAACACTCGTGAAGTTCGCTAAGCTCTCCTGGGATACCATCATTCTCCCCAGTGTCGGATGTTAGGCAATTGCCAAACTCCAAACTTCTAGGGAACTTAAACTCTGTCCCGAAGACGGCACTAGCTGGTGTTCGGGCAGTAGCATCCTGGGTGGCTGACCGGTATGTTAGAAGGAATTTTGGTATGCGCTCGTCCCAGAATTTTCTATTCTTACTGACGACCTTGCTCAAATATTCTTCAAGAGCCTGATTAAATCTCTCTACCGTGCCGTCAGTCCGAGGGCGCAATGATGTCGTTCTTATACCGCGAATTCCATTCCTCTCCCATATTTCTTTCAAGATGGCAGATTCAAAATTCCTACCCTGCTCCGAATGCAGTTCTAAAGGGTCACCAAAACGACTTATCCAGTTGTTCACGATAGCGTTGCTTATTGTTTTCGCTTCTTTATTTGGAATAGCGTACACCTCGGGCCATTTACTGAAGTAGTTCACAACGACCAGGGCACACTGGTTCCCAGAGCTACTTGTTGGATATGACCAGCCACACTCATGGATATTCGCTCGAAGGGAGACCTTGGGCTTTCCTGATGTCTCTGTCTGCAACTCCTCCGCGTTGGTCCTTTAGTTGTCAAGCACTGAGTGCAGCCTGCAATCCACTCGGATACAGCTTTTTGATGACCATCCCAATAGAAACGTTTACTTAGTTTCTCCATAGTTTTTTCTTTACTGAGGTGCCTACCACTCGGACCATTATGAGATTCTGCAATTATCTCTTTCACTTTCAATGCAGGTACCACAATTAGATTTTTCTCCGTTTACCATCTTCACTTTCCCATACACGGTAAAGACAGCCATCTAGCAATCTCAGGCTATTCCAATGGGCCCAATATGATTTTAAAACAGGGCTTTCTGAAGCGATTTCATTCCGCGTTAATTGTCTATCCTGTTCCTTTGCCAAAATAATTTTTGCCAATACAGGATCACTTCTCTGTGCCGTGAACCACTCGTCGTCCGATTCAATTTGCTCCTTTATCTCAGCCTTAGAATCCTGCGTACGCTCGATTACATGTGGACGGTCATTTACTCGTCCGGTATCGGCTGGCATCGCTGGAGATCTTGAGCGTTTTCTGAGGTCTCTACAGTCCCGCCCTATATGGCCACGTTCGCCATGATTGTCACCTTTCAATTTTGTTCCTTGCCATAGCGCTTTCGTGAGAATCCGATTCACTTCTTTCAGTTCGCTAACGGCGCCTTTCAAATCTTTTGATATGACTTCCGTTTCTACCCTTCGCACATGGTGTGTCTGTTGACTGGAAATAACCGTCTCATTCGCCAAAGCAAATGAAACTGTTTCCACTAATGTAGCTTTTTGTGAGGCACACACCGCATATCTAACGTCAGGATCGTTAATGCCTGTAACAAATGCATCTATCTTAAATTGCTCTAAGAAAGTTTGGGGTTCTCCAGGATATGCCATCAACACCAAGCGTTCCACCTCGGTTGCGAAGTCCTGAAGTGTTTCATTATGCTTTTGCACTCGGCCTCTTAATTCCATGCGACATAAATCGTTCTTGTGATCGCCACCATAATTGCGTTGTAATGCAGCCAGTATATCCTCGTAGTTGTTTCTGGCACTGACGGGAATGCTATGAAGGACTTCTGCTGCGTTGCCTTTCAGTGCTAAAATTAGCTCTACTGCTTTGTCGTTGCTGTTCCACAAGTTCTTAATTGCGACAATTTCGAATTGGAATTTAAAAACGTCGAATGGTGTAGAGAGATCGAAACTGGAAGCTTTCAATCTACTAGAGCCTTCAGAAATTACTCGCACTGGACCCTCTTGCAACTGAAGTTCACTAATTTTCCTTTGCAATTCGCTTACATGATTTTTTAGTTCCCGTTCGACTTCCACGAACTTATGTTCGACTTCTTCAATCTTCTGCCCCATTTCCTCGATTTTTTCTTCAACCTTTTCGAATTTATCGTTCACTTGAATCTCCATATTGCCCACAACTTCAGAGACTTCTCGCAGTCTACTTTGTAGGCGTGGGTTCGAATCCCTCTTCTGAGACCAATGTTACGAATTTCCTTATTCGTCCTTTTTGGGAATAAAACAAGGTTCGTTTTAAATTACGATAATTACAACGGTATAACTTCCTTTTATTTTACTTATATAGTACAACAGTTTACTTTATTTTCACCACTTTAATAAGTCTTATATTTTACTATCAAATCGCGTTGCTTACTTTACGGGGTTTAATCACAAATTGAACTCTCCATTCCAAAGACATCCGCTATTTATACCAACTCACCATACTCAAATGAGGTTATATTTAGCGAATTCAAGAACCTTCTAGCCGTTACTTATCTTTGTAGAATCATCTGGAATTGTGGAGAATTATCTCTGAGGCGAATTCGTGTTACTGGTTTAGCGAGCTGGTACGTTGTTACAATGCATACTTTCAGGCGCAGCACTAACCGCCTGTTATTTACATAATGTTAGTAGAGTCATTAAGAGCAAGCAAAAGCTTTTACTTATTCGTAACGATATATTATAAGCTATTAATCATTCTGTGTCTAACACGAAATATTGAAAGGCAACCACAATTTGTTTGGACACAAGTGTATTATATTTGTGACAATATACACACATGTTATATTTACATCCATACACCAACAAAAATACAGATTTCTCACCATGTAATAATTTGCATATGTTACGTTTCTCACACGAGTTGTTATATATACGATTGATAATTTACAGGTGGTATCACTTCAGGCACAGATATTTCTGATGAAGAACTTGGCACGGAGTTATTACAAAAATTCTAAAAATTTTTCACTTAAAAAATTTAGCTTACCATATGTACTATACTGCAAGACAGTAAGAATTTCTAATACGTTAACGCATAATATTAAACTATATATTAGGAAGAAAAATGGCTCCTCAACAAAGCAGTCATCGCTGGAAAAAATAAAAATTTAATTGTTTCCCATTACGAGGGTTGCTATTTATATCTCGGGTCCTGGTAGTACTAGTGTTGCCAGACGAAAATTATTCAACAACGAAATGTTAGATATACATTTTTACAGCATTAATATAAATATTTGTTTTCATGTTGTTTGCATTATTACCGAAAATTATTGCATACTTTTTAGCGATGTCGAGCAATTTTTTAAATAAAAATTATTGCATAGTTTTTAGCGCTACCGAAAAATTTTTTGACTATTTCCCTGGAATAATTAATTTAATAAAAGATAAAGCAAAAGATCGAACTGTTTGGCGAAATATGTTATCTTCGTTTTGTAAGGTCCCTGACCCCCTGGGGTTGTCCGAGACCGGATAAGTAAGTAATTAATTTTTAATGCAGGTACCTGTTCGTACCGGGTGTTTGTTTACTCTTTGTTCCGAGTCTGTTATCATAGCCAATAGTATGTTTACAGGGTGGAAATAGAAGGCATTAGTAGGGCGGTCGCTGGTCGACGTCAGCGCCTCATCCACGACATCTTCAGTCGCAGCAGTGATATTCACAGCAGAGCGAGAAGCCACTTCTTGCGATATTTCCAGAAGGCCCAGTTAGCAGGATGTCGAACGACCAGAAAAATTCACGCTGCCTTAGAACAACTGACCGGAAGTTGGTCAAACATGCAGTATTTCGGGTGCGCATTGCCCCATTGTTTGGTGTCAATAATTCTATATCTCTCTACAATGTAAATGTTAAAGTACAATGACATTATGCACCATTTGCAAAAATTATAGCACATTAACATTATTGCGTTACTTTTTATCCACCACGAATAGCAACACATCTCGAATGGCCAACCTTAAAAATCTTCAGATCTGATGATACATTTTTGCCTTTCACGTTGATATATATTGACATTTCCCGTTACATCATATGTGAGAAATTAGGGAGAGCTTCTCACCAACCAGTACACTCACTGATTGGGACCTAAAATTTTTACCGCTTCTGAACGGTATTTTTATAAGCTTTTTCATGGCCAAATACTCGATAGTGTCGTCGTCATTAAGCGAGGTGACCTCCGTAGAAAGAAATTTGTGGTGGTCAGAGCAGGGACCGAACCCACGTTCTCATGCACAAGAGCCGCGCATAATACCATTGCACCATCGACGGCCATATTCTGTAAAATGAAAATAAAAATTGATTCAAATAAATATAAATTAATGTTGGAAATTGAAGTAACAATTGAGGGCATGAGAATTAAAACTCGGTAAAGACCATTTTTGGTGAAATGCGTTTTTTCACGTATTCTTGTTCTCTAGACCAAGGCGCATCCTCTGATATAACATCCACACCTCTATAGTTCATAGTTTGGCCGCTAGGGAGCATCAAAGTACATCCATATTGTCAGTGAGAATGAAAACAAGGTAAACAGAAAACAGTTTTTTGCTTCTCCAGAAAAGTCTTTACCGAGTTTTAATTCTCATACCCTCAATTATATTGGATGTATATAGAATTATGTTGGAGCAGCTGAATTGAAAATAAATTCGGTTGTGACAAACAAACGGATGAGAAATTCGGTTTCAGTACCCATATTTTACGTACCCCAAAATTCGGGTGTTTCAAACGAATTGGTGCCAAATGTGAGTTTTGCAACCGAACTGTTTACCAAATTTGGGCTTTACAACCGAATTGATGTCAAGTTTAGTAACGGCAACCGAATTAATTCCAAATTAGTTTGTTTCAACCGAATGAAGGCAAAATTCGGTTGCTGCAACCGAAATGATCGAATATTTAGCTGGTAGAATGAATATAATAGGAAATTCAGCTGTTACACCCGAAATCAATTGGTAAAAAATATTTTCAAATCCTTAGTTCCGTGAGTGAAATCAGATCAAGTATATGTAGCTCTGTTATTCAACCGATTTGGTATGGACTGATTGATCACTGGTCCAGCCGTACCATCGATATAGTCTGGATGGTGAGTACTAACTGGAGGTTTGTAAAGGAAGTATGAATGACAGTGGACACGAGTAGGACCAAGTCGCTACTTCGACTTGTCGATGTATGTCAAAATCATTGAGATTATAACGGACCACTGTATCTACCTTGTGGAGACCAAGAGGAAGTCCGGGCTATCGAATAAATTCCCTGTCAGTGTCGAATTCTGATTTTTAGAGGAAGGGCTGTCTATACATCGATAATCATTTTCTTGCCATCTGTGTAAGACAGAATGGCAGAGAATAATTCAGTCTTTCTTTTTACTCTCACTTTTACTTATCACCTCATTAAAGGACAGTAGTAATGGCCCACCGATCACCGAGTGTAGTATCCATTATAATAATCTCTAATTTTTATGTTTGTTATAACGGGTTTTTCAATAAGAGCGCTACAAAAGTTTTTTTAAATAAAACAAAACCGGTTTTAGATCCCAATGAAATTCTTTATTCCTGTGGAAGTACGTTCGATGCCATCATGTACGGAGATCGATTTATTTTGCATGGCCACCACGGGCATGCTTGCAGAAGTCCAGACGCTGAACCCAATTTTCGACGGTTTTCAAGCATAAATCGGCCGATACTGCTGCAATTTCACGTTCGATATTCGTACGAAGCTCATCAATCGTCGCTGGCTTGTTGGCATAGACCATAGACTTGACGTAGCCCCACAGGAAATAATCTAACGGCGTTAAATCGCACGACCGAGGCGGCCAATCGACTGGGCCATTTCGTGAGATAACACGTTCACCAAACTTGGTTTCCAATACATTTATTGTGACATTCATGTGTGGCTTGTGGCGCCGTCCTGTTGGAACCACATGTCCTCCAAGTCTATATTATCCAATTACGGCCAAAAATATTCGGTTATCATTGAACGGTAGAAGTACGGCCCAATGACGCCGCCGGCCCATGAACCGCACCAAACCGTAATTTTTTCGGGATGCAATGATGACTCATGGATTACGTGTGGATTGCTGTCTGACCAATAACGCATATTTTGCTTATTGATGAAGCCATTCAGCTAGAAATGAGCCTCATCGCTGTTTGTTGAGGCCTCTTAAAGTTGGCCTCTTAAAGTTGAGGCCACTGACTCCAAATTTCGGTAGTAAATTTTAATAATTTCGACTCGTTGTTGGCTCGTATATCTTTCCATGATGAAATGGCAAACCTTACTGAAGAGAAATCTCAAAAGAGCGGGAAAAAATATGGCGTCGTTTGCTGTCCCTATCGATTTACTTTTGTAGCGTCTCTGTTGAAAAACCCTTTATATGAATGATTGGCTGTCGGTGGTGCAATGGCTAGTGTGCGCGGCTGTTGTACATGAGAACGTGGGTTCGATCCCTGCTCAGACCACCTTACATTTCCTTCGGCGGCGGTCACCTCGCTTAGTGATGGCGAAAATGCTTCTCAAAATACCGTTCGGAATCGGTGTAAAACTGTAGGTCCCAATCAGTGAGTGGAAAACTAGAAAGCGCATATCTCACTGATTCTGAGAAGCTCTCCCCAATCCCTTTATGGGATGTTAAGGGACACCATTTTATTTTTTTTTTATATGAATGTTTGGCAGAAACATGCATATGGCTCCTCGTAGAAGTATACATCTATGCATGTAAACATGCTAATATTTGCATTTAAATATGCACAAGTGAGGTAAGAACTTAAAAATATATATATTTGGAGTGTGTTCCAAATATAAACAGGCTTCGTGCAGAATGTGTTTGAGCAAATATGATACAGTCGTGGCTTTTTCAGACTGAAGTTTAAATTATTTTACTGTAAAAATTTCACTATATTTAGAATTTTCAAATGCAGACGTAAATAAAATATACTCTGTTAAATTTTGATATTGACCACAATTAACAATTTTTTCTCAGTTTTTCAAAACACATCTCTTGATTTCAAGTGCCAAAAATGTAATTTATTAACAAAACGGAATGCCCAATAAATATAGCACAAAAGCCTCTAAACCCCATAAATTTACAGAGGACAACTGGTCATCAATTATAAACGAAGTCATTGAAAATATAGCTACATCTTTGCATGCGTATCGTTTGGCATTAAATTTTTTCAAATTCCCCCGGCAACCTGGATATTAAATGAAGTTATATTAGTTTCCATAATGTCAACAACGTATTCTTCTCCAAATACAATGTTTTGAATAAGCGGTTTGACAGAGAAGGTGCCACATTTTGTTTTTATCTAATAACAAAAGTGTCATTTACATTTAATAAATTTTTTTACGCAAAGCGCTTCCTGAAAGAGATACTACTTCTACTACTGCCACTACTACTACTGTCTTAAGGTTAACCCAGGCGATTTCTAAATTATGGAAATGTTAACACAAAAGTTGCTAAGGCATTTTAGCCTTCAAATCCCCAGCATGCACTCGCTCACTACGATGTCCTTTAGACTTTCCCTTCCAATTTTAATATTCGACTTTATTTCGATAAACTTTCACGGTTGGAGGAAGTGTCCTGCGGCCAAATTTTAATCTGTATGCAAATTTCTTATCTTCAACAAAACACGGCTGGAAATTTTCAGAAGAAAATTATGCAAATCGGGATACAACAGAACTGATACAAAAAAAAAAGACTGTACAAAATAACTTGCAAAAGTTAAGGCAACGAGTTATTACAAAATTGAATGTTGTGTGAACCGCAACAACCAGCGAAAAGGATCAAAGTGATGATTGAATTTGAATAATTTACAAAACGTTTTAGTACATTAGTCAAACACTTAGTTGTTAAAGGGGACAGTCTTACAAACGTACATATGTTGTTGGTTTTTAAAGCAACTTAATTTACTTTAATGTAGCGGGTTGTTTTGGATCAGTATTTTTGAGAGGTTCCCTATAAAGGTTTGCAAATATTTTCAATTTGTTCGATTTTGGTCTAACTAATTCTAACAGCGGTGGATGCGGTGGTCTAATGAATCACTCGTTTCAAATTTTAGTCATTAGAGAAACGTCGACAAATTCAAAGAGAAACTTCCCCCCTCAAATAACGACATTTGGCTTTAAACAACGGTTTATGATTGGTATCTGGAATGAATCACAACTCGAACAGGTTAAACGAGTTATTGAATGCCACTGGGTGGTCAGTCACCATTGGGTTCAAAAATATAATAACTTTCTCCTTTATATATTTTTTTATTTTTTCCCAGATTATATAAATAACACCTGGAGACTAAATAATGGAGAGATTCACAGCTGAACAAAGAACCAGAATAATAAAATTTTATTGTTTAAATCAACGATCGATTATTTTATCGCAAAGAAGATCTCGGCGACAATTTAAAGTTAGAATTTCACCCTCTGAAGCTCTCATTCGTTGCTTAGTTCATCGTCACCAACATGACAGCGTAAGAGATTTGTGTCGAACCGGTTGACCACGTTTAATTCGAATATCGGAAAATATTGAACGTGTAGAGCAAAGTGTTAACGAAACACCTGGAACATCTACCCGAAGGCATTCTGCGCACCTAGGAACATCTCGTACGTCACTACGTCGCATTTTAAAAAACGATTTTGGTGCAAGAACTAAACCCGCTGATCATCGGCAACGTCTAAATTTTGCACACACATTTCAACAGTTGGCCAGAAATGAAATCAACTTTATTAAAAATCTGATTATGGATGATGAAGCTCATTTTCATTTGAATGGTTTTGATAATAAGAAGAACTGTAGGTTCTGGGGTTTTGAAAACCAGTACAGTATGTTTACAGTATGGCGAGGCTTTACATCTGAAAACATCATTGGGCCTCACTTCTACGAAAATTAAGATGGAAGTGCAGTGACCGTAATTGGATAGCGGTATCGGTTTATGATTGAACATTTTTTAAGACCTGCTCTTGAAAAGGGAGCTGAGATGTCGTTTTAGCAGGTTGGAGCCACTGCTCTAGACACAATGGCACTGGAGATTTGTCAGCAT
This sequence comes from Phaonia tiefii, assembly GCA_963931995.1. NCBI lineage: Eukaryota > Metazoa > Arthropoda > Insecta > Diptera > Muscidae > Phaonia > Phaonia tiefii. The sequence goes on along the minus strand of OZ008369.1, from coordinate 24,452,066 downwards.
CGGACTATTTTCTTTGGGGATATTTGAAGGAGCGAGTATATGTAAACCAGCCCGAGACAATCCTTGAACTCAAGGCCAAAAATGTTGCAGAAATTCGAAGACTACAGCCACAAATTTAGAAAGATATAATGGAAAATACTTAAAACGAGTCCTTCATTGCGAAGCCGAAAACGGGGGTCATGTAAGCGACATTGTTGCCCGTACTTAGTGAAAAGAACATCCATTTTGAATATTTTACAATATGAAAAAAATAACAAAAAATATATAAACGAAAAAGTTAATAATTTTGTAAAGACCAAGGTGACTTTTGGACCGCCCTGTTCAATGTGGACATCTTAGGTCAAAGCGATGTAAGCTGGCTTAATAGTGGCAAATATCAATGTGTAACGGAGTCGGCCTTCTTCTTTCACCTAGGGCAAGAAATGCTCTAGTATCACACAAGGCTATATATAATCGCATCGTCATGGCAAGTAATTCGAAATTCTGCACGATTGCTGTGGTACAGGCATATGCCTCTAGTGAGCCTGATGATGACAGTGGTATGGACGAGTTTCATAGTAACCTGGGGTTTGCTGTAAGATCCTTGTCAATTGGTGACATTGACATATTTCTGGAAGATTTCAATACCAAAGTAGGCAACGATAATATCCTACAGGTAATGACGGGGAGACATGGTCTTGGAACTGTGAGGAGTGACAATGGTGACACACGCTGAAAATATCGGCCACAGCAAGATATTGCAGGAACTATGTACATGTTTGCAAGCATTGTTTTCGTTAATTGAAGACCTTCTGCTTTTTTGTTCTTTATTGTCTGTCACGTTTTTGTTTCCAGCAGTTTTCAACAAACAAAGTCACATTTGGGTCACAAATATATATATTACAACCTATTAGTCATTGTATCCCAAACATGTTATATTGAATAGCAAACACAATGTGTTTAGACACAAGTATATTATATTTGCGACAAGCTACAAACACGTTATACTTGCACCCAAACACTAAAAAATTCAACTTTTTCAGCGTGCAGGCTGATAGTTTTCTATAATCGTCATCAATCGTCATCACCGGAATGAAATTCTCGCATAGAAATATTCACTAGTCTACATGCGAGTCGTATGATGGTGAAACCTGCAGTCAAATTGACTGTGTACTTGTAGGCAAAATGTTTCTTTGGTGCCTGCAAGACGTCAAAACTAACCACGGTGCTGATATTGATAGCGAACACCAATTCTTAGTAGACACATACCATCTCCGTCCAGCGGCTGTCAACGGTATTAGGGGCGAAGCCGTAAAATACAATATAGACGGTCTTCAAGACCCATCCATATCAATCATGTACGATCAATCTCGATACTCCACTTTGGTACAGGACAGTCAAAATACGATGTCAGGCATTGTACGAACGCTGAAGGAAACTGCAATGGAGGTCCTTGGTTAGAAAAAATGTGTGAATAAACGTTGGATTTGTACAGAATGCTGGACCGAAATTCGGAATCGTGAACGCCTTCACAATATTAGGATGCGATCCACACCACAACATTGAAAAGCCAACTATAAATAGACCATCGAGAATCAGCACGTAGAGTGGGTTACATGGTCTGTTCAGATTACGACATTTATCTTAAAAATAAAGCAGAGAAAACCGAAAAAGTTTGGAGATTCGCTTATTTTAAGAAATTGTGATTTGGGACATGGGACTGTCCGTGGAGGTGGAAAGTTTCTGATAGCCATTCACTTGATAGTGGCCAGAAATGATTCCTTCATCGGGCAGTCCAAGCAGCTCACTACTTCCACGCAGTATGTCCTGGGCAATGGCTTATCGGAAACCTCCGTTAGCTAGCTAAAGTGAGAAGGCGAAACGAATGAGCAACCTGAGTGGTAATGCGATCACTGATTCGTCTCAGGATTATTAGGTGACCCTGTCACTGAAGCTCTTCGAAGTAGTGGACATATTCTTCTGTCCTTTGAAGGCGGATGAGCCAACACCCCTGGCCAACGGCGGATCAAAATTGAAGAAACCAAAATCCAGTTTCGACACACTGCATTCTGGTCAGCGTCTGATCCATAATGGGCGGCTGAAACATAATCATCCTGGCAGTAGGTAAAATGCAAAACACGGTGGGCTGGGTTTGCCTCCCGCCACCGTTATATCGGCAATGAAAATACGCAGAAAATATGATGAACAAAGAAACCCCCCAACTGTTGACGACCCTCGCAAACGTTATAAGGACCATGATTTAAGGATATGTACCTGGAACGCTCGAACGTTATACAGGTCCGGTGCCACTTTCCAACTGGCGGATGTCCTCGGAAAATATAAAGCTGACATCACGGCGATCCAGGAAATGCGATGGACAGTATATGGTTGCACCAGAAAGAAAAACTTCGATATTTACTACAGCTACCATGAGCGTAAACACGAATTTGGGTACGGATTTATAGTAGGCAAGAGACTGCGACACCTAGTTTCAAGGTTCAACCCAGTGAGTGACCGCATAGCCACAATTCGCATCAAAGCGAAATATTTCAACATCTCGTTAATTTGTGTGCACGCACCGACAGAGGATAAGGATGATGAGGTCAAAGAAACATTTTATGAGCGCCTGGAGGAAGTATATGAACGCCGCCCTGACCACGACATTCTAGGCGATTTTAGTGCCAAATTAGGAAAGGAAAGTGTCTTTCGACCAACCATCGGCAATCACAGTCTACATGATACCACCTCCGATAATGGAATAAGACTGATAGACTTCGCCGCTGCAAAGAACATGGTAGTTAGTAGCACACGATTCCAGCATAAGGACATTCATAAGGCGACCTGGATTTCTCCTGATCAACGGACGAAGAACCAGATTGATCACTTGGTGGCAGGCACTCTTCTAGTGTAATGGATGTACGTGTGATTCGAGGTGCCAATATCGACTCGGATCATTACCTGGTGGCTGCGAAAGTTCGCACGAGATTGAGCAGGGCGAAAAACGTACGGAGCCGAACACAGGAAAAGTTCGATATTGACAAGCTACGAACACCGGAGATATCAATGTCCTATCGACAGAAACTCTCTCTCCTGCTGGAGCAGAATACCCCCCTCCCGAAGACCCAGATGCGCAGTGGAAGCACATCTCCCATTCTTTGGAAATCGCTGCAATGACTGAACTTGGCTATCAAAAGCCGCAGAAGGATAAGCCATGGTACGACAAAGAATGTCGCATTGCAACTGATGAAAAAGAAGCTGCACGTATGGCAACGAAACAGTCAGTTACAACGCGTGCTGCGAGTGAGCGGTACAAGAGGCTGAGAAGGGAGGAAACCCAATTATTTAGGCGAAAAAAATGGCAGTGGGAGCAGAGAGAGAGTGAAAGAACCGAAATGTGCAGGATGAATGGTAAATCGCGAAAGTTTTTCCAGAGGGTAAGAAGATCGACCAACGGGCCTAATAATGGGCTGCCCTCCTGCAAGGACGAGAATGGAAATCTGGTGACTGAGAAGCAGTGTGTGCTCAAAATGTGGAGAGACCACTTTTCAGCACTACTCCACTCAGATTCTTCCACTGAAGATCAGGAGGTAATGATAGTGGAAGATAGTATAGATTTTAACCCCCCGATCTCCCGCCTGAAGAATAATAAAGCCGCGGGTGCGGATGGCCTACCCGCTGAACTTTTTAAGGCAGGTGGCGAAGGACTGATAGCCCACATGCATCAACTGATATGCGGTATATGGCTGGGGGAATCTATGCTCGACGACTGGAGTCTCAGTGTATTATGTCCTGTATTCAAAAAGGGTGATCCGTGTGTCTGTTCCAACTATCGCGGTATCAGTCTTTTATCCATCGCGTATAAGGTCTTGTCGAGCGTTTTATGTGAAAGACTAAAGCCAATTATTGAAAACCTGATTGGACCTTATCAGTGTGGTTTTAGACCAGGCAAGTCCACAAATGACCAAATACTCACGCTACGCCAAATCCTGGAAAAGACCCACGAAAAGCAAATCGATACATATCACCTTTTTGTCAATTACAAAGCTGCTTTCGATAGCCCCATATGGGGAAAACTGTACGAAGCTATGTCTGAACTTGGTATTCCGGGAAAACTGATCCGCCTCTGTAGAATGACGCTGACCAACACCAAATCAGCAGTGAAAGTGGGGAAAGACCTCACTGAACCATTCTGTACCAAGCGAGGACTTAGACAAGGCGACACACTTTCGTGCAATCTCTTCAACATCTTAATGGAGATAATAATGAGAAAGGCTGCAGTAAATACGAACAAGACCATTAACACGAAAAGCCATATGTTGCTGGCGTATGCTGACGACATAGACATCATTGGGCGAAATTTGCGAGAGGTTACTGCAGTATTTTCAAGAATCGAAAAGGAATCAGCAAAGGTGGGTCTTGCTGTTAATGAGGGCAAGACAAAATTGATGGTGTCAACGACTAGAGAAACCTCTCGACTTGGTCCGCACTTGAACGTTGACAACCGATTTAATTTTGAAGTGGTAGATGAATTTGTCTACCTTGGATCCGCAGTGAACAAGGACAACAACGTCAGCCTGGAGATAGATAGGAGAATTGTGCTTGCAAATATATGTTATTTTGGGCTCAGCAAGCACTTTAGGAACAAAGCCTCTCTCGACGGACAAAAGTCCAGCTATATCAGACTCTCATTTTACCTGTCTTGACATATGGCTCCGAAACTTGGGTCATATCGCAAACGGTTGAAAAACACGTGGGAGTTTACGCAAGAAAAATTCTCCGTAATATATATGGGCCTGTTAGGGAAAACGGCGAGTACCGACGTCGCTGGAATGCAGAGCTATATAGTCTCTATTCTGATATGGACACAGCTAGACGAATCAAAGTGTGCCAATTGCGTTGGCTAGGCCATGTTATCAGAATGGATGAAGATGAGCCAGCGCGAAAGATTTTTGATAACGTACCCGATGGAAGCAGGGAAAGAGGACGACCTAGACTCCGCTGGAAAGACCAGGCAGAAGAATCCCTCCGTATCCTTGGTGTTACCAACTGGCGAGAAAAGGCGAAGGATAGAGCCAGTTGGAAGAATATGTTTAAATTTTTTAATTTCTTTGTTTGATTAATATGTGTAAGACGTCTGACCTCATGAGGTTGTAATATAGTCAATAAAAGTAAAGTAAAAGATTTGCTCAAAAGCAACTGAGTTACGCACTCGTATGTTCTCGAACCGCCTGGAAATTAGTTTCTTCAGAATAACTCAATCTTTAGAGAGTGTTTCTGAAATTTGTAAGGCTCGTTTGCCTACATTATGTCGTTTGTCATTGGAACACAGTTTAAACGATTCAGCGAATTTCAAATTCTTCGTTGAACTTGGAAGAAATTATCAACAGTTCGATTTCCGATAATATCATCTTATCTTGCATTCTATTCAACTTTTGCAATCATACTGGTAAAACTTTGTATTCTTATAATCAAAATAATGTGCACAAAAAATCAAATTCCATTGTTTTGTTTTCATTTTCTCTGAACTCAATTTCAATACATTGGATACTCTACTTCAGCTGTATTGTGGAGAAGCAACAAAACCAAAGACATCATCTGATTGACTTTGATTTTACTCAACAGAGATTGGGTTTGAATCTTTGTTTATGCATTGATCTTATTCCAGCTTTAAATTCCTCGCCAACAAAGTTTGTTGAGAGTGACAGATGATAATACAATAATGACAGACGATGAAAATTTTCCTGTTTTATATAAATTCTTTGTTGAATCAGTTGTACAAATCGATAGTAACATTCGACAAAATAATGACGCACAGTGGTACCGAATATGAGGTTTTAGGGATAAAAATATATACAGCCTTCTTTTAATAACCAATTTCAAAAATAAAAACTGAAACGTAAACTTGGCAAAATATCCCGACATCAATATAAGAGTTCACTTAAGTGGAGTCCAATCTGTTCAAAATAATGCACTTACGATTTTTATAACCCACCTAAGCCCAATTTCTTAATTACATATGTATTATTAGATGTTAGACGGCTTTTACACCATTTGATATGGAGTGATGCATGTGCTTCCATTGTGCTTCATAATCTGTGGGAGAATTTTCGGTCCACGCTGGCAATTGAAAGAGTCTATTTAACAGGCGGTTAGAAACTTTGGTAATCTTACTTAATTACGGGCCACAGATAATACAGGAGGGTTAGGAACCTCACATAAACAAATTAACATATTTATCCAACCCGCTCGATCACAGGCTTTTTTACTGCAGTTGGTAAACCAAATTCTCGCAGGGACTCTTCAACCTGATCCTTCAAGCGAAGTCTTGCTCGACGTATTATTCGATGTCATACGCCAACGTAAATGCGTTATTTTGACTCGCATAACTACGTCGCTGTCGGGATACAAATTATACAGCTCGTGGTTCATACGTCGTCAACTCTCCCCGTACTCCAATACAGGGCCATACATTTTCCGAGCATTTTTCTCTCGAACACTCCCAGTGATCGTACATCAGCTTGCTATATGACCCAAAATTCTACGCTATAAAGCAAGGCAGGTTGTATGAAAGTCTGATAGCGTTGGATCCATAGAGTAATGACGTATAGAGACGCCAACTCTCTCAGTAAACTGGTGACATTTGGTGTGTTGCAGATGGGCGGTCAATAAATCAGCAATCCAACAATAAATCAGCATCGACATTTCGATTTGTATGTTAAAATTTTTGTGAAAATACACCACAAATATATACTAACAATAAAATATAATAAAAAAAGTCAAAAATACGTTTAAATTTCAGTTTTTCATCAAAACGACATGAAAAATTTATGTAAAAATTTTTTGTAACTTCACCTGGTATAAGTCAATTTACGTCAAAAAACTCTCTATTGTAGCGACCGCTCCACGAATAGTGGGAAGTTAAATGTCAGATGATAACAATGGCAGCTCTATGCGTCATTACTCTATGGTTGAATCTCTGATTCTCCAGAGAGGGTCTTATCTCTGAAGTTTAGTCCGAAATGACACCTGTTTGCAAGCACAGGTCTTCGTTTGATTTCTAGGCTGACGTTACCGCATCTGTTCACGGCTGATCCGAGGTAAATGACTTGGTCCTCTAACTCGAAATTATAACATTTCTCAACGTTCACCCTTTCTTCCAAACGGGTGGATATTCTCCTCGTTGAAACCATTCATGTTGCTTTGTCCTTGTTTACTGCCAATTCAATTCTCCTTTTCAATTCTCGAAAATACTGTAGTAACTTCACACAGATTTCGCGCATTGTTGTACAAATTATTAGCATAGGCGAGCAGCATGTGACCTTTGAAGCTGATAGGTATTTATATTGTTGTTGACTTCAGCCTTTTTCACGATGATCTCAATTAGAATGTTGAAGAGATCGCATTTTAGGGTGTAGCCCTGCCTGAGGACTCGCCTCATACTAAATTTTTTGGTGAGGTCTTTACCAATCTTTACAGAGGATTTCTTGTCGGTCAGTTTCACTGCAAAAATGAGCGACAGATTAGCAGGAATACCAAGCTCCGACATAGATTCGCACAATTTTTCTATTATCGGGCTATCGAAGGCGGGGTTATAAATTACAAAGTGGTGGTAGTTGTCGCTTTTTTTTCGACCATTTGTTTCGAGAATTTGTCGTAATGTTAATATTTGATAGGTCCAATATCTAATAAGGTCCAATCAGGTCTACAGCAAATGACTTTAGACTTTCGCACGTTACGCTCAAAACGAACTCGTATACAATAGATACAAGGCTTATTCCACTACACGCTGAAAAATAACGGCCCCAGCAATATAATGCAGAAACCATGTACATTTTCGCAAACATTGTTTTCGTGAATTGAAGATCTGCTGCTTTTTGTTTCTTTATTGTGACAAACTCCAGAGTTTTTTCAGCAGTTTTCAACGAACAAATCCACATTTGGATCACAAATACATATAATATAACCCATTAATCATTGTGTCCAAAATATGTTATATTGAATAGCAAACACAATGTGTTTGGACACAAGTATACTATATTTGGGACAAGCTACAAACACATAATATTTGCATCCAAACAATAAAAATAGCGTGTATTGACGGCACATATTGCAGGAACCATGAATATTTTTAAAAGCATTGTTTTCATGCATTGAAGATCTGCTGCTTTTTTTCTATGTTCTTTGTGACGTTTTTGTTTTCAGAAGTTTTCAACAAGCAAAAGCGCATTTGGGTCACACAAAATATATTATAACCTACTAACCATTGTATCATCAACTTGTGATATTGAATAGCAAACACAAAGTGTTTGGATACAAATATACTATATTCATCATATAAATAATTTTGGAAAACTCACAAATTCATCTATACAAACAAAAACAAAGAAGATTTGCATTTCGAGTTGAGCTGACATGTTGATAAAAATTGACGAAAAACATGAATGGGTAAGTTACACATATTTCGGATTAATCAAATTTTCGATTAATCAGTTAATAATAATTTAAATGACGATTAATAGATTAGTTTTAGATTGAAACATTATCTGCACAAAATAGCGGAGGAAACCAACAAAGCCGCGAGTGCTCTTTATTGGAAAAGCTGAGCGGCAACAACATCAGGAGTACTGCTTAGTAAAGACTATTTATGGCACGAAGATTTCATCACGAGATGGCGTGAATTCTTTTCGACACAACATAAATTTCCAGATGATGAAGATCAGTGTATTCCTGCGGCAGCATGCGCACGTTGCAATCCGAGAGGGGATATTTCAACGAAACTCCCGTCGCAGGCAGAAATCGAGGCGGCACGGGGAAAAATTAAGGATCAAAAATTGTTGGGTGCCGATAATATTCCAGCGCAGCTGTTTAAATATGGTGCATCAACGTTAGCAGATATCACTACACCGGTCATCAGAAGTGTATGAATGAACAACAACACTATCCCGAAAAAAGGTATTATAACTCTGTGTGGGATCTACACAGGTACTCGTATTACATTTTTCAATGCAATAGGTAAATTAATGGTGACCTTTATACTACAGCGGATCTCGCCGGTGGTGGAGCAAATTGTGCGGAAGGAATAGTCTGATTTCAGGCCTGATTGTTCGTGTACCGACCACGTGAACACGCTCCGTATAATAATAGAACAATCAGTTAGACTGCACTTGCCTCTGTATCTACTTTTCATAGACTTCGAAGAAATGTTGATTGTGTACCCCGTAACTCAGTGTGGTCCAGGACCAAAAGGGATACTGGAAATGGTATTTTCCATGATCCTCAACTTGTACAGCGACTAAAGTTTGTTTTAATTCAAAGGATAGGCAAACTTTTCCAACATCTGCGACTGCTAGACAAGGATGTGTTTTTATGTCTTCTACTTATGGATGAGGTAATGGAGGCAGCTGATGCAGAAGCACCGTTCGGCATTTAGTGGAGTATGTATGGACGTCTACATGATATCGACCACGCAAATGATATACGTTTTATGGCCAACAAATTTGATGACTTGGGAACAGGATTGAGAACAGATAAAAAGAAGACAAAGCTAATTCGTATTCGAACAGATGGGAATACTCCACTAACAGTTGATGCGTCGTTAATAAACTATTTAGGATGTAAAATTGACAAGCATAGTGTCTCTGCGACAGGTATATGTGATGTGATGTGATCGAATGGATAAGCCTCTTTTTGCATGCGTAAACCTGCAGTAAATATGACACAAGGAGAAGATATCAAAATAGACGAAATTGCGAATATTCAATTGCAATCTGAGGTCAGTGCTGCTGAATGGCTTTACTACTTAGAGTTTGGAGAATCTTAAAATAAGGAAGGTCCAAACGTTTGTCAATCGTTGTCAGGGACAAATACTCCTTATATACTAGCCAAGATAATTTCTAATGAAGTACTCAACGCATATGTGGCAGTCCTATTGAATTGAATACACTGTTTGTAATTTTTTAAGTCATGGAAATATAACCATATACGGACACCAATACGTGACAAAAGACCAAAAAAAGACCAGTGTCTCCCACTTTTGCCCAAAGTCATGCACTTTTTTTATGGGCCCCCAAAGATTTGGGGCCTCGGTGTAATTTTTGCAAAAAAGTGATCATTTTATCCGGCTCATATCTTGCAAACCGTTCGGAATTTTAATTTACTTTCTGAGGGAAAGTTGTTGGTCTTGTAATAGAGAATAATAATTTTGGAGATATAAAATCAAACAAACTTCATCTTCAAGGCAAAAATCGCAAAGAAAAACTTAAAAAAATCGATTTTTTTTACCCCTTTCACCCTGTTTAGCTCCATACGCGGCACACCCTTCAAAATTCTAGCAAACAATCAACTACAAGAATGTACCTAAGATCTCAATAAACAACTTTCTAAAACATATGAACTTCCTAGGAATGATTCTTATATTGGATTTTTGGATTCAGTATTTAATTTTTTACTATATCGTAATTTAAGAAATTATTGATTTTACTTTTTTGTAGAAATTCACCTTACGATAACTTTCTTAAATTTCGTTCTCAGTCTAAACCCTTTATTGCACTTGGCTACAAATCGAGCGACTACTTTTTGCCAATGCAAGTCTCACTTGCAAACATGTGACAATTTTAGTATGCAACATGTAACGCGAGGAAAATATTCTTTTACTTTTCTCAAGTATTTTCGCTGTTTTCTGTTCTCACAGCTTTGCCGTGTGCACCATAAGAGAGGGGGCTTTGTTTTTAAAGTAAATCCGCCGCAACACAAACAGAAATTCTCAAGCTAGAAACGTGTTGCATTTGCAACAGTAAGGCAAATGAAAACTGCTAGCGGATGTGTGAGACGATATGACTTTCCCCCCTTCGTTGTTTTGCCATTGCTTTCGTTGCTGTTTACTTAGCTGGATGCCTCAAACCACATCAAGTGCATTTTTAAAATTAAAAGGCAAAGACGAAGAAATTGTTCCAAACTAACAGCCAATGAAATCCAAGACAATCTTACATACAATCGAAGTGGAAACAGAATTCAAAACATTTATGATAAAGGTGTCAATTGTTTTTCGGTGGGGTAGTAAAGTGACATTATTTGGCCTAGGAAATTGTTAGTTTTTTTAAATTTAATTTTTATATTTCATCATTTCCCTTGCGGGAGTTTTAACTCGGTCTGTTTTTCAAACTTACAAATAAATTTATTCAAGCTTGAGACCTTTTTAATAATATAAAGATTATTTATGAGCTTTATATTATTTTCAAAAAAGTCGAGCACAAAAATGTTCCAATGATACCAAGGCTGTCTGTATAGCTATTTCGGATCTTGCCAAGATCTTCATCAGCAGACGTTTTTCGTATGTTTTCGGTGAATTCATTAAAAATATATATCTAGAAACACTCATCATATTAATGAGAATTCGTTTATACACATGTATGAAGAATACCAAGCACTAACATTAGAACACTTTCAGGCACAACTCTTTTTATCATGTGGAAAACCCATTGGTTTTAAACAGGCATGAAAACAGTGGGTTGCCATCAACAATATTATTGTTTCTAGCTCGCGGTGCTCGTCGTCAACTTCCATCATTTCCATGATATCATTGGAACATTTTTATGCTCGACTTTTTTGAAAATAATATAAAGCTAATAAAAAAAACTTTATATTATTAAAAACGTATTGAGCTTGAATAAATTTTAAAAATTTTAAGTTTAAAAAACAGACCGAGTTAAAACTCCCGCAAGGGAAATGACGAAAGTTGAGGAAGACCCTCTGTTTTATTGTATTGAAATGACAAAACAAAAACAAATCATGTCTGTTTAATACCAACGGTTTTTCGACATGATGAAAAGAGTTGGCATGAAAGTGTTCCAATGTTAGTGCTTGGTATTCCTCAAACATGTGTATAAAGGAATTCTCATTAATATGATGAGTGTTTCTAGATATATATACACTGAATGTAAAATTTCTTCAGAGGAATTAGTGAAAATGCAAGTGAATTAACGTAAAGTTTCATCACCGCTACGAAAATGTGTTCCTTAACGAAAACTCTTTCATTACTGTGGAGTGAAGTTGAAGTAAATTTGTTTCATTGATGTAAGAAGTTTGATTGCTGCTGGAATGCTTTTACTTCACTATTGTAGCAAATATGCATATTTATGGTGAACTTGAAATACACTCCGGCTCACTTATTTCAAAGCATTAAAAATTCCATGTTCAGTAGCCTGTATCTTTTGCAATTTGTAACCGATTGCAGAATTTTATAATCGAAATGGAAGCTGGACATCTTGAGATATAAAAAAGATCATGACAATTTTTTTTGAGGAATTTATAAAAAAAAGTTCAAAAATGTGCTATTTTTTTGGTTCACTTGAATAAAGGCACTTAAACTAATTTTAATGAAAAACTATTTTTTTTTGTTTTTTTTAATTTATTTTACTTTATTCAAGAACTATTAGTAATAGGTACAACTCCCTTTGTTTTTAATAACTTCAAGTATACGGGGTTTCATTGAGAGATATAGAGAATTTATGTAATCCAACGAAATTTCATTCCAAGCATCCTTAATGGCCTGAACTAATGAGTGCTTGTCATCAAATTGTCTACCTCCTTCATAGCACTTACGAGGTATCCAACCCCAGATATTTTCGATAATGCTTAGAATAGAGTGGCCAGTCAAGAATATTAACATTTTGTCTTCCAATGAACTCCTTTACTACTCTGGCGTTGTGTATAGGGGCATTATTCTGTTGCATAATCCAAGATATGGGACCAACTAGTTCACTGAACTTCGGAAAAGCCGATTCCAATAACGTTTTATAGCTTGCACCAGTCATTTTTACACTTTGAAATTCAAGATCGATGGTGCCGTAGTATGTAATAGCACCCCACACCATAACGCCACCCTCTCGGCTGTGATGACGGTTCAAAAAACCATTTTCTTTACGCAGATCATGGAAATAATAGTTGTAGCCATCAGGCTCAACACCATTTAAACTTCTTCTCATCCGTAAATACAACGGTTCTCCAGTCATTTACGTGAACCCTTGGCTTCATATCCCATGCCATGTAGTCTCTTGCGAATTGAAGCCGTTTTTCCTTACGAGGAGCATTAAGTGGCGGGTTTTTTTATAATTTCAGGTAACTAAGATACTCACAGCTCTTAATTACTCTGCATACTGATGACTTGCTCGCTCCCACTCCAGGTTGAGTTCTTATTTTTGACAAGGATAAGGCAGAACTAGAAGCAATTCTGAGGTTTTTTTCTTTTCTCATACGTAGATAAAGACAATGAAACCCCTCCTTTAAAATTTTTTCAATACCCCTTGATGTAATTCTCGACAACTGTTGGGCTCCGTCCAATTTTTTTTAGCTATTGCGCGATAAGAATATCCTTCAGAACGGTAAACATCGATTTTAGTTTTTTCCGATAGATTTAACATTTTTTGTTCTGCCATTTTGACTCGTAAAATGATTAAGATGTAATAAATTGTAATACACAAACGCTACGTACAAAAAATCATCGCTTACTTTAAAAATAATAAAAATATAATAAAGTGCCTTTATTCAAGTGAACCAAAAAAATAGCACACTTTTTGACTTTTTTTTATAAATTGCTGAAAAAAAGTTTTTTAGTTAAGAAACCACTATTGTCATGATTTTTGTCATATTTTAAGATATCTAGCTTCCATTTCCATTTTAAAATTCATCAATCGGTTACAAATTGCAAAAGATACAGGCTGCTGAATATGGAATTTTAGTGCCTTTAAATAAGTGAACCGGAGTGTATTTATGGTCAAATTTTGAATTAACAAGAATTTAATTTTAAGGGTCAAATTTGATTCTTTATAATCCATTTTAATTTTGGGATTTTTGATGTTACATATACTTACGTACTTACTAATCTGGTCTCGAACAAACCCGGGGGATCAGGGACCTTAAAAAACGAAGATAACATATTTTGCCAACCAGTTCGATCTTTTTCTTTATCTGTCCAGTTGGTAATGCCAAGTGTACCCAGGGATTCCTCAACCAGAATCTTGGCCTTCCTGTTTTTCGTCTTCCTTCGGGTTCTGTTCCGAAAACCCTTCGAGCTGGTTCGTCTTCAGCCATTCTACGGACATGGCATAGCCAGCGCAGTCTCGTTGTTTTGATCTGCTTAAATACGTCAATGTCGGGAAATAGCTCACACAGCTCATGGTTCATAAGTCGCCGATACTCGCCGTTGTACACGTTAGTGAATTAAATTTTTCGGAATATTTTTCTCTCGAAGGCTCCTAGAGAAGTTACGTCTGCTTGCGATAAGCCCCAGGATTCTGCGCCATAAAGCTAGACATTTGTTACTCGACCGAGGACTTTTTCTCTAAAGTACTGGCGTCAGATTGGTCGAATTCCGTTGTTGTAGTTCACGTTTCTCTTGTTACTCCAATCTAACCAAACACTGGCGAAATAGACCCGAGACTTGTGGTTTATGATCCACCAACAAATCGGATTCGAAGGCACACCTCAAGAATACCGGCCATCCTAAATCCCACCTCAGAAATAAGTGTGGCGAATGTTAACAAAATTATTAAACCCGATCATTTACAAAAACCGAATGCTCTGAAAAAGGATTCTCCGGATAAGATGAAAACTAAACCTACGCCGCAAACGTACGGGGGGATCAGCTAAGACAGCTGCGGGTAAACGTGGACCCAGAATAAATTACATCACCTACCAAAGATAATGATGCAAATGATTGGAAAGACAACGGCGAGGAAGCTAATGGTGCTGTAAAAAATTCGAGGCCCAACTGTGAAACGTATACCGAGCCTCAAAGGCCAAAGCGACAGTGAAAAAAAACCCTAAAGCCAGGTCAAATGAGGAGCCCCACTTTATCAAACGAAGAAGACGTGTGAGGGTAGTCGGTCAATATGAAGATCAAGCCCATGAGGAAGACGACACCGAGAGTTCGTTAGAACCACAACAAAGAGAGGAAGTCGAATCCGAGGACACTGAAGAAGAGGAACAAGAAGAAGAAGAAGAAGAAGAATGCGAGGAGGAGACTCTCAGCAACTTAGATTCAATAAAACAGCGATTACGTTCATTGACTTCGGGAGGCTGTGATTCTACTAATTTGTCGAAGGAACAGGACCCAAACACGTTTAACGATGTAACTACTTAGGGCTAATAACAAGAAAAAAAATTTCACTGGATTCAGACGTAACAATAGTTATCAAAGGTTACGCTTTGGTCTAAACGCATGGAGACGTAAAATGTCAGCATAAATTTTGTTTTGTTCTCATTTACTGACTCCTTCTCAATTCTCCAAAACACCGCAGTAACTTCTCTCATTGCGCGCCCAATGATAACTATATCATTAGCATGCGCGAGCAGCATGTGACTTTTGCTGCATCCGGTTTTATTCATATTGACTGCAGCTTTCCTCATAATGATTTTCATTAAGATGTTAAAGAGATTGCGCGATAGGGTATCGCCTCGCTTGGTTGCGAAAGGTTCGGTAAGATCCTTATCAACTTTCACTGTGGATGTGGCGTTCGCCAAGGTCATCCTGCAAAGGCGTGTGAGTCTTGCAGGAATTCCAAGCTCAGGCATTGCTTCATAGAGTTTCTGCCGTATCGGGCTGTCGAAGGAAAATTGGTGATAGTTGTCGATTTGTTTTTCGTGGGTCTTCTCCGAGATTTGGCGTAGCGAGAAAATCCGGTCAATTGTCGATTTTCCGGGCCTAAAGGTACACAGGAAAAAATAATTTTTCAATTCAATTAAAAAATTCGAAAATTCAAACAAAATATTAATTGAAAATTCTGTGATAAAAAAAAATCAGCTACCATATTTGGAGGTTGTTTATTGGAAAAATATTATTTTTCAATCGATGCAAAATGTCACCTATCTACGAAAATATTTGTATTTTATTTATCAAAAATATTTTCGTTTTTAGTCGATGAATAATTTGACATATTAACAAACTAAATTGTATCTCAGTTTTCGTGTTGTCTTCGATCCGAAGTATTTTTAGAAATTTTGTAAATTTGAAAAAAAAATTAAACAGTCGCGGTAGGTTTCGAAGTCACCTCCACTGGAAGATCGTTTCGATGTTTGTGACACAGCGTAGTTTCGGGCAGCGTCTAGCCCGATACGCCACCGACTGCTTGTGCAAACTGAAGTTATGTGGTTGTTCGTATCGTATTTACTTCCTAAAATATTGGGGTATTACTTATGAAGTTTTTTGTTGGTACCATTTACTGATTTTCATTTCAATATTTGAGTAATTTGTCAGTATATCAATGAAAAATGTAATTGACTGCTGAGATTTTTCACGTACCATTTTTTTTTGTTAAAATTTTACAGTAATCTTTTTTTTCTGTGTACACTGGTAAATGCTATGGAAATGCTATGAAATTCTACGGTAGATGGCACACAGACTTGGGTCACTTTTTTTAAATATGGTGCTTAGTACACTGAGACTCCAATCGCCGGGCATGGATTCATCAAACCAAATTTTGCCAATGAGCTGATGCCTGCACAGGTCCGCCGGTAATCCATGCATTTCCTGCGGCTTTGTTGTTCTTAAGCCGGGCAAAAGCTGTTCTGACATCGTCGTAATTTGGACGGGGTAATCGATGACGTCGTCCAAATTGTGAAATCACCGTCATTGGAAATCTTGTTTAATGGGAAGTTTTATAGGCGGAGCATGTAGCCAATATTTAGTATATATTGTAGATTTGAACCCAATAAAAAGTAAATTCAGAAAAGCCAAAGTGAAAGAAGTTTAAAAAATAAAAAATTTTTTAAAATAAGTGACTTTTCCTAAAAAAAAATTGTTGCCTGTAAAGTCGGTTTTACGGGCGAAGATTTTACGTGACAACGTCTTTTTCTCGGTAGAATATTTATTGATATGAATATAATTAAATTGCACAATAGGAGTGCAATGAACTCACTTGCCCAATGAGTGTTAGAACTCACGGGCGATGTTTTAACATTTATTGAAACTTATGGTTTAGGAAAATAGAAGTAATTTCAACACCATCTAGGTACCTGTGCGATTTCTATGAACACATTATCAAATGTGACATTATAAACAATAAACATATCCTTTATTATAAAATATAAACATTTCTTTTATTATAAAAAATAAACATTTCTTTTATTAAAAACAAAAGAAAATAATTTACTAACCAAAAAGTATTTCAATTCATCATATTCGCATATCGTTTTTAAAGCCGACCGCAGCTCTCTGTTTCGTTTTGGCTACCTAATTCATATGAAAATTTCTACACACAAACATACACTACACATATCATAAAGCCAAAAAACAAAAAACAAAAAAAAACAAAAAATAATACCTTATCCAATGCAGACTGATCTAAATCAATATTCATACACACGCACATATATACGCACATACATACTTGCTCAGTCGTCATATATATGATGTGCCAAAAAACAAAAACACTCACACCACCGACCAACAGCCACTAGAAGCCAGCAAAGCAAATCGTTTCTGGCACACAAGTAAACACATTGCGTTTACTTGTGTTCGGTGACTCATCGTAACGTTACCGGGCGTTACACTTTTTCATAAGTGACTCCCAGCCGCAACCTAATTTAAGACGTTGTCACGTCAAAAAATAAATTTTCTCAAAAAAAACCAATTCATATTTTCAAACAAAGTACCTTTTCTTTTAAAAAAAATTAATGAGTGTTCGAATTCAAGGACGTTGTGTTAACACCTTTTTGTTACACGGTACCTGATCGATTTCTATGAACACATTAGGAAATGTTATATTGGAAAATAAAAAAGAATAGTTCTTCTGCTGAAGGCAAATGGTGCAAAAGATATTGCAATTTCTTTTCTCTGACATCTGCTTTAACATTTGATGCAATATTAGCCGTGTTTTGGTTACAAGCAAGCGATTGTCTCTTGCTAAGTTGCAAAGAAAACGACAATTTAGCGAAGTCATTTTATTCAAATATATGAATAAGGATGGAAAAGGGTAAAAGATGTGAAAAAAATTTTTTGTTTAAACTTTGCGAAAATGATTCTCGTCGCTAAGTTCGCTAAGAGCTTCATACAAAACAAGCGAATATATAAGCAAGCGGTGTAACCAAAACACGCTTATTGTTAAAATAAATAAAGCAATATTTAGCTCACCGACATAATTGTTTTTGTTGGGTCATAAACTGAGCGACAACTAAAAGTATTGAATAGTATGGAGAACTCTTTCGCTCTCTCAATCATTTAAGTCATTTTCAATCATTTAAAATCTTAATACTATTACAAAACTGTGTGTAATTTGTTAAGTCATGGAAATATAACTATATACGGACACCACTACCTGATAAAAGACCCAGAAAAGACCCGTGTCTTCCAGTTTTGCCCAAAGACATACACGTTTTTTTATGGGCCCCCAAAGATTTTTGGCCTCGGTGTCATTTTTGCAAAAAAAGTGATCATTTTGTCAGGCTCATGTCTAGCAAAGCGTTCGGAATTTTAATTTACTCTCTGACGGGAAGTTGTAGCTCTTGTCATAAAGAATTGTGAACATATAAAATCAAAAAAGCTTCATCTTCAAGGTCAAAAACTTTAAAAAATTCCATTTTTCTTACCCTTTTCCCCTGTTCAAGTCCTGTTCAAAATTCAAGGAAACAATCAACCACAAAAATGTACCTAACATCTCAGTAAACAACTTTCTAGAAAATATGAGCTTCCTAGGAATGATGTTTAATACCGTTTAAGTAGCGCAAGTTTCAGAAGTTTTGTTCTTTAGGAAAAGAGCTACAACTTTTCCTCAGAGAGTACATCAAAATTCCGAATGGTTTGTAAGATAGGAGCCTGACAAGATGACCACTTTTTTGCAAAAATGACACCGAGGCCCCAAATCTTTGGGGGCCCATAAAAAAAGTGTATGACTTTGGTCAAAACTGCGAGACATGGGTCTTTTTTTTTTGGTCTTTTATCACGTAGTGGTGTCCGTATATGCTTATATTTTTCATGTTGCACTGTGTAATTCAAGATAGATGTCGAGTTACTTAATTCAAAAAAATAATTAATATTTCCAAATTCTATTTTTATTTTGTATAATATTTAGAAGTTGCAAAAACTTTTAGCACAAATTCTATCCTGAAAAGGAAAAACGACTTATGTGCATTTACAATTTTTTTAAGTGGTAATATTTAAAAGGATTCCTGTAAAGTTGTAAAATTTAATCACTGAAGTCAAAAATGTCTAGTACATACGTTCCTGAAATATCGGTCGGTATATTTCAAAACTGCATCTGGCGGTAATTGTGACCACATTGGTCTTCGTAGTTTCTTTAATCGTTTTTTACTAAAAGCTTTTAAGTCGTTTTTCATTTTCAGCACAGAATTGAGTATAAATCGGTTAACTGGTTAAATGACATCTAATAATCGGTTTTCGGCTTATTCGAAAATTAGGTTTTCTAAAAAACCGGCACACGGTTATTTGCACGAAAACCGGATTCTCCGGATTTTCGGTTTCGGTTTTGAACACTCTCTATTTAGATGACCATTTGAAACCCCTTAATACTGATAACTCTTCTGAACAATTTCCGCAGCTTTTAAAATGTTCAACTCAGCAGAGAAGAAGAGTACCACTAGCACTACAAAGCTGGTACATAAAGGGTTTTTCCACAGAGACGCAATAAAAGTAAATCGATAGGGACAGCAAACGACGCCATATTTTTTCCCGCTCTATTGACATTTCACTTCAGTAAGGTTTGCCATTTCATCATGGAAAGATATACGAGCAAACAACGAGTCGAAATTATTAAAATTTACTACCGAAATTTGGAGTCAGTGGCCTCAACTTTAAGAGCGCTAAGTCCAATTTATGGTCTTCGGGGATGAGGCTCATTTCTGGCTGAATGTCTTCGTCAATAAGCAAAATATGCGTTATTGGTCAGACAGCAATCCACATGTAATCCATGAGTCATCATTGCATCCCGAAAAAATTACGGTTTGGTGCGGTTTATGGGCCGGAGGCGTCATTGGTCCGTACTTCTTCCGTGATGATCAAGACCGGCACATTACTGTGAATGCGAATCGCTACCGTTCAATGATAACCGAATATTTTTCGCCCCAATTGGATAATATGGACCTGGAGGACATGTGGTTCCAAAAGGATGGCGCCACAAGCCACACAGCGAATGCCACAATCAATTTATTGGAAACCAAGTTTGGTGAACGTGTTATCTCACGAAATGGCCCAGTCGATTGGCCGCTTCGGTCGTGCGATTTGACGCCTTTAGATTATTTCCTGTTGGGCTACATCAAGTCTATTGTCTATGCCAACAAGCCAGCGACGATTGATGAACTCCGTACGAATATCGAACGTGAAATTGTAGCAGTATCGGCCGATTTATCCTTGAAAACCGTCGAAAATTGGGTTGAGCGTCTGGACTTCTGCAAGCGTGCCCGTGGTGGCCATGCAAAAGAAATCAAGTTCCATACATAATGGCATCGAACGTACTTTCACACCAATAAAGAATTTCATTGGTATCTAAAACCGGTTTTGTTTTATATAAAAAAAAATTACAGCAGACAGTTGTCCGAGGCCTTCGGCCACGCACTGTCCCTGCAGGCTGTGTCAGAGACACGACCATCAAGTTTAACGTAGAATACGCCATCCGATAAGGCAGAAAACATATATAACAATAAATGATAAATAATATAAGCAAATGAATTTATTGTTATATATGTTTTCTGTCTTATCGGATGGCGTATTGTACGTTAAACTTAATGGCCGTGTCTCTGACACAGCCTGCAGGGACAGTCCGTGGCCGAAGGCCTCGGACAACTGTCTGCTGTAATTTTTATATTTACCAACGGCATTTGATTCAAGTCCGTTTAAAAAAAAAATATTATGTTCAATTTTTTTAAACTTAATTTAATTTATGTATTTTAATTAATATTTTTATTGAAATAAGTTCTGCGAATGTTGAGAGGGCCGCCCTAATATTAAAAAAGGTTTACCTTATCGAGTCTTCGCATTAGCATTCGAGCGTTGTGTGAAAGCTTTACGCTTTACAATTCAAAATTAATGTTACAACAGCTTTATTGAAGCTTTCGCAAAAAAGCTTTATTACGTTAGCTTACTGTTTGTTTCACTTTTTACTAGATACATGTTGCCAAGCAATGTTGAGCAACCAAAAACACTCAACCAAACACCACACATATGTTTGAGTGTATGTGTTTAAACAATTTTCATTTGAGAAATTTAAATATTAGGAAGATATCAACCAATATGAAATGTATATCAAACGAAAGATAACATCTCCATTTACCCACAAAAAAAAATTTAAAAAAATTCATCTAGCCGTTTCCTCAAATTCAATGAAATAAAGATTACAACAATAAAAACCTGACATGACTCCTCATACCGTAAGGTAAGACGTATTGTACGTCAAAAACTTTTGTAGCGCTCTTATTGAAAAACCCGTTATAAGGAGGGAATTTAGTCCATGGATGTCAGAGAAATTAATGTCCTTTATGGATTATAAAGACAAGTTATTAAGGGAGAGAACGAAAAACGAATAGAACAAACCTGTGCAGGAACGTTTAAAGACCATTAGTGAGGTTAATGATATCTGCAATGGAAAACTTAGCAGCAATGATAACATTGAAAATTCTTAAATGTAAAGGGAACTTGAGAAAACTGTGGTAATTTTTTAACAACCAGCTTGGAAGCAGACAAAATAATTGTACAGATTTTTTGACAGAAGACGGTATAAGACTATTAACTAATGAGGAAAAGGTATCACGTCTCAATAATTTTTATTGCAAAGGGTGTCTGAGTAAGATTGCATTTTATAAATTTACTGTAATTTGTTTTTGTGCAAGTGCAAGTGGTAACTCTGAAACTTTATTGCGATTATTAAAAATGGAGCTCTTTACGAAAGGACATCGCGTTATAATTGTGAAAGCTTATTACAAAAATTTTGAAAGTTGTGATAAGACCGCTCGCAAACTTCGAAGAATTTTCAGTCGAGAAAGTGCATCCAATGTGTCAACCATTCGAAGAACGGGCAAAATTTTTAAGAAACCGGGTCCGTTGTAGACAGTAGGACTCCTGTGCGTCAACGTACCCGTCTGTCTGTTGGAAATATTGCTGCTGTAAACGAAAGTGACGTTGAAAACCTGAAAACATCAATTCGGCATCGTTCTCAACAACTTCAAATTTCACCACGCACTACGCAGTGAACTTTGACAAAAGTTCTCCACCTTCATGCGTACAAAAATCTGATTACTCAGCAGCTCAAATCTGCAGACCATGGGTAGCCAATTTTACTAAAAAGTCATCTTCTTCGATGAAGTGCATTTCCATCCGAATGGCTTCGTGAATACACAAAATTGTCGACTGTGGGGCTCAGAAAAGCCTCATGCAATCCACGAGAAACAAATGCACCCACAACCAGCATCTGTCTGGTTGAGATTTTGGTTAGGCAGCGTGATTGGTCTTTAATTTTTATGAAGATGAGTCCAAAATTGCAGTGACTGTGAACGGTATTCGTTGCAGAAACACGGTAACGGAGTTCTTGTTGCCTCAACTGGACGGCATGTATCTGGAAGATATGTGGTTTCAGCAGGACGCAAAATATACAATGAAACAATCGATTTATTGCAGCAACGATTTCCATAACAAATTATCTCATGAAATTCTGATGCCAACTGGCCACCAAGATCATGCGATTGAAGGCCGTACGATTTCCTTTATTGGGGTTTTGTGAAATCTCGGGTTTCTGCGAATAAACTAGGAACAATTCCTGAGCTCAAATCCGAGATCCAACGCGTCATCGGTGAGATACAGCCACATCTTTGTGAAAAAATTGTGGAAAATTTCATGAAAAGAGTAATAGCCTGTCATCAGAGACGTGGGGGCCATTTGACAAATATTTTATTCCATACTTAATCGGAACATTTCTTCTTGGCAACCCAATAAAAAAATTACAACTGCTTTTAAAATTACGTGTTTTTATTTTAAAATGAAAAAGTGTATTTTTACTGAGACACCCTTTATATATTTAAAAAAATATATATAAATCACGCCTAATAAGGTTTTGGAATTTAGACAATTCTCAAGCAGTGGGTCAAAAACCCATAACTGTTCGCGCCAGCGTTCCCTTCGTTGAATTATAAAGTAAATAAATAAATGGTTTCCAGTTACATCCCAGTGAGGGATTAGCGAGACCTTCTCACAAACCAGTGAGCTGTGCGCTTTCTAGTTTTATACCCACTGATTGGGACCTACAGTTTTACGCCGATTCCGAACGGTATTTTGAGAAACTTTTTCATGGCTAAGTACTCGATAGTGTCGCCGTCACTAAGCGCGGTGGTCGCCGTCGAATAAATTTTAAGGTGGTCAGAGCAGGGATCGAACCCACAATCGCATGCACAAGAGCCGCGCACACTACCATTGCACCACCGACTGCCGACATACATAATTCATAATTTCTCTTAAAGTTTGGAATAAAATTTTTTTCTTTGTTGAATTTCAAAATATTTTATCATAAAATATAGTCATATCTCCATTTAAAGCACAGACAGTTTTTTATCCTCGTATTTTTCATCAGACATACAAAAAATCCTTAATTAAGTATAGAGTATTCCTTAAGACTTGATGTGTACTAAACAGAGAATGTGTTATTTAAATTGAAACATAAATCACTTTCAGTAACGTTCCATCCAACACTTCCTTAAGGGTTCACGAACACTTTCGTCCCATAAATAAATAATGATGTTGCCATTACCTCTCACACCCATACCGCTAAGTGGAAGCTATAAAAGGACCCTCTCCTTTTTGTTTGTCTTTTCCAATTCAGATAAGATGCGATGAACAAGTGCCCACCCAAAATCCAGTGCATGTTCGATTTCCATGCGGAGTAAACTAAACACTAAAAGAAAACCACATGGCAAAAGACGCCGAAAAAAAACTACGGATGTGTAATATAACCGGAAATTGTTTTATCAACTTGGCGAAGGGAATTGGGAGAATACACAAGAAAAAGCATACAAGGATTGTGGGGAAATCCAATGCGCTTTGGAACACTGTTTCGTTTTTTTTTGGTGCTCATTGTTCTGAATGAAATTGATTGTTTTAAATATTCATACCGCAAATGGCTCTTCGGTAGTACGGAAGCAATCACAGCGCAAAAATTTGGATGTCTGTTTTTCAAAAGCAGATATATAAATAGTAGAGTGTGTCGTTTTAGATTTTATTCTCTTTCGAAAAAATAAATGTTTCAAATGAACTTTTGAGACAAAGTACAAATTTGAGGCGATGAATTATCATATCTCAACTGAATGAAAACTGCTTATGAGAGTTTTATGATTAGCTAAGCCTAAAATTCACACAGCCTAGAGAGATCAGGACCAAATAACGAAGCTTACAACAAACTATAATAGAGTGTAAAAACTAAGGTTGGCCTATAATGTAACCAATTTGAGCTGAAATTATGAGACAAACATCCACAGCCATCAGCGAAAACAGCCACTTGAGGGCTATTTTATCGATTGCCTACCATTAATATCTGGCAGATGAGAATGAATATTTCTTAGGCTCAAATGATTCAGATCTCCTCGAAATATTTGCAATACGTAAACAATGGAGGGGAACTGTATTCGCTGAACATCTTGTTTGATTGGATGTCAATAGAACGTGTGCTTGGAGCTTTCCGCAAATACAGTATACTTGTGTCCAAACATATAGTGTTTGCTATTCGATACAATAGAGGCATCGTAAACGCACGCGAATGTGGGAATAATATCCATCTATTACTCAGACTACATCTCGCGAGATTCGACTCGTACATTTCCGCACGAAAAATGTCACTCGTAAGACGTTAAATGCTCGTTAAACGCACGAGCAAACGAGTAACTTCGAAATTTACAAATTAAACGCACGCGCTCGTGACAATGTGCGATAATTTAAATAAATGGATTCCTATTACATACCATGAAGGAATTGGGGAAAACTTCTTACAACCACTGAGCTGTGCGCTTTCTACTTTTATACTCACTGATTGGGACCGCCGAAAGAAATTTAAGGGGGTCACAGTTTGTTTATATTTCCATTTTTCCATGGTTTCTATAAAACTTATTCGATTCGGACAGCTGAGCAACCGCTCACTGCTCCTTATAGTGAATAAGATAAATGTGACCGTCGGTGGTGCAATAGTTAGTGAGAACGTGGCATCTGTTCTGATCTCCTCGATTATTGATGGCGACACTATCGAGTATTTAACCATGGAAAATACCGTTCGGAACCGGTGTAAAACTGTAGATCCCAATCTATTTACTTACTTAATTATCCGGTCTTGGATAACCCCTGGGGGGGTCAGGGACCTTACAAAACGAAGATAACATATTTCGCCAACCAGTTCGATCTTTTGCTTTATTTATCCAGTTGGCAATACCAAGTGTACGCAGGGATTCGTCAACCTGATCCCTCCAGCGGAGTCTTGGTCTTCCTATTTTTCGACTTCCTTCGAGTTAAACTTAACCCTTCGTGCTGGTTCGTCTTCATCCATTCTACTGACCAGACCATGCCAATCACGTTATTTTGATCCGCTTAACTTTGTCAATGTCAGGATAAAGATCATACAGTTGGAAGATTTATGCGTCGCTGATACTCGCCGTTGTGTACTATAGGCCCATAAATTTTTCGGAGTATTTTTTTCTCGAAGACTCCTACAGATGTTTCGTCTGCTTGCGATAGGACCCAGGATTCTGCGCCATAAAGCAAGACAGGTTGAATGAGATTCTGGTACAGCTGGACTTTCGTTACTCGAGAGAGGGCTTTATCTCTAAAGTGCTTGTTTAGCCCAAAATAACATCTATTCGCAAGCACAATTCTCCGCTTGATCTCAAGGCTGACGTTGTATATATAAATTCGTCCACTACCTCGAAGTTATAACGGTTATCAACGTTCACGCTTTGGTCTAATTGCATGGAGACCCTGTTCGTTGAAACCATTAATTTTGTCTTGTCTTCGTTTACCGTCAGACCCACTTTTGCTGACTGTTTCTCAATTCTCGAAAAAACCGCAGTAACTTCTCTAATTGTGCGCCCAATGATATCTATATCATCAGCATACGCGAGCAGCATGTGACTTTTGCTGCTGATGGTTTTATTCATGTTGGCTGCAGCTTTTCTCATAATGATCTCCATTAATATGGAGGGTGTCGCCTTGCCTGATGCCTCGCTTAGTTTTGAAAGGTTCGGTAAGATCTTTACCAACTTTCACTGCGGTGTTCGTCAAGGTCATCCTGTAAAGGTGTATGAGTTTTGCAGGAATACCAAGCTCAGACATTGCTTCGTAGAATTTCTCCCGTATCGGACTATCGAAGGCCGCTTTATAATCGATAAATAGATGATAGGTGTCGATTTGTTTTTCGTGTGTCTTCTCCAGGATTTGGCGTAGCGTGAAAATCTGGTCAGTTGTCGATTTTCCAGGCCTAAAGCCACACTCGTATGGTCCAGTCAGGTCAGCGATAATTGGTTTTAGTCTTTCGCACATTATACTTGATAGAACCTTATATGCTATGTATAAAAGGCTTATTCCACGGCAGTCGGCACAGATACTCGGGTCACCTCTTTTAAATATGGGACATTGTACACTGAGACTCCAATCGACGGGCATGCATTCATCTAACCAAATTTTGCTAATGAGCTAATGCATGCACCTTATCAGCTCATCGCCGCCAGCCTTAAACAGCTCCGCCGGTAATCCATCGGCTCCTGCGGCTTTGTTGTTCTTAAGCCGGGCAATAGCTGTTCTGACCTCATCTTGGTTAGGAGGGGGGCAATCGACGTCGTCGTCCATATTGTGATCGATTGACCCATCTTCATTGGCTATCTCAGGTACTAGTAGCGCGGAGAAATGCTATCTCCATATTCCCAACATACTCTGTACATCTGCGACGAGATTTCCGTCCTTGTCTTTACAGAAGGTGGGCCCTGAACCATGTCCATTAGTTCCGTTTTTAACTTTTGGGTTGAATTTTCGGGCTTTGTTCTTCCTTCTGTATGTCTCAATTTTCTCACTCTCGCGCTTTCTCCACTGCCGTTTCTTACGCCCAAAGAAACGGTTTACCTCCTTTCTTTTCTCCCTATACCGGTCAGATGCAGCTCGCGTTGCAATTGACTGAAGCATTACCATACGTGCAGCGTTCTTTTCGTCATTTGCAATGCGACACTCTTCATCGTACCACGGTTTATTGCGAAGCGGTTTTTCGAAACCAAGTACGGTTGTTGCGGCAGTTTTTATAGAGTCGGAAATGGGTTTCCACTGCGCATCAGGATCGTCGTCGGGAGGGGGTGGGTTCTGTGCCAAAAGTTGCGAGAGCTTCCTGGAGTAGGCTGTGGCTACCTCTGGTAATTGCAGCTTTCCGATGTCCAGCTTCCTCTGCGTCTGGTTTCGTACGATTTTCGCTCTACTTAATCTTGTGCGAACCTTTGCTGCTACCAGGTAGTGATCAGAATCGATGTTAGCTCCTCTGATTCCTCGTACGTCCATTACACTAGATAAGTGCCTTCCATCAATTACCACGTGATCAATTTGGTTCTTAGTTCTTTGATCAGGGGATACCCAAATAGCCTTGTGGATGTCTTTATGCTGGAATCTTGTACCAATAATGACCATGTTTTTTGCCGCAGCAAAGTCAATCAGTCTCATACCGTTGTCGGAAATGTCAGCATGTAGACTGAAATTGCCAATAGTTGGATTAAACACATTCTCCCTTCCTACTTTGGCATTAAAACCTCCTAGTACAATCTTAATGTCATGGCCAGGGCAGCGGTTATACGTTTCCTCTAGGAGCTCATAGAATATGTCTTTGGCATCATCTTCCTTTCTCTTCTGTCGGGGCATGCACACAATTTAGGGAAATTTAAAAATATTTCGCTTTAATGCGGATTGTGGCTATACTTTCGCTCACAGGATTGAACCTAGAGACTAGATGTCGCAGTCTTTTGCCAACTACAAATCCGCAACCAAATTCATGTGTTTTTTCATGGCAACTGTAGTGTATATCGAAGTTTCTTTTTCTTGTGCAGCCATGTCCTATCCGTCGCATTGTCAGCCTTATAACTTTCGAGGACATCTGCCAGTTGGATACTTGCACCGGATCTATATAGAGTTCTTACATTTCAAGTGCATATTCGTAAATCGTGGTCCTTATAACGTTTGCGGGGGTCGTCAACAAATAGGGGTTGTCCATATTTTCCCTTCCATTTTTGTATTTTCACTACCCAGCCCACCGTGTTTTTTAATTTTTCCTGCTGCCAGGATATTTAATTGCAGCCGCCCATTATAGATCAGACGCTGACCAGGATGCGATATGTTGAACCTGGATTTTCTTCTTTTCCGCCGTTGGCCCGTGTGTTGGGCTCATCCGCTTTGTAAGGACAAAAGAATATGCCCGATTGTTTGATGAGCTTCAGTGACATCAGTCACCTACTAAACCTGATTTGATGCTCATTTGTTTCGCCTTCTCACTCTAGCTAGCTAACGGAGGTTTCCGAAAAGCCATTGCCCAGGACATACTGCGTGGAAGTAGTGAGCTGCTCGGACTGCCCAATGAAGGAACCATTTCTGGTCACTCCCAAGTGAATGGCAATCAGAAACTTTCCAGTAGGTCCAAATCAGTGAGTGAAAACTAGGAAACGCGATTTGTGAGAAGCTCTCCCCAATCCCTGAATGGGATGTGAACGATATTCTCAGAATAAGATAAATATTGTAGAAATAGTACGTAACATCTCAAAAAGATATGTAGAATTTGCCAAAGACTACAAACCAGGTACCAAACAGTGTCCCAAAGGTTACTAAAAATTCGCAAAGTGGTCAAAAATATACCCAAAAGTATATAAAAGATGTCAACGAGCAGATGAATTATGCCAAAAATTTAATATATTGTATCAGTGTCCCAAGGTCTGCCAACAAGTGAATAGAGTATACCTAAAAGTGGATAAAGTGTACCAAAAGAATATATAATGTGTGTCAAAATGTACAGACGATATGCCAACCAATATCAAAAACAATATAATGTACTAATGTACTACTACTTACTAAAATGACCATTATGTGAACGAACAAAGTCACATAGAGTAACAAAATGTTGAGAACAAGTGTTTTGTGTACCAAAAAAGTTCATAGAATCACCAAACAAGTTACTAAAATGCTAACAAATTACTAAAATGCTAACTGAAATGCTTACTAAAAAAAATTAGAAACTAAATAGTGTACCAAACCAAGTACATAAAAATAGCCTATAAGGTACTTCTTGGTACCAAAAGTGATTTTGGTAGCACACAAGTACATAAAAGGACAAAAAAAAGGACTTTTTGGTGGCAACATGTAAATTTCTTAATACCAATAGTACATCTGTGAGAGCTATTAAGTGCGGCTCCTCATACCGAGTAAATTTGTGAGTCCTTTTATGTACAAAAGTACATTTCGATACTTGGATGTACTTGTTGGTACCAAAATATATGTAATTTTTTGCTACTAAAAATTACTTTTCGCGGTACTATTTTGCCCAAAAAGTAGCTTATAGTAAATTTTTGTTACATTTTATACTGTTGAATTGTGGTACTGGCTATGTACGGCTTTGGTACACTATGTACTTTTTGGTACATTTTATGTGCTTTTTGGTTATTTTAATGTCCTTTGTTTGAACCCCGGTGGTGTAATGGCTAGTGTGTGCATGAAAACCTGGGTTCGATCCCTACTCTGATCACCTTACATTTCCTACGATGACGCCCACCTCGCTTAGTGATGGCGACACTATCGAGTACTTAGCCAAGAAAAAGCTTCTCAAAATACCGTTCGGAACCGGTGTATAACTGTCGGTTTTGTAGGCACTTTTTTGGTGTTCAATGTACTTTTTGGTTAATTTTTTCACATTTTTCGGTGTACAATGTATTTTTGGTCCATTTTATTCACCTTTTTGACACACTATGCAATTTGTGGTAAATTTTAACAACATTTTCTGTACTGCTGTGGTAAACCTAGTACTTTCTGGAACACTCTTTATACTTTTAAGTACACTTTACGTGTTTTTTGCACACATTACGTAGACTCTGCACTCGGTAGACTTTATGCACTTTTTGGTACATTATATGTACTATTTGGTACATTTAATGTAATTTATCTTACACTTTACATAGTTTGTTTCTGTCCATTATACTATACTTGGGGTGCACTGTGTGTATGTACTTGATGTACATTTTATGTACGAGTCCGGAAATAATCTCCTTTTAGCTTAATACACTTAGTTCAGCTTTTCTCCAATCTTTGTTTCCCTTCCAAAAAATAGGATTTTTCGAGGTCCATAAAATAGGCATTTGTTTGATCAACAATTTCATCGTTTGAGGTAAATCTCTTTCCACTGAGCCATTTCTTTCGGTTTGGAAATAGGAAATAGTCACTGGGGGCTACATCCGGAGAATATGGTGGATGAGGTACCGATTCGTAGCACAAATAAACAACTCCAAACAATCCTTTGAAGTTGTCACACGATTACGTTTATGGTCAATTGGGAGCAAACGCGGCATTATTTAAAATTGAAACCACAGTGCCATATGAAATGCCTATGGCATCAACAATCTCACGCATTTTTAATCCTCGATCGGCCAACACCCTATGGTGGATTTTTTCTACGTTTTCTTGTGTATTGACCTCAATTGGCCGTCCAGAACGTTCACCGTAATTTACACGACCACAACGAAAATCAGTAAACCACCTTTTTACCATTGAAAACGATGGAGCAGAGTCCCCATAGTATTTATGAAGCTTTTCCTTGGTTTGGTTGACGGTTTTTTTGTCGAAAAAAATAATATTGAACGAGCACTCGAAATCCACGTTTTTCCATTTTTTAAAAAAATGCACGAGGTTGTATGTTTTGAACAGCTGTTAAACGCAAAGTAAATGACGGAACTTACTCAAAATTTTACAGCTGGGTCTTAACAAGTGGCACTTGATGGGAGCAGTATTGTATTTCATATAACTACGAGGGAAGTTCGAAAAGTCACGGACTTATTGATCCACCTCTACATTTTTGGATCTTTTGTTACACGTTACGCACTTTCTTGAGAATGTCATGCACTTTTTGTTAATGGCATATAATTTTTTATGCCAATTATGTTAGTAAAGAGAACACCAATCCATATTCATATATTGAATGCATTTTACCTCCATCTCCCTTTCTCTTGAGGAAATGCGAATAAATAAACGCATACAGCTCGCTCGCGTGCACGTTTGTTTTTTGTTTGGTTTTCCGCATTTTTTTACATTTCACGACCTTCGAGTAGGTGCGTTTTTCTACAACTACTTTTTCGTATGTTTTCGATGCCTGATACAACATGTTCGAGACACAATGATTAATGTTTAAGTATATGTGTTTGTGACCTAAATATAGCTTTGTTTGTGATACAAATACAGCTATGGTTGTTGCACTGTTTACGGACTGACTAGAGGGAGACGTTAATACAGTCAGTCTAGGTTAATGTTTTTATACGTGTGTATCTGTATGCGTGCATCATTCTATCAGTCGCTGATTCACAAATAGTCCTGAATCTTGTGTAAATTGCACATAAAGTGAGTGTGTCTTATGTTGACTGATCTGTCGTGTTTTAGTTTCATGCATTCAATCATGCAATTGTTCATCGGACAGAGGATAGCAAATGACTTTGGTCGATTAAGAAAGTATGCGGTGAACAAAATTTGTATTAGTAGCAAGTAAAGGGTTTTCCAATTTGAGTGATATGATTTCTAAGTGATGTTTCGACCCTTTGTAGTATGTCATGATCTTCAATTTGTTTTTCATTGTATTCAGTAATGTTTTCAACTTCATCATGGAGAGATATATGCTAGAACAACGTTTACAAATTACTAAATTTTTGTATCAAAATAATCGTTCTCCTATTGCAACTTTTCGTGCGCTTTTGCCATTTTATTGTCCTAATAATCGTCCACCTGTGGTCGCTACTCGTCGAATTGTTGCAAATTTCCAGCGTATATTTTCTTTACATAATGTTCAAGTGCACACAAAGAAAAAACTCGTTCCTCCCAAACGACGACTCAGACAACTGATGTTCGTTTGGGAACTATAGTTGGGAGAAACGAACTTCTGTTAATCCATACATGTCATTTAGTTTGGGAGAACCGAAAAGCGTTTGCAGTAAACGAGTTAAGAAATGAGAGCTGAAAAAACCTTGACGATAAACGGAAAACGGTTTCGCCAACTGTTTTTTCAGTTACAGCAATCGAGTTGTGGTTGATCCAAACTAACAAAACATTTGCGAGAACTGAAAAACGTTTGCAGTAAACGAGTTATGACAAATTAGAGCTGAGAAAACGTTTGGGAGAAACGAAAAACGGTTTCACCAACTGTTCTTTCTGTTACAGCAACCGAGATGTAACGTAGAACAACGTTTACGAATTATTAATTTTTTTTATCAAAATAATTGCTCTCCGCTTTTGTCATTTTATGGTCGCAATTATCGCACACCTGCCCTCGCTATTCGCCGAATTGTTGCAAATTACGGGCGTAAATTTTCTTTACATAATATTCAAGTGCCAATAAAACAAAGAACCGCTTGAAGTAATGAAAATATTTCTGCCGTTCAGGAAGACCGCAAATGAAGCTGCTAACAACGTTACTGTCAATGGAGAGCGGTATGGATCGATGATAACCAATTTTTTATAGCCAAAATTGGAAGAAGTTGATCTTAACAAGATCTGGATCCAACAAGACGGGGTTACGCTGCAACAGCCGCATTAGTGCCAGAAAAGTTTGGAGATTTGATTTCTTCAAGAAATTCTGATATTGAATGACTTCCAAGAAGTTGTAATTTAACACCATTTGACTATTTCTTGTGAGGTTATTTGAAGTCATTGGTCTTTAGGGATAAATCAGACTCTCCTCAAGCTTTACAAGTCAATACTGAACGTGCTATTCATGACATACGACTTGATGTAATGGAAAAAGTGCTCGAAAAATGGGTTCATCGAATTCGTTCCTGCAAAAGCAGACGTGGAGGCCATTTGGAAGACGTTTTATTCAGAACTCAATTATATCGATTGTGCTTCACATTAAATGAAAAACATTTAAATTTCCTTAACAATTAGTGCAGGTTTTTTTTCAAAGAAATCATATCACCCAAATTGCAAAACCCTATTTGTGATCAGTGAAAAAGTAATACATAAAGGCTCAGGTGGTTACAATGATGTGTGCTGTTGCTTTTCTTTCTGCGTATAAAGACCGATTCAAATCTTTTAATGGTTTTTAGTAAATGGTTACATATATAGATTTGTATTGGAAAACCCAATTATAATAAATGGAGTCAAAAATAATTTGCTTCTAAATACTATTATGTTTGGGGCGAAACACGAATATGCTTCCACGAAAATATATGAATGTTTAGGAGGAAACACGCATATGGTTCCATGTAAAACCATGCATATTTTCAAATATACGTGATAGTGTTTGCACTTAAATATTAGCGTGTTTTTGACTGGCAAATTCGTAAATATTTGAAGCGTGTTCCAAACATATACATGATTCCTGCAGAATGTGTTTGGGAGAATATGTTACAGGTATCGTTTTTTTGTTCAGCGTTTATCAATTTAATCAAAAAATGAGCCATTCTCGTAGCTACTGCCGCATACAACTGCATATTTGCAGCGCTACTTATCGATTTTGTAGCGTTGGAACGCAAAAACCCATTGTGAGTGACTGCCTTGCAAGAAGATGCTAGAAAAGAGGATATGGCTTAAATCTCAGAGACAACATAAAAATCAAGTACACCCGTGGTTTACCACAAATCTAATTCAAATTAATATCTTCTTCAACGGCTGAGTATAATGCCAACGTCGTATCTAGGATGTAGCACCAAAGTGAGTAGTTGAGTGGTAGCTGCCACAACCAAAGCTCCTATATTTTGTGTTGCACGGGGCATTTGCTTTGCATACTGTGATAGATATTGCCATCACTTAGAGTTGCAGCAGTCACTGGTGTCGCGCTGCTGCATGTGCCGTGCCAGTGGTGCTGGCTAACATTAAGATTGGTGGTGTTTTGTGATTGTGCACCATTTGTTGCAATCTGTCTTTCCACTGAATGTGGTGGATTTGGTTTACAAGCGTTTGGCTTTTGACAAATATGAATGGGATATCGCAGCTACACCACAATTAGTCTCCAGTTTTATTGAACTAATTAATTCTTTTGTTCTGTGTTTTAGCATTGAAAAATGCATTTTATATCCGGGTATTTGTATTCAAAACCTTGTGGAGAAGTACTTGGTTATTTGTGTAATTTTTTTTTCGTAAATTTTAATTAATTAATTTTTTTGTAGTGGGAAGCAAACAAAAGAGAAGGATGTCTGGGCACAACTGAATAGAATGGTATTTAATTATTGTAGTATTGGAATATTTGAAAAGGGATTTGGGAAAATACTTTGTTCTGCTGTCTTTAATTTTCACGTCTGCAACTTTTATGATACAATCAATAGTCGCCAGGTTACAATGAAGTCTGCCGGCTATCTAGCATTAAAACTTCTGCCTTATCTTGCTCTGATTAATGTTGCACGGTATTCAAAATAAAAAAAGATTAAATTAATTTATATAAAATTTCGTTTTTGTTACACACATAAAATCTATAAATTTATGACTTCTATTGTGCAATACGGCCAGAAATAGAAAATCTCAATTCTGTTTTAACATATTCATATGTTACGGGTGAATTATTTTTTCACAAGCGAAATAAATTGTGAAAGAGATTGTTAGTTTCGATTACAATTCAAACATCTGCAACGGGGCGAAAAAAAAAACGAAACAAAATGGCACAGAGCCACATTTGATGAAAGTGTTGTCTATAAATAACTGGTCTCATGTCACTGTTATCAACATTAAAATATGGTTTGATGAAATATATCTTGCACAATTCAGTTGGCCAAAAATAATGCTATATATTTTGTTATTTTAGAAAAAAAAAGTTTTATTTTTAGAGCGAATTATATGTGTACACGTCGTACAGTTGGTACGATATTCATATAAAGGGTGTCTCAGTAAGAATGCACTTGTTAATTTTAAAATAAAAATACATATATTTTGAGATAGTTGTAATTTTTTTGTTGGGTTCCGATTATGTTCCGATTAAGTGCGGGATAAACCATCACTCAAATGGTGCCCAAGGCTGTGATGATAGGGCATTACTCTTTTCATGAAATTTTTCAAGACAAAAATGAGGACCAACTAGGACCGACGTGCGATTTACACTTCAGAATACTTTAGACCCAAATCGAAGCCACTGATTTTATTTTGTTACCCTTTACTACCATTTGCTAAAGAAAGATTTTTTTTAAACTTTGGTCCAGTTTTTGATTTTGTTTAAATATTGATTTTTTTTCGGTGTAAAGTTAAATACATTACTGTGGTGGAATTTAGGTCTTGCAATACCATTGCCGTGGGTGGTACAATGGTAGTGTGCGTAGCTCTTGTGCATTAGAACGTGGGTTCGATCCCTGCTCTGACCACCTTAACTTTCTTTCGGGGCGGTCACCTCACATAGTTCGGTGACACTATCGAGTATTTAGCCATGAAAAAGCTTCTCAAAATATCGTTCTGAATCGATGTAAAACTGTAGGTCCCAATCAGTGAGTGAAAACTGGAAAGCGCACATCTCAGTGATTGTGAGAAGCTCTCCCCAATTCCTTCATGGGATGTAACGTGAAACCATTTATTTTATTTATAATACCATAAAATGTCAAACTAAAATTTCGAAACTTCATATAAAAACAGCGGTGTAAACAATTACGTGGCATTTGAAACGAAACAAATGCGTGGGAGCGGCATATAAACAATTATTATTTAAAAAATTTATTTAAAAAATTGTATGCGTAATAATAACAATAAGATTTCGGTGTATGGAATGACAGATATTACGTACAAATTTATATATTTGGGTCGCAACCACATATGGGCCAAAGTCACAAATTTTTAAATTTCATGAAGTCGACCTTCACCTTCCACTATTTTATAACTGGTAGTATCTGCTATAATGTGATTAATGCATTTGCATTCTACACACTTACAGAAGTTAGAACTTATAAAGATTTTGGCGATATGTTTATTACTTGCCATATTTTCAGCCACTCAAAGTTAAAAAATGTTAAAAAAGAGATTGAAGATTTCTAGTTTTTTTATGATCTTCTTTCATTTGCATACGTGTGGCACGTGCTAGAGACAAGCGGTCTATGGAAAAGATACAGATTACACTTAGTTGTATAACCCTCTCATATAAAAAAATGGCGTACAGTTAACCAGTAAGGTTTTATTAGCCGTCAAAAATTGAAGATGGTTTTTTGGCACTTTTTGTATTTTGGATGGGGAAATCTTGTGCCTTGACCAATTGACAAACTGAAGATGGTAGTTTGTAGTACTAACCATTACCAACATTATGATATTTATTAAGTTGGTGTCACTTTTATACGAAAATCAGTCGTAAAGTCCTAATTTTGATTCGTGAATTTTACAGAAAAACCACTTTTTCCCTTGTAAAATTCGGTATCTTGGCCATGGTGGTCCACTTTATCACGTGATCCTAGTTTATTTTTTGACATTGCATCAAAAAATCAACAGCTTGTTAAAAAAAAATACACATTGGTTTTTCATACTGCAGAAATTTAAAAAAAATGCATCGCTATAATTTTACATTTTTGACACTTTACGGATATGAATATCAATGAATATGTAAATCTATGGAAAGTCTATAACAAAACTTATCATCTTAGAAAAATAAGTGCCATCATAGTACACTTCAGGAGGGTAATTTGGTACTTTTATCTCCAGAGAATTTCCAATTTGACATCAAAGGCGCTGATCAGATTGCGTTGAAATAAATTATAATCTATGGTACTTTTATTGCCACATAACAATATCGATGGCACGTTGATCACATTTAAAGTTTGGACCTTTTACAGCCATGTTAGGATATTTTATACCCCTTATATCTCGCAAAGTTCGATGTCACGCTAAATGAAATCCGTCAAAATACACAGCAATCGGTAGTATTTCTTGTTGCCAATCACATTATTTTTGGCACGTTAAAAAAAATCACAATTGCATACTTTATGGACCTTTTAAATCTTCGTTGTATTAAATCGAAATTAAAATAATAATCAGTTGTATTAAAAATTAATATTGTTACTATTTACTGCATTAATTTTAAGTAATACACCATATTTTACTAATATCGCAAAGTATATTATATTTTTTGCATAACTAATCTACCATTATTCCACAAAGTAAAAAAAATCAAAACCAGATTTTATGCGGCTGCTAAAACCAGATTTTATGCTGCTGCTAAAACCAGATTTTCTGCGACTGCTAAAGAGAATAATGACGTGTTAAACACAAATGAGCGAGCAAGAGAGCAATGAAAGAGTGGTGTGGCAGGCAAACGAAATTGTGTCTACAGCGTATGTATTAACATAATAATGTATGTATGTACATGTGTCTGTTGCTGTTGTTGAACGGAGATATAAAGAATAGCCAGGCAAAATTTCATTTGCAAGCCCATGGGCTTGCGCAGTCGACGTTATGGTGACACACTAATACGTCAGCTACTTCGTACAAAGTATGGGTGATGTCGTGTGTTTGGCTGTTTCGCTGCTGTTGATATGGCAAACATGTGATTATGTTGCACACCTATACGTCAGCTACTTCGGACAAAGTATGTGTGATGTTGTGTGTTTGGTTGTTTCGAGTCATTTGATGTTCAGCATTGCCCGGTGTATACAAAAAAACTATTATTTTTTATTTTCCAATGTAACATTTACTAATGTGTTCATAGAAATCGAATAGGTGCCGTGTAGCAAAAAGGTGTTAACATATCATCCGTGAGTTCGAACACTCATTGATTTTTTTATGTCAAGCAGTTGGCCATAATAAATACGTAGTTGTTCAAAATAAATATATGCAAGAGTTGGAAACATGGTTTCGAATCGGGCATTACAACTTCGCGAAGAACGAAAGAAAAAAGCAGAATATAAAAAAAAATAAGATAAATAAACTGCGGGAAATTCGGGGATCGCTTGTGAAAGTTTCAACAGCTAAAATAAACTCTTTAGTTCAAACCAATACTCAAAGGAAAAATGAAATGAAAAGAAATAACAATGACTTTATATCACAAAATATACCCCAACGTTCAGAATTTGCAATTACCAATTCAGAATACTTAAAGTGTAGCACAAGTGAAATCGACTGTGAGTGTTTGAAGTATAAAAGCGCATATAAATATTCTCGTAATAGAGAGGAGGCTCTACGAAGAAAAATATCTAAATTAGAAAATATTGTTAAAGACCACGAAAAGCACATAAAATCTCTGAAACAAAAATGTTATAGACGTAACAAAGTCGTTGAAACTACTGCGGAAAAAAACGTGAAGCACATAATCCGACAAGGCAAAGAAGCCATTAAGAAACGTCTGTTATTTTGTGAAGTGTTAGAATAACAATTAGTGGGTAATAAAGAAAAAGCTCTATCGCGAGATGATAAAACAGTTTATGTAAGAATAACTTCGGGTAGGGTCATAAAAAAATTTAAGTTGGCATCAAAAATTTCTTCAGTTGTTACCTTCTATCAGCAAAGAAAAAATTAAAATTCTTCATCATTAAACATAAACCGACGAATGAAAAGCACATCTACACAAAATATTGCGAAATTATTTTTAGAACAAGATGAGCATTCAGATTTAGCACCAGGAAAAAAAGATGTTTTAAGGAAAATGTTTCGCAAACGCAATTTGCAAGATACCGTTTCTAATTTGTTTGAAAAATTT
The DNA here is from genome assembly GCA_963931995.1 of Phaonia tiefii. Classification (NCBI taxonomy): domain Eukaryota; kingdom Metazoa; phylum Arthropoda; class Insecta; order Diptera; family Muscidae; genus Phaonia; species Phaonia tiefii. Next base: position 24,413,259 of record OZ008369.1, on the reverse strand, counting down.
CGTGCGGATACTGGAATTAAAATGTCTAAAAGCAAGTTTACAAGACTGCGTCCATTTTTGATAGTTCAAAGAAAACTATCGTCTCGAAATACTTGTAAAGGGTTTTTCAATAGAGACGCTACAAAAGTAAATCAATAGGGACAGCAAACGAAGCCATATTTTTTCCCGCTCTTTTGACATTTCTCTTCAGTAAGGTTTGCCATTTCATCATGGAAAAATATACGAGCCAACAACGAGTCGAAATTATTAAAATTTACTACCGAAATTTGGAGTCAGTGGCCTCAACTTTAAGAGCGGAATTCGTCGGAAAATCATGTTCAACGATGAGGCTCATTTCTGGCTGAATGGCTTCGTCAATAAGCAAAATATGCGTTATTGGTCAATCACACACGTAATCCATGAGTCATCACTGCATCCCGAAAAAATTACGGTTTGGTGCGGTTTATGGGCCGGCGGCGTCATTGGGCCTTACTTCTTTCATGATGATCAAGACCGGCACATTACTGTGAATGCGAATCGTTACCGTTCAATGATAACCGAATATTTTTGGCCCCAATTGGATAATATGGACTTGGAGGACATGTGGTGCCAACAGGACGGCGCCACAAGCCATACAGCGAATGCCACAATCAATTTATTGGAAACCAAGTTTGGTGAACGTGTTATCTTACGACATAGCCCAGTCGATTGGCCGCCTCGGTCATGCGATTTGACGCCATTAGATTATTTCCTGTTGGGCTACGTCAAGTCTATGGTCTATGCCAACAAGCCAGCGACGATTGATGAACTTCGTACGAATATCGAACGTGAAATTGCAGCAGTATCGGCCGATTTATGCTTGAAAACCGTCGAAAATTGGGTTCAGCGTCTATACTTCTGCTAGCGTGCCCGTGGTGGCCATGCAAAAGAAATCGAGTTCCAAACATAATGGCATCGAACGTACTTTCAGAGGAATAAAGAATTTCATTGTACCTAAACCCGGTTTTGTTTTATTTAAAAAACTTTTGTAGCGCTCTTACTGAAAAACCCTATATGTGTAAATTGCATGTCAACTTTGAATTAATCCTGCAAAAGCTACGTCAACTTTGAATTGTGGAAACATCAAGCTGTCGTACATTTACTCTAATGGTAACATGTGAACCCACATCAAAAGTCTGTATGTACCGAGACTGCAGCAAGTGTAAAAATAAAAAAAAATCAATGAGTGTTCGAACTCACGGATGATGTGTTAACACCTTTTTGCTACACGGTACCTTTTCGATTAATAAATGTTACATTAGTATATGCTACATTGGAAAATAAAAAATAATAGCTTTTTTGGATACACCGGGGAATGCTGAACAGCAAATGACTCGCTTTGTTTGGCCATAGCAACAACAACGAAACAACCAAACACACAACATTGCACATACTTTATCCGAAGTTGCTGACGTATACGTGTGTCACATAACCACATGTTTGCCATATCAACAGCAACGAAACAGCCAAACACACAACATCACCCATACTTTGTACGAAGTAGCTGACGTATTAGTGTGCCACCATAACGTCGACTGCGCAAGCCCTTGCAAATGAACATACACATGACACATGAACATACATACATTATTATGTTAATACATACACTATAGACATAATTTCGTTTGCCTCACCCCTGCCACACCACTCTTTCATTGCTCTCTTGCTCGCTCATTTTTGTTTAACACGTCATTATTCTCTTTCGCAGTCGCAAAAAATCTGGTTTTAGCAGCAGCAGAAAATCTGGTTTTAGCAGCAGCATAAAATCTGGTTTTAGCAGCATCATAAAATCTGGCTTTGATAGATTTAGTCCCTATACGCCGCTATAGATGTTAACACATAAAAAAATTAATTCCATCTCATAATAGCCCACTTGAAACCTATTACTATCAATGAGTCCAAAAATCAATAACAAGAAAAGGTTCCAAAAACTTAGCATACAACGTGAAAGTGACAACAAAAGATGTAATTCCATGTACTGTTAATGATCTTATAGATATTATAAATCAACGAACAGCGACATACCTGAAACATGTTTACGACACAGGACATCATTTTAAATTTTTTGCTTATTTCAAAAAGGAACTCAAAAGAAATGAAGTCTTTATTGTAGTGGACTTTTCCGAAAATTATGTCTGTAAGTACGCTTCCGAAGTACAAAGCGTCCATTTCGGAGCATCAAAAAAAGCAAATCTCTCTGCATACTGGAGCTTTTTTTTTAAACATTCCGTGTTAAATACTGTAAAGTGCGTATCGTTTTGCTCAATATCAGAATGCCTGCGATACGATGCATCTGCTATTTGGGCCCACAGGCAACCTGTTTTTGAACTTGTCAATAAATTTGTACCAAATGTGAGTAGATTGCACATTCAAAGTGATGGACCTAGAATGCAGTATAAGAACAAAACCAATTTTTTCCTTTTCTCACAACATTGCAAATCCAAGAGCATTGAATGTGGTTCCTGGAATTTCAGCACAGCTGGACATGGAAAAAGCGTTGCTGATGGAATAGGTGGTACAGTAACACGTCTATGTGACCAAGCAGTTACATTTGGGCAAGATGTTACTTCACCCCAATGTATTGTTGACTATTGCAACAAAAAGAAATCAAAAGTAATTGTATTTATTATAAAACATGAGGACATTATACAATTTGATAACCTACTCCCGGCAAATATACAACCAGCGCCGAATTCTATGAAAATTCATCAACTAATTTGGGGAAAAAAACCAAAATCACTATCTATTTCTAAATCACTTATCCTGCCATCAATGCATCGACAAACATCCGTGCTCACATTTCGGACTTTACCCATCAAAATATTTGCCTCTAACCATCAAAAAAGAAACGGGAACAAGAAAAACAATTCCAAAAAAAACAGATAGGCGTTTTCAAACTTTTGAAAAATTCTAAATTTTGAATTCGAAAATAAAATATACTGTATTAAAAAAGGGTGTTTATTTTGTTATTGCTTGCTTCTTGTATGAGGTACGTATGTGGTTCTTTTTGTGTTTTATTGCTTAAAAACAAAGGATTAAGCCCACTATTTTTTACAAATTTTAAATCCAATATTTTAAGCACACTTTCGAATTTCCATCATCTTTTTCAATTTATTTCAGTAAATACTTGAGATGGGCCAAATATTTTTTATTTAGTGAAAGGCCTTGGCAAGCACTACGATTCTGTACCACGCTTTTAAAAATCAGCGCTAAACTCAAATTTTTAGAATTTGTTTAAGACAAATATAAAGAAACTGCTATATTTTCCGCGTGCCTTGGAGAAAGTTGTTCACGCAAACAGATTTGGCATGTACAACAACCCCACAGTGCGTGGACAAAACAGCATCGATGTCACTCAAAAAAAATTTGACAATTTTGTCGACCCCAAAATTTAAAACATTTTGATTCTGGCCCATATATTAAATATAACATATTGATCATTGTGTGTCAAACAAGTAATATTGAATAGGAAACACAATGTGTTTGCACACAAGTATATTATATTTGCGGCAAGCTCCAAACACACGTTATTTTTGCATCGAAACAACTAAAACCGACAGATTTTTCAGAGTGTATATTATGGTTGTCATTTAACTTTCGACATTACATAGATATTGTGTAATTCTTGATTGAAAATATATTTGAATTGTGAATCCCAAAATGAAGGAATAAAGACCTAAAAAATAATGATAAATCTAATTTTTGTTCTTCAGGATCTGCCTCGAATGTGATTTGTCTCCCCCTGTAAATATCTTTCTGCCTTAAATCAAACTTGGTTTGATCTCGCAGTGTAAAAGTAAAGGTGACTTGTTTTTGCACAGTATTAAAATTTAAAATTATTAAAATATAAAGCAATGTGTCATTGTTTTCACTGTTAAAATCAAATGACAGCATTGCACAAATTATTACTACATGTCAAGTAAAAATGGAAATGTTTCACTTAACCAGACATGAGCAAATGCGTCGCGTGAACTCATATGTATCCTGATATTATTTTCATTTTGCAAGATGCATCGCACGAATCCTTCTATAGTCTATGAGAGGAGAGTGTCCGTTAATTATAATAATAGCTGTGGTCTAAACTGCTTTACGTTTTCCAGAGGGTTGTAACGTTTTGTATTCGTATGCAGTACGTGAAGTAGTAAAATCACAGATTTATAGTTGATATTTAAGTGACGGGCAACTGGTGAAGTTATAATCAAATACAGAGAATGTAGTGGTAATACATGCAACAATTTAAATAATAAATTGCGCAAAATTCTAAAATTCTAAAATAATATGAATTTCGATACCGCTTTTAACAATCAGGTTCGATGTCAAAACTGCCTTGAATAATTTTTTATTTTCCATCATCATCAGTAATGAGGGAATATTGGGTTCTACACAAAATCTAAGTTCAGCACTACGGCGACCACTCTCCTCTATTATCTGTTTGATATGTTGTATCATAGCAGCAGCATCTATCTTACGACTAACATTACCACCCCAAAATTACTATAGTCCTTATTTTTTTCTTACTTTAAAGGCGAAGAAGCACGAGGGTGTAAGAAAAAGATCTGGTTTAAACAAAATTTAATAGTATATCAATTTTCCATGGTAGATTGTTTGGTAATACAATTTACGTTATATCTCGCCGTAAGGTTGTCTCGATTTAATGAAGTGACAACAATCTAATAAAGTGATGATAATAAGAATTTTGATTGCAGTGAGGACACGGGAGTTGACGTTTTTTTGTGATATTTAATATATCTCTATAAAAAAATATTAAACTGATTTCAACTAAATATTGATACAACAAACAAACTCATGAAGTAACTAGGCAGTATTGTTCACGAGTTTTATTTAAAGTTCAATATACAACAAATACTTACAACGTTAAATAGTTCGAAAATTTTGAATTTAACTGAACTCAACTCAATCAATTCTAGAATAACTGATATTAACCTGGATATCTGGCGAACACCGTTGAGCATTAGGTAATTACATTAGTAATTGAGCATTAGGCAACTCTAACGCCCAACATTGTTGATAAACTCATCTTATATGCCTACCTAGAGGTTGTTGGCAATAATATCAATAATATAAAACATACTTTGTCCGAAGTAGCTGACGTATACGTGTGTCACATAACCACATGTTTGCCATATCAACAGCAACGAAACAGCCAAACACACAACATCACACATACTTTGTACGAAGTAGCTGACGTATTAGTGTGTCGCAATAAGGTCGACTGCGGCTTGCAAATGAAATTTTGCGTGGCTATGCTTTATATCTCCGTTCAACAACAGCAACAGACACATGTACATACATACATTATTATGTTAATACATACGCTATAGACACAATTTCGTTTGCCTCACCCCTGCCACACCACTCTTTCATTGCTCTCTTGCTCGCTCATTTTTGTTTAACACGTCATCATTCTCTTTCGCAGTCGCATAAAATCTGGTTTTAGCAGCAGCATAAAATCTGGTTTTAGCAGCAGCATAAAATCTGGTTTTAGCAGCAGCATAAAATCTGACTTTGATAGATTTAGTCCCTATACGCCGCTATAGATGTTAACACATCAAAAATCACATAAGGTGTCAGGGGACACCCGGTTGAATCGAAGTTCATTTCGCTATATATTATGTACTAGTTAGTTCCAACATGTCTAAGACGTCCGTTGAAAAATTCAATAATTTAAATAGATCTTTAAGAAAAGATACTTATTTCTAAAATGATAACCTTTTCTTCAGAAAAATTTTTTGGACCGAAGTTCCTTATCGCACGTTGCGGAAAGGGGGCTAAATGAAAAAATGTTAAACAAATTTTGTTAACTACTTTATTACAACCCATTATTATCAACTGTATTGGGTACTTTTGGTTTGGCTTAAAGGGAAGTTTTATAGGTGGAGCCTGTGTATTACATACTGCTTACACTTATTTACCTACTTTTACTTTTGGTTTGGTTTGTGTCTAGACTAACATATTGGGGGATTCTTTTTGTTTAATGGGAAATTTTCTAGGTGGAGCCTGTGAACCGAATAAAAAGTAAATTTAAAAAAGCCAAAGTGAAAAAAGGTTAAAAAAAATAAAAGTTTTCTCAAAAGAAATACCTATTGATATTCTTAAACACTATACCTTTTCTTAAAAAAAATACCTTATCTTAAAGAAAAAAGTAATCAAAATAAGTAAATTTTCTTACAAAAGTACCTTTTCTTAAAAAAAAGTAATTTCTTTTAAATAAGTACCTTTTCTTAAAAAAGTACATTATCTTACCAGATATTACCATTTCTTAAAAAACTACTTTTTCTTTAAAGAGTACCTTTTTTGTGAAACAAAATAACTTTTCCTGAGATAAAGTACCTAAAAAGAGTACCACTTCTTTAAAAAGTACCTGTTCTTAAAAAGAGTATTTCTTTGTAAAAAAAATCATACTCTTAGGCTTTTTCTTACAGAAAGCACTTCTTTTCTCAAAAAAACATTAGCTTTTAATAAAAGAAGTACCTCTCATTAAAGAAAGGACCTTTTCGGGAAAATATAATTCATATTCTTACAAAAGGGACCTAAAAATATCTTTTTTTAAAAAAAATACATTCAATAAACAAAAATTTCTTAAAAAGGTTTATCATTTTGCAAACAGTATATTTTCTTATGGATCCATTTAAATTACAGCATTTTCAACAAGCGCATGAGGCGTGTTGGAACTAATGAGTACATAACATATATCGAAGGGAACTTCGCTCCAACCGGGTCTCTCCTGACACCTCATGTATTTTTTTTATAGAATGTATTTTTTTTTAATATATTTTTAGGGCCTTTTTGTAAGAATATGATTTATATTTTCCCGAAAAGGTCCATTTTTAAAGAGGCGTACTTATTTTATTAAAAGCTAATGTTTTTTTTTAAGAAATGAAGTGCTTTCTGTAAGAAAAAGCCTAAGAGTATGCAATTTTTTTTACAAACAAGTACTTTTTTTAAGAACAGGTACTTTTTAAAGAAACCCTACTCTTTTACTTATTTTATTAAAAGCTAATGTTTTACTTTAAGAAAATATACTAATTTTAAGAAGAAGTAATTTCTGTAAGATAACCCCTTAAGAGTATGAATTTTTGTACAAAAAAGTACTTTTTTCATGAACAGGTACTTTTTAAAGAAGTGGTACTCATTTTAGGAAAAGGTTATTTTTATAAAAAATTTACTTATTTTCAGAAAGGCTACTTATCTCAAGAAAAGGTATAATTTTATTTTTAAGAAAAGGCATTTTTGTAATAAAAGGTATTTTTTAATAGGAAGTATTTTTTGAAGAAAAGTTTTTTTTTAAGAAATTGGGTTTTTTTTAGAATTTGTCGTTATTTTAAGAATATGCACATTTTTTAGAGTAGGTACTTATCTCAAGAAAAGTTAAATTGCTTCACACAAAAGTTACTCTTTAAAGGAAATTTAGTTTTTTAAGAAAAGGAAATTTGTTGTACGAATATTTACGTTTTTAAGAAAAAAATACTTATTTAAAAAAAATACTGTTTTGAGGAATATATACTTTTTGTAAGAAAATTTATTTTTGTAAGAAAAATTACCTTTTTGTGCAAAGGTACTTCTTTAAGATTAAGTATTTTTTTTACGAAAAGATATTTTGTTTAAGGATATGAATAGGTATTTTTTTTTTGAGAAAAATTACTTTTCTTAAGAATAGGCATTTATTTGAGAAAATGTTCTATTTTTAAACTTCATTCACTTTGGCTTTTCTAAAGTTACCTTTTAATGGATTCGAAACTACAATATATACTAAATATTAGTTACACGCACCACGTAGAAAACTTCCCATTAAACAAGAAATTTCCCGGCATATGTTAGTCTAGACACAAACCATAGCAAAAGTACCGAATATACAAGGTGGCGCAAAAGTAATCCTCCTATCAGAAAATGCTACAAATTTTGCGATTGGCCCCTAATGTCAGTTCTGTTTTGACATTTGTGTAGTAAACACATGCGAAATACACGTTAATAAACAATGTTACGCTACACTGCTCCAGAACGCGGAATATTGCTGACTATTTATTTGACCAATAATCGGTCGGTGACTTTGGCACAACGTGAATTTCGTCGCAGATTTCCTGGCCGTCCAACGCCTACTGGTGAAACACTGCGACCTTTAGCCGCTCGCTGGCACAACACGAGATACTGCCAGGCGTGGCAGACTCCGGAGTAGCCGTTCTGCAGAGAATATTGCTGGGTTAGTCGAGGATGTCATGGAAGCGCCGTCGATGTCATGGAAGCGCCGTGAGCATTACAGAGCAATGATCAACGAGTTCTTTTTGCCGCAACTTGATGAATTGGGATTGGAAAACATGTGGTTCCAACCGGTCGGTGCAACGGCACACACTGCACGTGCCACAACCGATATGCTGAAGGATGCATTTGCCGGGCGCCTAATCTCTCGTTTTGGCGATTTGCACTGGCCAGCAAGATCGCCTGATTTGACAGCTCCAGACTTCTTTTTGTGGGGCTTTTTGAAGTCGCGGGTTTATGTCAACAAGCCTCAGACTCTTGCAGCTCTTAAAGACAATATCCGTCAAGAATGTGAGGACGTATCGCCGGAAGTTTTGGCCAAAGTGATGGAAAATGCCATAAAAAGGGCTCAAATGACAATCAACTGTGGCGGCGGCCATTTACATGACATCATATTCTCGACCTGATGTAAAAAAAATTAAAAGACCAAATAAAAATAATCCACAAGAAGAATCAAAGTTTTTCATTTTTTTTTTAAATTACAGCCAAAAAACATCGGAAGTTTACTTTTGCGCCACCTTGTAGTTGATAATACTGGATTGTAACATAATAGTGTTAAAAAAAGTTTAATTTTTTTCATTAATCCCCCATTAATCATAATCACTAGTTGGGGCTGATGGGGCTTTACGCCGGTTGAAACGATAATTTGTAAAGCTCTTTCTCGATAATGTCGCCGTCACTAAGCTAGGCGAACACCGTCGAAAGAAATGTAAGGTTGCCAGAGCTGGTATGGAACCCATGGTCTCATGTACAAGCCCCGCGCACACTACCATTGCACCACCAACGGCCACTAATGAATCACTCATCTTAAACTTCTATCATTACAGAGAAGTTGACATATTGAAAAACCAAAGTTCCCTCTTTCATAACGACATTTTTTTTAAGCAACAGTTTATGATTGGTATCCGGAAAATAAGAACTGTCTCCAAAAAGTCTCTCAAACTCGAGCAGAATAATAAGTTACAAAGTGCACATCCTAAGTCTGAGCGAAGTACGGAAGCTTAATAGTGGTAAAATTATATTTCCATCTGCTCACTGCTCTATATACTCCGGGAACGGCTCGCAACGGCCATCAGTGGTTCAATGGTTAGTATGGGCGGCTCTTGTACACGAGAACATGGGTTCGATCCCTGCTCAGACCACCTTACATTTCATTCGACGACGGTCACCGCGCTTAGTGATGGCGACACTATCGAGAACTTAGCCATGAAAACGCTTCTCAAAATACTGCCCGGAACCGGTGTAAAACTGTAGGTCCCTATCAGTGAATGTAAAACTATAAAGGGCACATCTCACTAATTGTGAGAATGTCTCCCAAATCCCTTCGTGAGATGTTATGGGACACCATTTTTTTTTTCAATATCACGAAACGTTAAATGGAGTCGGCTTCGTTTTTCACTTTAGGCGTGTAATGCTCAAATACCATACAAGGGTATATCGGATCGCATCAATATTAGGTTTAGAGTGGCAGACTGCATACGCCAAAACAAAATTAGTGCCTAATGACAGCTCAGGAGTTGGAGGATGCTAACATTAGCCAGATTTGCTAACTCCCCACAGAAATGTGAGCGTAGTGTAGCCTACGGAAATTTCAAACTAATCAATTGAAATTTAAAAGATATCAATTGAAATTTAAAATTCGTCACTGGAAATTTAACAATTAGTAACCGATTTTATGTATAAGTATTACATTTGTAAATTTCAATCGATGTATTTTAAATTTGAATTGATGTGTTTTAAATTTGAATTAATATATTTAAAATTTCAATTGATCTGTTTTAAATTTCAATTGATGTATTTTAAATTTCAATTGATGTTTTTTTAAAATTCAATTAATGTATTGTTACGAATTTTCTTATTCCTCCTTTTTGCGCTCTTTTATTCCCAATAATAAAACAAGGTTCATTTTAAATTACGATAATTACAATAGTTTAACTTCCTCTTATTTTACTTACATAGTACAACAGTTTTCTTTATTTACACCACTTTACAATATGTCTTATGTTTTACTATCAAATCGCATTGCATACTTTCCGGCGGTTAATCACAAACTGAACTCATAATGCCAAAAGCCTGAGCTATTTGTACCAGTTATGCTTCTTGCCGTCAGTGGTTCTACAAGCTTTCAGATTGTTCTACCCGATTCCAGAACCTGTAGTATAACAGTTTTAAAAATAACGTACTTCCAGCCGACTCGTCAACTGGATTGTTGTAATGGTATACTTTCAGGCGCATCATGTTATTTACATGTTATTTACATAATAGGCCTGGTTTGGTTACATCCATTGTTTATATTATCTTTTATATTGTATGGAGGGCTAAGAGCTATTTAGCGGCACTTGAAGTTACCGCTTCTATTTCAGTCCTCAGCAGTCATAAAGTTACCATTCTGAAAAAATTCAGAAAAGCTGTGTTGCGTATGGTTATTGTGAGGTGAAAGATTAGGAGAAGGGTATAAATGTTTACAAGAATACCTACACACCATGCGTTAGAGCAAGACGATTATATGCATTTCCGGTTGAAACAGGCAGAAAGTTACCAGTACGAAGAAATCAGAAAAATAGTGGTGGATATCGATATTATGAGCCAAAGCAAAGAGGGGTATATACACATATACAAGAATATCTACAAACCTTGCGGTAGAGCAAAACGATTATATATAATATAATAAATTATTGCTAGTTTAGTTTTTTGGTCACAAGCAAGCAAGCGATAATCACTAGCTTGTAATGAAAACACGCCTAATGTAAGTCTGGCCATTAAGAGTACGAAAAAGCTTTTTCTTAATCGTAACAATATTTTAATTTTCAATTCAATTGATGTATTTCAAATTTCAAATAGTGTTGTCAAATTTCAATTGATGTGTTTCAAATTTCAAACAGAATTTTTAAATTTCAATAGACTTTTTTGAAAATGCAATTGGAAATGGTGTAGTGCTTTAGTGCACGACGAATACGAAGTAATTAATTTCACTGTAGTGGTTATCAATGCGCACGTGATGTTCCAATTACTATGTTGTGTCCATATAACACACACTGTTCCTAAAGGCGATCACGACCGCAAAGTGTGCACAAGGATTATATTGTAAAAGGCTATTAACATTACAAACATAGTGCATGTCCACTTGTTTTGTTCTTAATCGCATGAGATATGATTACCACGCAGCACCATTTTTCCCCCGAGTATTATGATTTTTGAGACAACAAAAACGCACCAAATTACTTATACTATACTATCCCCCAACTGCAAGGAGCATTCTTAACACCTGGTCACGTTTCGTGGTAAATTTCAAAAGGCAACGACCGAAATATTCAAGCAATTTCTTATGAAATCGTAAATTATTTGCATATTATGGTGTTTCTTGACCCATAATTTGATAAACAGGAATTTTTATATTAAATATTTGTCGTTTGCTCATGAAGTTTCTTTCATATCATAACGGCATTATAGTGTTCTAAGAAATATTTCCATCATTTTGAATCCACATACATATATGGACTAGAATATATTGCTAACATCAACCTCTAGGTGAATACCTTGATATCATATTAACACATTTTTCGTCGCAATAACAGAATGGAATTGATGACCGAGAGGGACTGAAAAGGTATTTGGCCAGCAATTTATTAGAGAATATTAAATTCCTAAAAATAACAGTAAATTCAGGTTATTATTGTGGGCTAGAATAGGGAACTTTAACAAACTTATGAAATTCCTGGACTAAGATCAAAGTGTGTGGCATTAAATCAAATCTAATAATAGATAGTAACCGGCTCAAGGAATTGTTGGGCATAAAAGATATCAACAAGATTAGATCAAAAGAATTTGAAGTGTAGGTAAAGTCTAAAATTGTAATTTCGATGTTATGTCCAGTATAGCGTCTTGCATACAAATTAAAATATAAAACCATCGGCTCCCATTACATCCCATAAATTCTCACAACCAGTGACCTGTACGCTTCGTAATTTGCAGGCTTAGTGATCAGGACCTAGAGCTTTACTTCGAATAGGAACGGTTATGCATTGCGATGCTTTTACTTGGCAAATCGCTAAGGTGAAAGACGCACTGTGGTTCACAACCATATTTCAACGGCCAAAATTCAATAGCTTCTGGTGTAGTTAACACTTTGGAGTTTTCTAAAAAAACTCAATGAGTGTTCGAACTCACGGGCGATGTGTTGACACCTTTTTGTTACACGGTACCTTTTCGGTTTCTATAAACACGTTAGTAAATGTTACATTGGAAAATAAAAGAAAAGATTAGTTTTTGTGCTGAAGAGTCTTTTGCTATTGAACTTTCTTTTTTAAATTATTTATATTAACTTCACCTGTCTGTATGCATGCATGCATGTCGAAATAACTTTGGATTGATTTTGAACCCTTTTCCCGTGATCCAATCGAGCTGAAACTTCGCAGGCAAACTACTGGCGATGACAGAAATTAACTGTCAAATATGGACAAAGGACCGAGTTACCTCCCATACAAATCACAAATTAAAAATCCATTATTTCTGCTCCTGTTAACGGTATTTGAACAAAATTGGGTGTACATATTCTAAGATCTGCTGCAAATATGGGCAATATTTAGCTCACTAAAATAATTGTTTTTGTTTTGTCATAAACAGAGCGACGACAAAATGTATTGAATAGTATAGAGAACTTATTGCACTCTTTTTCCGCTCTCATGTAGAGAGTCTGAGTAAATTATCATAAACGGGTCTTATTCTTTTTATAGAATATTTCAACATAAATACACCATTTCGACAATGTTATTACATAAATTAATACAAAAAGCATAAATGTTTCAAAAGGCAACAATATTTCACATGAAAATTATGTATGGACCAACTAATGACAAACAGAGGGTAATAAGTTTTGAATCATTCGCTAGATGTCGCCAGTGTTTCTGAGTCATACAATTCGTGCCATGAGTTCTCTATACTATTCAATACTATTTGGCGACGACGACCAGCTTGTTTGTTCACTGCCGCTACATCAATACCAACATACTTATTTTCAGACAGCGATTATTGTTGTACAACAACCAGGTAAGTGATGCTAACGCTGTTTGTTCTTTGTATGTGTTCACTTTGATAGATGGCCCTACCCGTGCCTAAAGATGTTAACACATTGAAAACACTAAAATCTTTACACTTTTTGGAAAAGGTGTCTCACGTTATAAATTCGCGGTAGTGGACGAATTTATTCACCTCGGATCTGCGTACCTAAATAGCGCGTTTAAGCGGGCTAGAACATGTCAGTACTATAATGGATCAGAATGAGGACGTACTCGAAGAACATCGAAAATTAGGACAACCAACAAAAAGTAGGTGGAATATTGCCTTCGAGAGCTTTGGTGCTACCAACTGGAGAAGAAAACCTGAAGATCGAACTGGTTGAAGCGACTCGCTATCCTCATTTTGTAAGGTCCTTGACCGCGCTGGGTTGTTTGAGGCCACCTAATTAAGGAAGTGAGTTGAATTGTATTAATATTCACATATAATAACATATAATAACACATATAAACACATATAATATTTTTGATGAATTTCAGTGGTATGTACCTGTTTGCATTTCGTCTGCAATCATTTGATATATCTACTTTTTATTGAGGCTATCTTTTGAAGATATTTCCTGTAACATGCAGTCGGGCCCCGTCGTCGCACCAGTTGCCTAGAAATTGTGTGCTAATCAGTAGGCCTAACGATTCAGCAGTTTATGTCATGGACCGCCCAATTTGTACTCTCAGGTATTCCAGAAAAGTGGAAGTCATCGAGAGGGCTTTTCGCAATCTTGATATTTCGAACACGTTCTAGATTCCGTATCTGAAAGTTCTCACTTCGTTCTTGTATAGTGCGTCCAATCGCAAAAATAATAAATTATTTACCTCCCCAGGAGGATTTCACCTGTGGAGGTTTTCAATACTGCCTCACTTTTGTTTTTAAAAAATCGCTGCAACTAAAATTTCTGAAATCAGAAATCGCTAAAACGTTCCTATGCCAATATCTCGTAAACGGAGCGTCCAATCGAAAACAAAACTATTTTTTACGAGTGTCTAAGGATTTTTCATAAAGTGGTCCAATCGTATGGGAGATATTTTGTTAAAAAAAATCATCCGTATGAATTGCATCCATGGAGGTAAAAAATATAAAATTTTTGCGGTTTGACACAACGTTTCCGAATTATAGCTATTTTTTTATTTTAGCGATTTACTTATTTTGCCGATTTTTAGAAAAAAAGAGTCCCTACGAATTGGACCACTTTATGAAAAACCCTTACAAAGCCGAAAAAATTTGTTATATTTCGATTGAATGCTCCCCGATTGCGAAATATATACATAATGGCTGTTTAACGATTTTTTATTCAAAAAAATTACGTTTTAGCGATTTGTTTAAAAAAAAGTGATGCCGTAGTAAAGACATCCATTGGTTACAGTCTCCTATGGAGGTAAAAATTTTATTATTTTTGCCATTGGACGCACGGTTTCCGAGTTATAGCCACTTTTTATAATTTGGCTATTTTCTTATTTTGGCGATTTTTTGAAAAAAACTATTTCATGCGAATTGGAACCCGTAAAAATTTGTTATTTTTTGCGATTGGACCCTCCGTTTTCGAGATACAGCAATTTTTTCATATTTTCGGTCAAAAATGGACACGAAATACGTTATAAAATAATAATAACTTTGTTTATATTTATATGCCGATAAGGGAAATGCGACGGTAGCTATAACCAAATGTTATTATATCTGTGGTCACAAACAATAACAGCCTAAGTCGATTCTAAAATTTTTCAGGGAGAGCAGTTTAAAGTTTAATATCTTTACTGGAAATCAGGAGTCGGAGTTTTTGTGATAACTTTGCTACAGATAACAAGGAAACGAATTCTTTTACTTACTTCTCAACAAAAAAGAGTTGCTTATTTGAGCACGGTGACTTCTTAATTTTTTTTTTAAATTTTGTCCTAACTCTAGTTAGGCTGTTATTGTTTGTGACCACAGATATATCACGAATTAACAATATTGTAGGGGATACAGCTAAGTACAAACTGATGGATAAAGATCCAACCAGCAAACTTCAAAAAATTAAAAATGATATTGTAGAAAAACTTTATAGAGCAGGAAACATAAATCAAATTGAAAAGAACAAACTTAAGACAAATGTGTCCACAGCACCTAGGTTGTATGGAGTACCAAAAATACACAAAGAAAATTTTCCGCTGAGACCAATATGTTCTTTTGTTAATTCACCTTCTTATGAGTTGTGTAGGTACATTATAAAGGATTACAGAAGACTCCAAATACAACATAAAAGACTCATTGCAGTTTAAGGATAAAATAAAGAAACTAAGAATACAAAATTGTGAAAAATTAGTATCATTTGATGTAGTTTCATTATTTGCAAGTATACCAGTAGACTTAGCACTTCGTATTATCGAGGAAAAATGGGACAGAATAGAACAGCACACAAATATTAATAAATCATTATTTCTCTATATTTTAAAGTTTTGTATAGAAGATAACAGGTATTTCCGCTATGATGATAAGGTATATTTTCAACAAGAAGGACTTCCAATGGGATCTCCAGCTTCCCCGATTGTGGCTGATATTGTTATGGAGAGTCTACTTGATTCCTGTATAGAAGAGATGGCCATAAAACCGAAAATCATTACTAAATACATATGTAGACGATGTATTCTGTATCGTTACAAATGGCGCTATTGACAACATTTAATAATTTTCATCCTAATATTATGTTTACAATTGAAGAAGAGTGTGGATCAAGACGCCCTTACTTGGATACCATGGTAATCAGAAATGGGGAGAATTTATTAGTGGATTGGTAACAAAAGCCAACTGCTGCTGGAAGGGTTATCAATTACCACTCCACACACCCGAACCTCATAGGCAGAGTTTTGAAGATAAGCGACGGGAATTTTCACAAAAAGAATAAGGAGAAGATTACAACTACATTAATGGACAACAATTTCCCAATAGGGTTAGTCAATAGATTGATAAGGCAATATGAAAATAAGGGGCAAGATAACCAAAACCCAACGGTGGAACCGAAAAAGTTCAAATCATTATCTTATGTGCCAGGATTTTCTGAGAGATTAGAAAAATCAAATATATTTGACACTGATAATTACAAAATGGCCCATAAAACAACACACACACTAGGTAGATTGTTTAGTAAGACCAACGATAGAATAGATAAATTTGATGGCAATGGTTAGTGTGCGCGGCTCTTGTACATGAGATCCTGGCTTCGAACCCTGCTCTGACCACCTTAAAATTTCTTTCGGCGGCGGTCACCTCGCATAGTAACGGCGACTCTATCGAGTATATAGCCATGAAAAAGCTTCTCAAAATACCGTTCGGAATCGGTGTAAAACTGTAGGTCCCAATCAGTGAGTGAAAACTGGAAAGCGCACAGCTCAGTGATTGTGCGAAGTTCTCCCCTGTCCCTTCATGGGATGTAATGGGAAACCATTTATTTATTTATTTAATATAGTATACAAAATTCCTTGTGGAGGAAATAATAGTGAAAGTTGCAATATGGTATATGGAGGTACAACTAAAAATAAACTTAAGACTAGAATTGCAGGACACAAATCAGATCAAAAATATAGTCTCATGTCAACACAAAAAACAGCATTATCATCACACTGTGCACACTTAAATCATTTTCCAATCTTTCAAGATACGTCAGTTTTGTATAGGGATAATAATTTTGGGGCTTAAAAACAATAAGTGCAATAAAGTTGTTTCAGAGTAATTAAGCCGCAAAGTTTTTTTTGGTTCTGTTAATTTCATAAATAATATTTTGGCTTAGTAATGCAAACAGTTTTTTTTAATCAACTATTAAAGTGACCCATTCAATATTAGACTGATAATAAATCCGTAGTTAATACAGACAAAATCAGGTTTTCTTTTTGGAGGTCGGTAAATTGTGCACTTGTACCCCTTTGGCAGTACGCAAAACTTAAATTATTTTTATTCCATATTTTATTTTATTTGTTTTAAAAAATAGTACTTTTAATAGAACCAGCGATGTATTTTTATACCCTCCACTGTAAGTGATAGAGGGTATATATAAGTTTGTCATTCTGATTGTAATATATAGAAATAAGGCTTTGCGACCCCATAAAGTAAATATATTCTTGATCCCTATAACAACCGGAGTCGATATAGCCATGTCCGTCTCTCCGTCTGTCCGTCTGTTGAAAATATTCTCACGACTTCAATCGGCGATAACGCGGTTTGATTTTTGGCCAGAATGTTCCACGTATTCCTGAGCAGTTTGGTATTGAAAATCAGCGAAATTTTTCCATTGAAAAAAATTTTATGATTGGAAACGTAAAAAAACTCATAAAATTTTCACATTAATTTTGTAGTTTTATACTAAACTACTCCTTTTGCCGTGTGATGAATTTCCATGTTGAAAATCTTTGTTGTTCTTTATAATAGGTAAGTACTTTAGAATGTTTAGATGTACTTTCATGTGTTCGTACATTTATATGAATTTGGTCACACTTCATCTAAGGTCGCTGTGGCCTGATGGGTAAAGTGTTGCGAGTAGGAGTCTGAGGGTTGTTGGTTCAACTCTCGTCCCAGCTTGTTTTTTTTTTAACAGTTCTTCAAAAAATGCTTTGTTATTTTAAAAAAATACTTTGCAGCTTGTTTTTTTTTTAACAGTTCTTCAAAAAATGATTTTTTATTTTATTTTAAGTGAACAAGTAACTTATTTTTATTTTTTTTAAAAAAGTACATTTTCTTAAAAAAAGTACATTTCTTAAGTACATTTCAAAGTACATTAAGTACATTAAGTCCATTAAGTACATTTCAAAGTACATTTCTTAAGTACATTTCATTAAGTACATTTCTTAAGTACATTTCTTAAGTACATATCTTAAGTACATTTCTTTCTTAAGTACATTTCTTAAGTACATTTCTTCTTAAGTACATTTCTTAAGTACATTTCTTCTTAAGTACATTTCGCCTTAAGTACTCCAGAAATGTACATTTCTTAAGTACATTTCTTAAGTACATTTCAAAGTACATTTCAAAGTACATTAAGTACATTTCAAAGTACATTTCAAAGTACATTTCAAAGTACATTTCAAAGTACATTTCAAAGTACATTTTCTTAAGTACATTTTCAATGTGAGCATTTGAGCATTGTGAGCAATGCATTTGTGAGCATCCTGCATTTGTGAGCATTTGTGAACAAGTAATTGCATTTGTGAACAAGTAATTTATTTTTATTTTTTTTAAAAAAGTACACTTTCTTAAAAAAGGTCCTTTTTAAAATTTAATATTGTGCTAATTACCACTAAGGTGGAGGGTATCAAAGATTCGGCTCAGCCGAATTTAAACTTTTACATGTTTTATTAGGAATAGTGTATAGATAAAAGTTTTTAAAGAACTATGTACAGGTAAGTTCCATAGTAGTTAGTTAATCCTCGTATTCACACGAAATATCGTCTTCTATGGGGTCGCTGACATCTTCTTGTAGAGCGTTTCGTTTTCTTTTACCCTGTTCGTGCGGTAGATTTTTAAAAAACGGGTGGTGTACTGGCGGTATAAAAACTAAAAGCTCTTGTAAATTCTTGCATCTTTAAAATTTAATGGGTAACCCGTTCTCGTAAAGTTGGTTTAATTCAATAGCTGTTGATCGCCTTCTCCCACGTACTTTAGGCATAATGATTTCCAAAAAAATTTTGTTGTTTATCCATGGTGTTTTTTTTTTGTAGTACACTATGTCAAGGGTGTCTTTTTTCATGTGTATCCAACTAACTTCTCGCATTCCTTTGACAGTTTTTGTGACAAAACTGTCCATCTTACTGAAACTTTTGAAATCAACTGGGGTCATTCTAATAACACTGAACTTTTTGCTTGTTTGTCTAACTAAGTTAACCCAATCATCGGGCATATAAACGACTCCAACTGCCCTTTTCTTAATTTCTATCACACCAAAATCTTGGTCACATTCCATTTAGGAATGACCAGATATTAGAAACTTATGACCAGATATTAGAAACTCTATAGTTTCTATTGGAGTAAAGCGAACTATATAACTCCAAAGTTTCAGGATATTTTTATTTTTCTTTTGTGTGGCACAGTAGTCACAGAAGGCTAAGACGTGCTTGATAGTTGAAGGATGCGACCTGTTGAGATCCTTTTGAACCTTCAGCCTCATGCCAAATATACATATATGCTTCGCCTGTACATAAGTTATGAATTCCAAAATTGTAAGTCCAGAGCTGTCTCAAATAATATACTTTGCTGCATGTGACCATACGTGTTGAAAGGGTTTTCTGTAAATCGAACCAAATTGATATATGTGTCAATGGATTCTGATTTTTGGATTCCTCCTTGGCATGTCTTGCTGCCTCAGCTTTTCTGAGGTGAATTTCTTTAGCCACTTTTGATTGCAGATTCCCAGCCTCAATTTCGTGTTGCAGCTTGCCACAAATACCACAAGTATCTGAGGATGGCTTATGAAACGACAGGTTAAACTGGGTATTAAATATCTTCCTGTAAGTAGATATCTTTACCGGCGGTCTATTTTCGTCTTCGCACATTACTTTTTGTACAGCTCGTACATTTTTCTTATGCTTAAATTGGAGTTGCTCCCGAGTGTAGTGACTGGTGTATCTTGGAAAACTGTGAATATGATTTTTAATAAGATCAATAGCTTCTTGGGGTGTTCTGTTCCACGGAGTGTGCCTACCTCTACGGTCAGGCGGGGAAATACTGTTCTCGATCTTCCATCTGGCTACATTGATAAAACGCTTATTACTCAATTCTAATGTTTTCAGGAAAAATTCCTTGCAAACTCTATGAGCTCGAAGTGTTATAAACGTACCTAAGTTTTTTTTAACCATTGGATTTGTTCCTTATTTTCGGTGGTTGTATTTTAATGCAAGAAGCAATAAAAGATGTCTGAAGGTCCCAAGATTTTAAACTTCAAAAGTCAACAAATTTACTTTTTCTTTCTATTTCAGAAAATGTATTGCTGCATTTATAGCGGCAAGCCATGGTACGACGAAGAATGTCGCATTGCAACTGATGAAAAAGACGCTGCACGTCTGGCAACGAAACAGTCAGTTACAACGCGTGCTGCGAGTGAGCGGCACAAGAGGCTGAGAAGGGAGGAAAACCAACTATTTAGGTGAAAAAAATGGCAGTAGGAGCAGAGAGAGAGTGAAAGAACCGAAATGTGCAGGATGAATGGTGAATCGCGAAAGTTTTTCCAGAGGGTAAGAAGATCGACCAACGGGCCTAATAATGGGCTGCCCTCCTGCAAGGACGAGAATGGGAATCTGGTGACTGAGAAGCAGTGTATGCTCAAAATGTGGAGAGACCACTTTTGAGCACTACTCCAATCACATTCTTCCACTGAAGATCAGGAGGTAATGATAGTGGAAGATAGTGTAGATTGTACCCGCTAATTAAGACGAGATTGGAATGGCGATCTCCCGCCTTGAGAATGATAGAACCGCTGGTGTGGATGGCCTACCCGCTGAACATTTTAAGGCAGGTGGCGAAGGACTGATAGCTCACATATATCAACTGATATGCGGTATATGGCTAGGGGAATCTATGCCCGACGACTGGAATCTCAGTGCATTATGTCCTGTATTCAAAAAGGGTGATGCTGTTCCAACAATCGCGGTATCAGTCTTTTATCCATCGCGTATAAGGTCTTGCCGAGCATATTATGTGAAAGACTAAAATCAATTATTAAAAACGTGATTGAACCTTATCAGTGTGGTTTTAGACCAGGCAAGTCCACAACTGAAAAAATATTCACGCTACGCCAAATCCTGGAAAAGACCCACGAAAAGCAAATCGATACATATCACCTTTTTGTCGATTACAAAGCTGCTTTCGATAGCCCCATATGCGGAAAACTGTACGAAGCTATGTCTGAACTTGGTATTCCGGCAAAACTGCTCCGCCTCTGTAGAATGACGCTGACCAACACCAAATCAGCAGTGAAAGTGGGTAAAGACCTCACTGAACCATTCTGTACCAAACGAGGACTTAGACAAGGCGACACACTTTCGTGCAATCTCTTCAACATCTTAATGGAGATAATAATGAGAAAGGCTGCAGTAAATACGAACAAAACCATTAACACGAAAAGCCATATGTTGCTGGCGTATGCTGACAACATAGACATCATTGGGAGAAATTTGCGAGAGGTTACAGCATTACTGTAGTTACTGCATCGAAAAGGAGTCAGCGAAGATGGGTCTTGCTGTTAATGAGGGCAAGACAAAATTGATGGTGTCAGCGACTAGAGAAACCTCTCGACTTGGTCCGCACTTGAACGTTGACAACCGATTTAATTTTGAAGTGGTACATGAATTTGTCTACCTTGGATCCGCCGTGAACAAGGACAACAACCTCAGCCTGGAGATAGATAGGAGAATTGTGCTTGCAAATAGATGTTATTTTGGGCTCAGCAAGCAGTTTTGGGAACAAAGCCCTCTCTCGACGGACGAAAGTCCAGCTATATCAGACTCTCATTTTACCTGTCTTGACATATGGCTACGAGACTTGGGTCATTACCCAAGCGGATGAAAAACACCTGGGAGTTTTCGAGAGAAAAATTCTCCGTAAAATATATGGACCTGTTAGAGAAAACGGCGAGTACCGACGTCGCTGGAACGCAGAACTATATAATCTCTATTCTGACGTGGACATAGCTAGACGAATCAAAGTGTGCCAGTTGCGTTGGCTAGGCCATGTTATCAGAATGGATGAAGATGAGCCAGCGCGAAAGATTTTTGATAACGTACCCGATGGAAGCAGTTTTAGTTTTGCCACTTGTACCCCTTTGCTTTTAAGCCCCACAATTATAAACGTCGTTTTATGTTAGAAATGTTACAGATAATAAAGACTCCAATAGCGAAGAGAATAAACTTTAAAGCAGATACGGATAATGTAGCACAAAATTATTAACATTTAATTAGTAAAATGTAGAATATTTCACCGAAAATTGTTTGATGTATCATTGAATTTGTCACTAGGTAACATTTTTAATATATCCGGGTGTAACTTGTTGAACTTACCATTATGTACATATTTTTATCGACCAAATGATTTTTCTGGCTGTAAATTAGAGAAACTATTTCTACACCAACATTTTTCTGGCTGTAACTTAGAACATTTTTCATATGACAACAAAAATTTCTTCAATTGTTTATTTTTTTAATTTTTTGTTATTGTAGTTTTCAATTGTTTTTCATTTCTAATTAATAATATATCTTCCTGACGATGGTATCCAAAGGGTAGCGAAATATCGAAAAATATAATTAATAGTTTAGTTTAGTAATAGTTTAGTAAAATATAATTAATTAATAAACACGACCAAACGCTCGGACAATTTAAATTTTGAATACAATACGAAAGTTCGGATAAATCATCACTTATAAATAGCAATATGTCAAAAAAAAGTGGTTTTTCCAATTTAAAGATATATGTACCAAATTATATGTACTGATTTGGGGATACATTCGGCTATCTGAAATGCTCATTAGGGTGGCCCTCAATTACATGATATGTGAATTATAGGGTGTTCTTGTTGTCATTGATTTTCCAACTCATTACGAATTTTTTCCTGTAATTTTATTAATAAGGCGCTTCGCAGTACAATGTTTCGTTTGGAAAAAAAATTGAAAAAACTTCAAGAAAAATGGAAAAAATCCAAAATTTTTAGCTTTTTTACCTTCCTCAACTCATAACGTCCAAACTAAGCTTTGTGACGTGAAGCGCCTTGGTGGAATTTTAGATTTTAAGGTTCTAAACGAGAAATAGAAAATTTTGGCCAAAAATCGTTAGCCGTTTTTGTGCCATTTTAAATGAAAAAGTCGTAAATCTACCTTTACTACTTATTATTATAATAATTTTTTTTCTCTCAGTGTACGAATGAAATATTCATCTTAAATGAAAGGCTACTAACCCAGTTTATTGTAAAAAATTAAAAAATTCCAGTTTTTTTTTTTTTTAATCTAATTTTTTAATTTTTAAGCCCACGAAAATGGTTAAACTGTGTTATATTTTGAAATACAACTAATTTTTAAAAAAAAAAACTCGTGGAATAAATATTGTTTCTGAGTCCCCAAAGATTCATATTCAACAATAAAAAAGTTCTTTTTCGCAAAAAGTCGTTTTTGACATATTGCTACTTATAAAATATACAAATTTAATAAAAAATTATTTTTTTTATTTTTTTTCTATAAAATTTATAATGGGTCAAAGTATCACCAAATGGTAGAGCATTCCAATACATTCCAAGACATTATGTGGTACAACCAAAATAATGTTTACATTTTTCGTTCATCCAACTAAGAGAATTTTCACCACTACAGGATAATTTGATTGCTAGAACTAAAACTCGATTGAGAGATCACATTTATTTCTTGTTACTGTGGCTTCAGTTCTTGCAACCAAAACTGAATTACAAATCAATTGATTTCCACAACATTTGGTGATACGGAACACAATTATTGGTAATCACAACTGAATAATGTGATAGTCCAAGGCACCGACAAATTTTAGTTGGCTGTAAATACGGGTGTGACAGCGAGTTTCTTCTCTGTGCGTGCAACGGTTAAATCGGGTGATCTGGCGGACCAGTGCAATTCCTTCAGAATACCGGTTTTGGCTCGAGCAGTGTGAGCCATTGCACCGTCCTGTTGGAACCACATGTACTCCAGTCCCAATTCATCTAATTGACAATTTGCAATTCAACAATTCGGTAATCAGGGCTCTGTAGCGCGCGCCGTCCTCAATCATTGTTTAGCCCTCGGCGTTCTCAAAAAAGAATGCCCGATGATTCCTCCAGCGTAAAGAGCACACTACGCAGTAACTTTGAACGGGTGTAATGGTTCTTCGTGTGAGAAATGATTATTTTGTTTATTCATGTAACCGCTAAAATGGAAATAAGCCTCATCAATCACGATAATTTTCGATGAAAAGTCGTCCATTTCTACGTTGAGATTCAGGATGGCTTGAGTGTAGGTTACACTCGTTTGGCGATGAACATCTAACAGCTGATGTACTGTCTGCACGTTGTATGGCAACATCTTCAAAGCTTTCACCTAAATTCTGCGCCATTCTTTGACATCTTGGGCAACAGCAGCGATATTCCCAACAGAACGGCTGCTCCCAGTCCCTTCACGGCGAGTTGCCAAATGCCGCAGTGTTTGTCCAGTCGGTGTTTGACGGCCAGGAATACTTCGACGAAATTCACGCTACGCCAACAGAACCGACGAATTGTTGCTTAAAAATGGAAACAATTATTCCGCGTTCTTGTGGATTAAACCATATTCATGGTTTGTCGATTTGTATTCTGCGTTTGTTTACTTCAGAAATGTCAAAACCGAATCATTTTCAAAAGTTATAGGGGTTTCCAATACGATGTTTACTTTTGCCCCACCTTGTATATTATTAGCTGACCCGGCGAATGAAATTAATGAAACGAAAGTAGTTACTCCTAGCATGCACATGTTGCTTCATGTAGTTCGGTCAATTCAAATTCATTATTCAAAAGTTCTATTAAATACAATGGAAATATCTAAAGTATAACATTGTTCTTGTGGCCTTAACTGGGTGACGTGGATCTGGATGACATGTGATTTCAGCAAGTCGGCGCCACCTGCCACAAAGCGCATGTAGCAATCGATTTATTCTTAAGCCGAGAAATTACAGTTCTAACTTCGCTTTAGATACGAGTGTGCTAGTCGACACTATCGTCCTGTATTTGCAGTGAAGTCTCCTGGGACAAATAAAGCAGAGCAGTGATCTCCCCATATACCCAACATACTGGACACATTTGTGACAAGATTCCCATCCTTATCTCTATAAAAGAGTGGGGGCCTACTCTATTTCCGTTGGTTTGGCTTCGAAATTTTTGTTAGAATTTACGGGCCACACTCTTATTTCTGTAATAATAAATTTGATCACTGTCGCGCTTTCTGCACAACCGTTTTCCCTTCATAAACAAACGGGTTTTCCTTCTCACCTCATACCGTTCTGCCGAGGCTCACGTTGCAACTGACTGAATCACTACCATAAATGCAACCTTCTTTTCATAACTTTCCGTGCGACACTCTTCGTCGTACCATGGTTTATCAGCAAATGGTTTTTCATAACCACGTACGGTCTCTGGAACAGTGTTAATTGAGTGGGAAATGTACTTCCATTGAGCCTTAGGATCATATGGCGGCGGTGCGTTCAGCGCCACTACCTAAGTAAACTTCTTTGCAAAGGCAGTAGCTATCTCAAGTAGTTGAAGCATTCCGATGTGGAGCTTTCTATATGTCGGGTTTCCTACAACTTTCGTTCTGCTTAAACTTGTGCGAACCGTTCCTGCAACCAGGTAGCGATCTGAATCAATATAAGCTACTCTGACTAAGCACACTTACTTCCATCACACTAGTAGAGTGCCGTCCATCAATTACAAGGTTATCAATCTGGTTCTTTGTCAGTTGATCAGGGGATATCCAAGTAGCGTTATGGATGTCTTGATGTTGGATTCGCAAACTACTGACAAGCATGCTTTTCCCCTCTTCAAAATCTAAGAATCTCATTGCTTTTTCGGAAGTGATGGCGTGTAGACCAAATTTACCGATGGTCCAGACATTTTCTCTGATGACTTTAGCATTAAACCAGTCACAATCTTAATGTCATGGTCAGGGCATCAGTCATTTGTTTCCTCTAGGCGCTCATAGAACATGTCCTTTGTGTATTCGTGTTTTTTTATGTTTATAGGATGACTTACTACCCTGGGGCTTCGTGTTCATCCTCTTTTGGTAACGCTTCTTAAATTCGTGTGCGTTCAGGTGACATCTCTCTGCATACAACCATGTCTGACTCTATGTGACATATTGTTGGTTAATCTTCTTTTGTTCCCTATTCGCAATAACCCAAAATTTAAGATTTTGAAAAATTAATAAACAGTTGCTGATAAAATTGCAATTGTATTGTATTAGTTTATTAAGAAATTGATTCAATACAATTTTTCGCCACTTTACCGCCATTTAAAACCACGAAAGAGGTAAAAGAGAAATTCAAAATGCCCCCTGAATATCCATTTCGTGACAGTTTTGGTACCCCTCTGGCTTCTCTCCGCCCTTTACAAGGAATCACCGTAAGTCGTGACTGGTGTCCCAGAGTCGTAAGTCATAGTATAAACATCCACTTTTTCTTCTGTCTTGGCATGAACACAAATTAGCGATATTTTAAAGTCTTTCGCTTTCATGCGGACGGTGGATACACTACCAAAAAGTGGACTAAACTTTAGTTTAAATTAACTAAAACTAAGTAAAATTGACAGTCGTATGTATCGAAAGCGATTTTTACTCATACTTAGTTCATACTTTTCTTTAATACTAATTTATAGTATGAATTATATAAATATTAGTTCAAATTGTTTATAGTTTAGTTCAATCCTAAACATATATGAACTAAAATTGAGTACATTTTTTGTGAACTAAATTTAAGTTAATTTTTAACTAAAATTAAAAAATGCTCTTCCCTGAGTGTATACGTTCACTCATGGGGTTGAACCCTGAGACCAGATGTCGAAGACTTTTTCCAACTACAAATCCGCAACCAAATTCAAGCTTCTGTTCATGGCAGCTATGGTACATGTCATAGTTCTTTATTTTTGTATAGCCTAACCTGTCCATCGCATCTACTGGATAGCAGTAGTGACAGAATCATAATTTTCGAGGATATCTGCCAGTTGTTTAGTGGCACCGGATCTGAATAGTGTTCTAACACTCCAAGTGCACATCCGTAAATCGTGGGCCTTATAACGTGTGTGGGGGGTCATCAAAAAATAGTCTGAATTTTTGATTCTCATTCTCATCTCGAATTTTCATTTTCAATATAACGGTGTCGGAAGACAAGCCCATCCCACCGTCGGTTAGCATTCTATCTACTGCCAGGATGATTATGTTTCAGCCGCCCATTATGGATCAGGCGCTGACCAGGAATCTGTGTATCGAAACTGTATGTTTGTTTCTACACTTATGATCCGCCGTTGGCCAGTAATGTTGTCTCATCCGCCTTCAAAACAGAAAATAATATGTCCGATGGTTCGAAGATCTTCCGTGATAGGGTCACCAATTTAAACTGAGGCGCATCAGTGATCGCATAACCAATCCGGCTGCTCATTCGTTTCCCTTTCTCACTCTAGCTAGCTACCGGAGGAGTGCGATAAAGATATTGCACGGGACATTCTTCTACACGCTGAAAAAAACGGCCTCTGTAACATATTCTCCTAAAATATATTCTGTAGGAACCATGTATATTTTTGGAACACACATAAAGGATTCATATGTTTCCAAGTCCCAAACACACTTGTTTTCAAACACAAACAATAACATGTTTACTATCAAACATGTATGCATTTACAGGGACAAATACGCGTGCGTTCTCCATCCCAAGAATCCATATATTTATATATGTGTACAAGACCCAAACACACTTGTTTTCAAATGCAACCAATAACATATTTACTGGCAAACATGTATGCTTTTACAGGGCCACATACGCGTTCCTCATCTCGTAGATCCATATGTTTATATAGCATATGATAATTCCCACAAACCTCCATTTACTTACGTGGAAACATCTGCGTCTTTCCTCCCAAAAATAATCATATTTAGAAACGAATTATTCATTGAATTCAATATGTTTGTGTTATAGGGTTTTTCAACATAGACGCTACAAAAGTAAATCGATAGGGACAGCAAACGACGCATATTTTTTCCCGCTCTTTTGACATTTGTGTTCAGTAAGGTTTGCCATTTCATCATGGAAAGATATACGAGCCAACAAAGAGTCGAAATTATTAAAATTACTACCGAAATTTGGAGTCAGTGGCCTCAACTTTAAGAGCGCTACGTCCAAATGAGGCTCATTTCTGGCTGAATGGCTTCGTCAATGACCAAAATATGCGTTATTGGTCAGACAGCAATCCACACGTAATCCATGAGTCATCATTGCATCCCGAAAAAATTACGGTTTGGTGCGGTTTATAGGCCGGCGGCGTCATTGGGCCGTACTTCTTCCGTGATGATCAAGACCGGCACATTACTGTGAATGCGAATCGCTACCGTTCAATGATATCCGAATAGTTTTGGCCCCAATTGGATAATATGTTTAATGAAGTTTGGTGAACGTGTTATCTCACGAAATGGCCCAGTCGATTGGCCGCCTCGGTTGTGCGATTTGACGCCGTTAGATTATTTCCTGTGGGGCTACGTCAAGTCTATGGTCTATGCCAACAAGCCAGCGACGATTGATGAACTTCGTACGAATATCGAACGTGAAATTGCAGCAGTACCGGCAGATTTATGCTTGAAAACCGTCGAAAATTAGGTTCAGCGTCTGGACTTCTGCAAACGTGCCCGTGCTGGTCATGCAAAAGAAATCGATTTCTATACATAATGGCATCGAACGTACTTTCACAGGAATAAAGAATTTCATTGGTATCTAAACCCGGTTTTGTTTTATTTAGAAAAACTTTTGTAGCGCTCTTATTGAAAACCCCACTATATTTTAATTTATTTTATCAATATAAATCCATGTTTATAAATAGTTAATACAACAAATTAAAGGATTTAAAAACAACCCTATTTATAGTTACTTGCATTGAATGGGTTATTTGTTTTTTTTTCATGAAATGAGAATCTGTTGCTCTTTTGCTTCTCATTTGTTGTCTCTCACGTTTTTGTTTTCAGAAGGTTTCAGCTAAGTGTTAGTTATCACTAGCCATTGGTACACAAACAATATACTATAACTGGCTTTCTTTAAAATACGGAAAGCCTTCCCTACACATTACCTCCTCCTTTCTTTTTTACATTGCGTCAGATTGAGAGGCAAGGCCGTCCTTGCCCATTGCCTAAAGATGGTCTTAGAAGGCATGCAAAGAGGAAGGCCTTAGAAGGAATTTAGTTTAATTTATTTTTGTTAAACGACAATAATATTAAAATAATTTATTTTATCACAAAATCATTATCCCCTTCTACAATTTGCAAAATACCCTGAAAAATATTAAATAAACACTATAATTTTAAAATTTGTATGAAATTTTCCAATTAAATTACGGTTAAAAAGAATCGGAAAACAAATGTCTCAGAATCTTCTTCTTGGTTATATCTGATGACAAAATTCATGCATTCCACAGGCGTTACTTTAGGAAGGCATTACAAAAGAACCATTTTGCATGCCTTATTTGTAGATGGCCTTGCGACTTCCGCCGCTGGGTAACCATTTAACCGTCCCAAACTTTGTATAGTCTTTTTTCAGTCATCAAGCGCTTTTGATATCCTCTGCCCGATGAACTATTAGGACTGAATACATGAAATTAAAACGCAATACAACAGCCAAAATTAGAAACATTGACTTCATCTATAATTTACACACACAATCAGGAATATTTATGAATCACTGACAGAGAGAATAATGCAAAAATACTGATACACACTAACAAGATACACTCTCTCGTTGTTACTCTTTTATTCCCTTACTCTCGGGAGAGCATAAACAGTGCAATAAACACAGCTGTATTTGTATCACAAACACAGATATAATTGGGTCGGAAACACATATATTATAACATATTAATTATTGTGTCCCAAACGTGTAATATTGAATAGCAAACACAATGTGTTTGGACACAAGTATATTATATTTTCGGCAAGCTCCAAACATACTTTATATTTCCATCCTAACAACAAAAAAATGGCATATTTTTAGCGTGTAGGATATATTATGCTGCTTGAACTGCCTTTTAAAGGAGTCATTTCTGCCCACAGATTGAGTGGATATCAGAAACTTTCCACCTCCACGTTTAGTCTCACTTCCGCCATTGTCATAGAGTGATAGTCTATGGCATGATATTAATTCAGGTATGATTTTTAAATATGACACCAGGAATAAGGAATTTTTATATGCTAAAAATTTAGGTCAACCTTATCATGTTCTCCTGTAACCGCATGATGGAAAATTGAACGTTAGGTGCATCATGCCAATCAAAGCATAAATTGGATGAGCTGACCCTTACATAAATCTTCATACTGCAGAGTGAAGCAATTCTAAAACCAGAAATGCCAAAATGTCTTGCATGTCCTTTAACAACACTTATGCTAACTTTAGGCAAATTGAATTGAAGTGTATTTTAATATACTCTTTCCTAGCCTTAGTGCAAACCACAATGTCGTGTTTACATCCTAATAAATCAATGAGTGCTTAATTGATATATAAATTATTGATAATGTTACAAAGTTTCTTCCTACACTAAATCACCTGTGCTAAAGAAAATTGAAAGTAAAGAAATTGGTTTCCATAAAAAAAAGAAAAGGAAAATACATTTTCATTTTCTTGAGTGACTTTTTCGAACTCAACACCTGGGTCTATATGCAAGACACACATCCACAAGCAATTCACATACAAAGGAATATATACGGCAACACACTGCTTGTTGTTTCAATCGTTAGAATTTTTAAATTCAATATAAAATTGTGTTCATGTATTGAATTAGAAACCTTTTTCAATTTTATTCCTTTCATTTGAAGTTTTCCAACAAAGAAATTGAATCAAATTTTCCACCTGGCATTTAGAAAGTTTAGAGAAAGTTTTCTGCAGTCTACAACAGTTTCGTTTTTTCCAACTGGTGAATGGTGTCAGGTGGAGCGACGGTTGTTTGAGCCAACAAATTAAAATGCCTCCTAACACAAAAATCGTTATGTGTACCAGGAAATGGTTACATGTATATCAAGAAATTGAAATGAAAACGCAATAATTTTTTTTTTCTAAATAAAAAAATTATTTTGAATAACTTGACATTAATACAATTTGCAGTTACTCTGAGCCAGGAGCTGCTTAATGGGCTCCTTAAAAATTAACCTAATTAATTTGTTCACCAATTCTTGACATACAACCTTTCACGGTTTTCACAAGGCCCCCCCTCCACGTACTGGGAACGGTATGATGTTTTAGAATGTTACATCTGGTAAAGAAAAAAAAAGAAACAAGTTTACAGGATTTTTTGCCAAGTATATCAACAAAATTAATTGAGCAGAACGTTACTCAGGTTAATGTTTGTGTTACTATTTTTATACAAAAAAAAGGGTGGTCTAGAAGGGGTGATATTGCAATTGCCAAGGAATTTAGTTTGCAAATATCAAGAGCAGATCAGGCGCTATTATATCCAATGTCCAGTGTGTAAAATTGCAGAACTCAGGTTTTGACTTCAAATGGGTAAATGTAGCAATAATTAATATTCCTGTGTTAGCATGAGCCGCATTTAGAACTCAACCTAACTTCGATCACTTTAGAGTAAATCTCAAAGTAAATGTTGGTTCGTCTGGAGAAGTTTGTACAGTTAACTGGTGATATCTCGTAAAACATGTTACCATGTCAGGACAGAGCTCCCTTAACTGTTTTTGCCACACTAGTCGCATTATCGAGGAAATATGGTTCGATGATGGGCCCCAGCCTAAATTCTACACCAGTGCCTGGCAAAATCGAACGCACGCATAGAAAAATATTATGGGTTTGTGTACGGTTTCTCTATCTATATTTGTGTTGAAATTGAGACAACCTAGCGGCTGAAGTCATGAGCTGGAAAACCTGAAAACATGACCTAACAGGCATTCTAAAGAGTACGGCGGGCCTTCCCTACACATTTCCTCCTCCTTTCTTTTTAATATTGTGTGAGATTGGGAGACAGGATCTTCCCTTCTTCTCAACAAAAAGAAGGACTTAAGCAAAAAAATAAATACAAATTATACGAATTTTTTTCATATTAAAGATTTATACTACAGAATAGTGCTACAACAATAAAACGTCTAAACGTTTTTCTGTGTGAGTCATCGGCTTATTTTTTTTATTCTGCAGCCCAGCCGCGGAAGTCGCAAGTCCTTCCACAAATAAAGAACGCGGAAAGGTTCTTTTGTAATGCCTTTCTAAAATAAGGCCTGCGGAATGCATGAATTTTTTTTTATCAGATATAACGAAGAAGAAGATTTTTACAATTTTTAGAAATTTCTTTTCCGATTCTTTTTAACTGTAATTTAATTGAAAAATGTCATACAAATTTTATATTTTATTTAATATTGTGCAGGGTATTTTTAATATATTCAATTTGAAGTTAGGCGTGGTACAACTTTCTAAGATAGATACATAGTACCGGTTTTTCAATAAGAGCGCTACAAAAGTTTTTTTTAAATAAAAATAAACCGGTTTTAGATACCAATGAAATTCTTAATTCCTGTGAAAGTACGTTAGATGCCATTATGTATGGAACTCGATTTCTTTTGCATGGCCACCACGGGCACGCTTGCAGAAGTCCAGACGCTGAACCCAATTTTCGACGGGTTTCAAGCATAAATCGGCCGATGCTGCTGCAATTTCATGTTCGATATTCGTACGGAGTTCATCAATCGTCGCTGGCTTGTTGGCATAGACCATAGACTTGACGTAGCCCCGCATGAAATAATCTAACGGCGTCAAATCGCACGACCGAGGCGGCCAATCGACTGGGCCATTTCGTGACATAACACGTTCACCAAACTTGGTTTCCAATAAATTTATTGTGGCATTCACTGTCTGGCTTGTGGCGTCGTCCTGTTGGAACCACATGTCCTCCAAGTCCATATTGTCCAATTGGGGACAAAGATAGTTGGTTATCATTGAACGGTAGCGATTCGCATTCACAGTAATGTGCCGGTCTTGATCATCACGGAAGAAGTACGGCCCAATGACGCCGTCGGCCCATAAACCGCACCAAAGCGTAATTTTTTCGGGATGCAATGATGACTCATGGATTACGTGTGGATTACTGTCTGACCAATAACGCATATTTTGCTCATTGACGAAGCCATTCAGCCAGAAATGAGCCTCATCGCTGACGACCATACATTGGACGTAGCGCTCTTAAAGTTGAGGCCACTGACTCTAAATTTCGGTATTAAATTTTAATAATTTCGACTCGTTGTTGGCTCGTATATCTTTCCATGATGAAATGGCAAACCTTACTGAAGAGAAATGTGAAAAGAGCGGGAAAAAATATGGCGTCGTTTCCTGTCCCTATCGATTTCCTTTTGTAGCGTCTCTGTTGAAAAACCCTTTCCCATTCGCTGTGTGGCTTGTGGCGCCGTCCTGTTGGAACCACATGTCCTCCAAGTCCATATTATCCAATTGGGGCCAAAAATATTCGGTTATCATTGAACGGTAGCGATTCGCATTCACAGTAATGTGCCGGTCTTGATCATCACGGAAGAAGTACGGCCCAATGACGCTGTCGGCCTAAACCGCACCAAAGCGTAATTTTTTCGGGATGCAATGATGACTCATGGATTACGTGTGGATTACTGTCTGACCAATAACGCATATTTTGCTCATTGACGAAGCCATTCAGCCAGAAATGGGCCTCATCGCTGACGACCATACATTGGACGTAGCGCTCTTAAAGGTGAGGCCACTGACTCTAAATTTCGGTATTAAATTTTAATAATTTCGACTCGTTGTTGGCTCGTATATCTTTCCATGATGAAATGGCAAACCTTACTGAAGAGAAATGTCAAAAGAGCGGGAAAAAATATGGCGCCGTTTGCAGTCCCTATCGATTTACTTTTGTAGCGTCTCTGTTGAAAAACCCTTTACATACTTATAAATAAAGATGCAGAAGTGGATAATGATTTTGTGATAAAATTAATTAGTTTAATTTTAGTTTTGTTTAACTAAAATAAATTAAAGTAGACGCATTCTAAGGCCTTTCTCTGTGCATGCCTTCCAAGGCCTTCTTTAGGCTATGACAGAGGATATCAAAAACGCTTGATCACTGAAAAAAGAATATACAAAGGTTCGGACGGTTAAATGGCTACCCAGCGGCGGAAGTCGCAAGGCCTTCCACAAATAAGGCATGCGGAATGGCTCTTTTGCAATGCCTTCCTACAGTAAGGCCTGTGTAATGCATGAATATTTTCATCAGATAGAACCAAGAAGAAGATTTGCAGAATTTTGCTTTCCGAGTCTTTTTAACCGTAATATAATTTCATACAAATTTTAGAACTATATTGTTTACTTAATATTTTTCAGGGTATTTTAAAAATTTTCTTACATACTTATAAATGAATATGTAGAAGTGAATAATTAATTTGTGATAAAATAAATTTTTTTAATATTATTGTTGTTTATCAAAAATAAATTAAACTAAATGCCTTCTAAGGCCCTCCTCTATGCATGCCTTCTAGGCCTTCTGTAGGCTATGGGCAAGGAAGGTCTTGCCTCCCTATCTCACGCAATGTTAAAAAGAAAGGAGGAGGTAACGTGTAGGGCAGGCCTTCCGTATTTTAAAGAAGGCCTATTTGTTCATGATTTCAGGGCTTCCAGGTCATAACTTCCGCCGCTGGGAGTTTACTATTTAGATTGATATTTCCTATTAAAATTAACTCTTGGTATACCGAAAAGAGGAATGGGAAAGTGAAGCGGTACCATGCGAAAGGGAATTTAGGGGGGAGTTTGGCGCCACTTCCCGAGTAGATGGACCATTATGAGTAGGGTAAACTAGGTTGTCCCAAAAAATTGTTTTTTTTCGATTTTCATAGTTGCTCAAGCTAAATCTAATAGGTTAAAGTATTTTTGGGATCTTCTTTAAATTTTTCGGAAGAGGCGCAAGTCGAATTTCTCCCCAAAAATCTGAATTTTTTTGAATTTTACTTAAAACTCCGTCAATAACTACGACTCATTTAGTTTGTAGGTCAACATTTTTGAAGCTAGACTTTCAAAATTTTATTATATTTGCATATACCACCAGTTTTGGCAATGATTTTGCTGAATAAGGTAACATGTATTAATTTTTTTCGTAACTTTCGCATAAATTTTGTAAATAACGGTTTATAACTTTTAAAATTTCTATGAAAATTTCAAAAGCTAATGATGAACTTTGAAAGACGGATAAATTCCAAGAAATTTGGTAGAAAAAATTATGAATTTGCAGTTACTCTTCCAGAGTTATACAATTTATAAACTGTTTACAAATTGTATGAAACTAAAAATATTATGAACTCTTTAACGTTTTTACATCGGATTTGCTTTAAGTTTCAATGAAAATTTAAAATTCTTATGATGTAGTTTAAAAGACGGATAAACTCCATGGAATTTGGTATAACAAAATTTTGAATTTGCAGTTACTGTTTCAGCGTTATGCCATTTTAAATCTCTTTACCCCTTGATCACTGAATCACACGAATCGCTTTATCTACTGGACTATTGCAATGTTATAATTTTTATGAACAGCAGCTTCGGCTTCTTGCATTCTTTTAACAGAACTGTGGAAACAACATTGCATTTCGCAGGCTTTATTTTAAGAAAACCCGTAAAATAAACCCGAGTGTTCACAAATCCCCAAAGAAAGAAATCGCACTGGGTTAAAAATCGCTTGATCTTGGTGGCCAGTTGACGTCAGAATTGCTTGAGATAATTTGTTCTGGAAATCGTTGCTGCTCTAAACCTATTATTTCATGTACGGTGTGGCAGGTAGCGTCGTCTTAATGAAACCACATGTCATTCAGATCCATGCCATCCAGTTGAGGCCAAACGAACTCCGTTATCATGTTCCTGTAACAAATGCCGTTTACAGTCACTGCAATTTCGGCCTCATCTTCAAAAACGTAAGGCTCAATCACGCCGCCTGACCAAAATCCGCACCAGTCAGTTGTTCGTTGTCGGTGTTTTAGTTTCCCATGGATTTCATCAGGAGTTTATGGGCCACAAATTCGACAATTTTGCGTATTCAGGAAGCCATTTAGATTGAAATGCGGTTCATCGGAGAAAATTACTATTTTTGAAAAATTTTCATTGACTTTTGTTACTTTGTTACATTACCCGTTTTCGGTTTATTAAAAAACTCACTTTTTCCGAAAACCGGTTATCGATTTCACAAAATGGAAAAACCCGGTGCAACCGATTAATTTTCAGATTTTTCGTTTCGTATGGAAAACAATATATTTAAATTTTTGTAGAAAAATTAATTCAAAATCAACACAAACTAACCTTTTCTTGTCTCGTTTCGTTTGCCCGTAAAAAGGGCCATTTTTATTCTGAAAATATAACAACATTTGTCAGATTTTAATATCTTTCAATTTTCCGTTAAAGAACACATCAGTTAATTCAATTCAAATCATTTTAATTCAGTTAAGTTTAATTAAATCCAATTAAAATAAATTCAATTGAATTCAACTCAATCCAATGCAATTCAATTCAGTACAATTCCATTCAATTCATATAAATTCAATTCAATTCAATTCAATTCAATTCAATTCAATTAAATTCCATTCAACTCAATTCAATTCCATTTAACTAAATTGAATTCAATTCAGTTCAGTTCAGTTGAATTGAATTCAATTCAATTCAACTCAATTCAATACAATTCAACTCAATTCAGTTCAATTCAATTCAATTCAAATTTAAGTTAATTTAATTCAATTCAATTCAATTCAGTTCAATTCAATTCAATTCAATTCAATTCAATTCAATTCAATTCAATTCAAATCAATTCAATTTAATTCAACTCAATTCAATTCAATTCAAATTTAAGTTAATTTAATTCAATTCAATTCAATTCAATTCACATCAATTCACTTTAATTCAATTCAATTCAATTCAATTCAATTCAATTCAATTCAGTTCAATTCAATTCAATTCAATTCAATTCAATTCAATTCAATTGAATTCAATTCAATTGAATTCAATTCAATTCAATTCAATTCAATTCAATTCAATTCAATTCAATTCAATTCAATTCAATTCAATTCAAATTTAAGTTAATTTACTTTAATTCAATTCAATTGTTTTCAATTCAGTTCAATTCAATTCAATGCAAATCAATTCCAGTCCGTCAATTTTATGCAAATTAATTCAATCCAATTTAGTCTAGCATAGTCTAATCTACTCTAATTCAGTTCCATTCTTTTTATCTTCTTCACTGAATTGAAGTGGTTTGTACTGAATTGAATTGGATATTTTTATTGGTGTTTCAATCTCAAAATTTCACAGCTGTTTTAAATTTAACACCAACGTTTTATTTTTAGATTACAATGCAAATCATTTTCCAATTTGAAGTGTCTGCTTAATGTAAAATTGATAAGTTTAATGTAACCTGTTCTGGTTAATTAGCAGTTGCAATTTCCTCCGCTAAAAAGTATCCTTTACACACACAGATATTTCTGACATCCTTCAAAAGTAGAAGGCACTCAGACTGCACTCAATTAAATGATGTCACTACAAGTGTGATCACACCAATATCACACCCTTTTGGAAAATATGTTACCGCCTTGCATTGCACACCAGAGTAAGTACAACTTAATTTGTTAAGTTTGTTTCAAAACTTTGGCATAAAGGTAAATAACAAAGTCAACATGGGTTTGCCTTTGTTATTTGTTGGCTTGAAAAAAAGAACTCCAGGTTACTTGCTCTACGACTAATTAACATGTAATTTTGCTCTACTAACAATTTCAGAGGAACACCAACCAGAAGCAACCCTAGTCCCGCCACTACCTTCGACATATGTTTGTCCTGAATAGGTATGAAAATAGTATATAATTTTTTGTTTTTTAAACTTTGAAATAATCAAAGTCACGTTTGGAAAGTTTCTGCTGAGCTGTTCAAAATCCATTACTAAATGTACTGACAAATTGTTGCTGGATAAACACTCGTAAATATTTCAAATTATTTTGTAGTTCTTGGTAGATTTTTGTTTCTATTTATTGCTGAACTTCACAAAAAGCTGAAATTAGTTTTAATTTGGTAAAAATTTTCAAAGTGCAGTAACGTATTACAATGAGTTTCAATTCGTGCGTGTATGTGTTACTAAGCCGGATGGGATTAAGTTACTACTCAACATTGCTATTATTTATAAATTTGTTAGCAATTTTAATTTAAATGTTTGGTAAAAACTTGCACACACCAAAAGCTTGTTTGGAAATTTTTAGTTAAAATTAAATAAAACATAACGCGCGTTAGTAAATTCGAACAAAAGTCTACCCATTTCGTTAACTCCGTTTGTTAAGATTTAGAGGATGCATAACACAAATACAGAGCTCTCCACAATACTTTTGTGGGATAACAACTTTATTTATAAGAAAAATATACAGATTACACAAAATTAAAGAAATATTATTTGGAGCCAAGTGAAACTTTTAAGAACCTTATCTTACTTACTATGTGGCCGTCGGTGGTGCAATGGTAGTCAGCGTGCTCTTGTACATGAGGACGCGGTTTCGGTCCCTGCTACTTCGTGACAGCGGCACTATCGAGTATTTAGCTATAAAAAAGCTTCTCAAAATACCGTTCGGAACCGGTGTGAAACTGCAGGTCACAATCAGTGAGTGTAAAACTAGAACGCGCACAGCTCACTGGTTGTGAGAAGCTCTCCCTAATTCCTTCATGGGATGTAAACGGAAACAATATTTTTTTTTTTTGGAACGAAGTTCCTTATTGCAGGTTGCGGGATGGGGGCTAAATGTAAAAATTTTAAACAACTTTGTTTTAACTACTTTATTACAATCAATTATTATCGACTATATTGGGTACTTTTGGTTTGGTTTGGTTTAAAGGGAAATGTTCTAGGTGGAGCCTGTGTAATACATATTGTAGTTTTGAACCCAATAAAAAGTAAATTTAAAAAGCCAAAGTGCAAGACTGGCAAATCCGTGAAATACAACCCTGAGCATGGAATTATATGTGCACGCTCAGTTACTCTTGCACTCGTACTTTTTGTTTGGTTTGTGTCTAGACTAACATATCGGGGCTATTTTTTGTTTAATGAGAAATTTTCTAGGTGGAGCCTGTTTATTACATATTGTAAACAGTAAATTGTATTGTAAAAGAAGTTTAAAAAAATAAAATTTTTTTAAGTGAGTGCGTTTTCTTAAAAGAAGTAAATTTTCCCAAACAAAATACCTAATGATATTCGTAAACAATCTACCTTTTCTAAAAAAAAATACCTTATCTTAAAGAAGTAACTTTTCTTAAAAAAATTAATTTTTTGATGTGTTAACATCTATACGCGCGCCTCTAGGGCAGTAAACTATAAATTTAATACATACACAAGTGTTAGGTTTGTAAGAGTAAATCATCGTTTGTTTGTTCGCTGCTTGGCAGTCGGTATTGAAAGTGATTATTGGGCGATTTTCATATAATTTTCCCACGCGATTTTCTCCGGAAATTCATAGCCGATTTTATTAATTTTTAAAGCTAGTACGGGTTTCGACGAAGAGTTTAGGCCAAAAATTAAGGCGATCCGATATCGGCGAGCCGAGATTTAAGTGTTTTAATTTGGAGTATTTTAATTTGGTGTGGCCGTCGGTGGTGCAATGGTTAGTGTGCGCGCCTCTTGTACAGGAGATCCTGGGTTCGATTCCTGCTCCGACCACCTTAAAATTTCTTTCGACGACGGTCACCTCGCTTAGTGACGGCGACACTATCGAGTACTTAGCCATGAAAATGCTTCTCAAAATACCGTTCGGAATCGGTGTAAAACTGTAGGTCCCAATCAGTGAGTGTAAAAACTAGAAAGCGCACATCTCACTGATTGTGGGAAGCTCTCCCCAATCCCTCCATGCGATGTTAAGGGACACCATTTTTTTTTTTTTTAATTTGGAGTATAAATTTGGAGTAATATTAAAAAAGTGTTTTATGTTGATCTTCGGTTTTGTCTTATCATCGTTTGTTTGTTCGTTGCTTGGCAGTCGGTATTGAAAGTGATTATTGGGCGATTTTCATATAATTTTCCCACGCGATTTTCTCCGGAAATTCATAGCCGATTTTATTAATTTTTGGATTAAAAAGCTAGTGCGGGTTTCGACGAAGAGTTTATTCCAAAAATTCGCGTGGGAAAATTATATGAAAATCGCCCAATAATCACTTTCAATACCGACTGCCAAGCAACGAACAAACAAACGATGATTTACTCTTACAAACCTAACACTTGCGTATGTATTAAATTTATAGTTTAATGCCCTAGAGGCGCGCGTATAGATGTTAACACATCAATAATGACACATGTGCTTGCACTGGGTCTTTAAATAATTTTAAGTATTAATATTATTTAACTGTAACGTCATCATATGATTGAACGCTGTTTTTTATTTTCCAATGTAACATTTACGAATGTGTTCATAGAAATCGAACAGGTACCGTGTAGCAAAAAGGTGTTAACACATCGCCCGTGAGTTCGAACACTCATTGGATTTTTTTTAATAAGTATATTTTCTCAAAAAAAATAACCTTATCCTTAAAAGAGTACCAGTTCTTCAAAAAGTACCTGTTCTTAAAAAAGTAAATCTTAGTAAAAAAAAAATCATACTCATAGGTTTTTTCTTACAGAAAGCACTTCTTATAAAAAATGGTAAAAGAAGTACCTCTTTAATAAAAGAAGTACCCCTCATTAAAGAAAGGACCTTCTCCGGAGAATATAATACATATTCTTACAAAAGGGACCTAAAAATATACTTTTTTTAAAAAATACATTCAATAAATAAAAAATTTCTTAAAAAAAGTTACAAAAGTTACAAAAAGTATATTTTCTTAAAGATCCATTTAAATTATAGTATTTTCCAACAGACGCCTTAGGCGTGTTGGAACTAACTAGTACATAATATATAGCGAAAGGAACTTCGTTCCAACCAGGTGTCCCCTGACACCTCATGTGATTTTTTTAGTAGCGGTGCTGATTTTGGCCGCCTAACAGACGCTACAAAAGTAAATCGATAGGGACAGCAAACGACGCCATATTTTCTCCCGCTCTTTTGACATTTCTCTTCAGTAAGGTTTGCCATTTCATCATGGAAAGATATACGAGCCAACAACGAGTCGAAATTATTAAAATTTACTACCGAAATTTGGAGTCAGTGGCCTCAACTTTAAGAGCGCTACGTCCAATTTCTGAATTTTGAATTTCATTTCTGGCTGAATGGCTTCGTCAATAAGCAAAATATGCGTTATTGGTCAGTCAGAAATCCACACGTAATCCATGAGTAATCATTGCATCCCGAAAAAATTACGGATTGGCGCCGTTTATGGGCCGGCGGCGTCATTGGGCCGTATTTCTTCCGTGATGATCAAGACCAGCACATTACTGTGAATGCGAATCGCTACCGTTCAATGATAACCGAATATTTTTGGCCCCAATTGGATAATATGGACTTGGAGGACATGTGGTTCCAACAGGATGGCGCCACAAGCCACACAGCGAATGCCACAATCAATTTATTGGAAACCAAGTTTGGTGAACGTGTTATCTCACGAAATGGCCCAGTCGATTGGTCGCCTCGGTCGTGCGATTTGACGCCGTTAGATTATTTCCTGTGGGGCTACGACAAGTCTATGGTCTATGCCAACAAGCCAGCGACGATTGATGAACTTCGTACGAATATCAAACGTGAAATTGCAGCAGTATCGGCCGATTTATGTTTGAGAACCGTCGAAAATTGGGTTCAGTGTCTGAACTTCTGCAAGTGTGCCCGTGGTGGCCACGCAAAAGAACTAGAGTTCCATACATAATGGCATCGAACGTACTTTCACAGGAATAAAGAATTTAATTGGTATCTAAAACCGGTTTTGTTTTGTTTAAAAAAAACTTTTGTAGCGCTCTTATTGAAAACCCCATTATATGGCAGGTCCGAGTCCATTTTTTTCTACGTATATCCAACTCAATAGGACTGTTACATGTACGTTTCCATAGTATTTCATTAGAAATTTTCTTCGATCAGTAGATAAAGAATATTTTTCTCACACAACGATTTACAAACGGACCTGGACCTTCTTGATTGTCATCTTCGTCAAGCTCCAGGTAGTACAACCATACTGCAGTACATACTGCACACTGCAATTGAATGTTAGCAAATTCGTCTTTTCCGAAATCCTCTTATTGTGCCAGATTTTGTGCATGTGGAAAAATGCAGCACGGATCTTAATCAACCGCTCACTTATATCCGTAGCACAGCCACCATCCTTAGTTATCTTGCATCCTAAATAGTTCACTT
The DNA here is from genome assembly GCA_963931995.1 of Phaonia tiefii. Lineage (NCBI taxonomy): Eukaryota > Metazoa > Arthropoda > Insecta > Diptera > Muscidae > Phaonia > Phaonia tiefii. The sequence goes on along the minus strand of OZ008369.1, from coordinate 24,370,894 downwards.
AATCCACGTTTTCAACTAACGAACCATCATCAACTGATAGTGGAATATGCCGATCTGTTTTAAATGCGAAATAGCTTTGTCTTCTTTATAGGTATTCTCAATTCTACTTTCTCGAAATTTCGGAGAGATTCTTTACCTTGGCCTCGACGGTATCAATTTAGTGGGCTATATGACATACCATATAATATCATATAGATGTTCATACATACTCCAAAGGATGCCGAACGGTGCGTCTGCATTAATTTCCTCTTATCATATTGTCTACACCTTAAAAAACGATCTCTGTAACATATTCTCTCAAACGCATTCTGCTGGATCCCTGTATATCTTTGGAACACACTCTAAATATTCATATATTAGCAAGACCGAAACTCATTAATATTTCAATTCAAACACTAACATGTTTACCTTCAACGATGCATACTTTATGTGTGTTTCATCCCAAACATCCATATACTTGCACGGAAGCATACGTGTGTCCTCCCAAACAATCGATTGACGACTGATGGAATGATTGAGTGAAAACAACGCAAGAGATCAACTAACATACGAAATACTCAATTCACTTACACACGCATTCAAAAATATTTATTAATCACCGACTGAAAGAACAACGCAAACATACAGTTGACCACTTGCAATAACATGAGTACCATTTCTCTTTCTGCCAATTTATTATATTGCTCTTGATAAGCGACAAAAAAAAAGTTCACAGTGCACCAAACAAAACTGTGTTTGTATCACAAACAAAGCTGTATTTGGATCACAAACACCTATGTAATAACAAATTACGTATTGTGTCTCAAATATGTAACATTGAATAGCAACCACAATGTATTTGGCCAAAAGTATGCTATATTTTCCATACGCTCCACAGAAACTTTATATTTGCATCCACACAATAAAAAACATGTTTTTCAGTGTGCATAAGTAGAAGGAATTGCAAGACATATTCTTGTTTAACTCCCACAGATATGGAGAGAGGTGCGTGAGGATTCTGATCCACGGGATTTTCACGTACCCGGGCATCACACTCTATCCCTTTTTATTTCCCACAGAGGCCTTGTTGTTTATGTAAAAAATGGCATCGTGTTTCAGAGTCAGCGACATTTCGACTCACAGGATCCATAATTTAACTCTCTTTGGGTAAAATTCTAGATTGGAACACATTTCTTACATTTCGTATTTCTTTATAGAAGTCCTAATGCGGGAAGGGAGGCGTCCTTTAATGGCTTTGACACCCTTTCCGACTCCATTTCTGAGATATTGGGGAATTAACCGGTCAGTGAAATCGTTGTTGCTGATGACTTCAATGTCCATAATTCCTCCTGGTTAACGCATTCGAGCCATACAACTACGGACGGCCAATACGCTGATCTTTTCGCCGCGCATAATGACTTAACACAATTGGAGAATCAACCGACGCATGCTCAAGGGCACAACAAAAATTTACTTGACCTCTTTTTAACTTCGCACCCTGAAAAGAACGATGTTAACACGCTTGCACCTCTGGGTAATTCGGATCACTGTATCATGTCGGCGTCATTTTCGTATTCAGCTCTTCGTCTCGCTTCAAACACAGTCCCGAACGCGAGGAGTTAAAAAGATTCTTGCGAATCTCGTAGTAAATAAATCCCCGGGCCCGGATCGCATATCAGCACTGGTCTCGAGTAGGTGCTCTTCGACTCTGGCACGTCCACTGCGCAACCTTGCATACCGTGCAGGAGTCTTCCCGGCACGTTGGAATGTTGCTAATGTCCAGCCAATCCCTAAAAAAAATTATGCAAGTGACCCTGCAAATTACCGCCCAATTGCAATTTGTTCTGCGCTCTCGAAGGGTATGGGCAGCATGGTTAACCACCATCTTGTAAAATATCTTGAGTCCAATGACCTTCTTAATGATTGGCAGTATGTCTTCCGTAGATTGAGATCTACTGGAGACCTGATGGCGTTCCTTTCGGAACAGTGGAGTCGATCGATACACCGGCTTGGTGAGAGTAAGGTAGTGGCTCTTGATATTTCCAAGGCCGTTGACAGAGTTTGGCACGATGCACTCTTGTCAAAGCTCGCTGCCTTTGGTGTCGGTGATAACTTCACTCGATTTATATCGAGTTTTTTCAGAGATCGCACTATACGAGTTTTTGTAGATGGGGTTTCATCCGACGAGGATAAATTGACTGCAGTTGTACCACAGGGCTCTGTTCTTTCTCCTTCTCTTTTTCATCTTTTCATTGACGATCTGCTGGGTCAGACTGGGAATCAAATCTACTCTTTTGCCGATGACAGTAATCTCTGTCATTCTTATTTATTCTATCGTAGGCCAAGTCTTCAAGAGATTGAAGTCAAACGCCGGACGATAAATGAATCACTTGGCAGGGATCTGGTGTACATTTTTGAATGCGGTCGAATGAATAGAGTAGAGTTTAATGCGGGTAAGACCCAGTGTTGTTTGTTGTCGAATAAACCGATTGCTGACCCAGGTGTGTCGTCATTGTCTATGGACGGTGTGGATATTGATGATTCAGACGCTCTTGATGTTCTGGGCATGAAAATACAATGTGATGTCCGTTGGGCAAAACATGTATTTGAAGTGTCGAAAAATGAATTCAAATGTCTGGGCTTTTTAAAGCGGTGCAAGAAATACTTCACTCCATCTGATCTTCTCAATATCTCCACCACCTACATCAGGACAAAGATGAAATATAACTCCCATATATGGGCAGGTGCTCCTAGGACATCTTTGGAGCTTCTCGACCGTGTCCAGAGAAGAGCGATAGTGTTGATAGGGGACAGTAGGGTATCCAACTATATTGTCTCCCTTGAGCATCGTCGAAATGTGGGTTGCGTGTCGCTGTTCTATCGATATTTCCACGGTATGTGTTCCTCGGACATCCGTCAACTTATGCCAGACGTGAGGATATTTAACCGAAGCACGCGCCTTTCCAGGAATTCTCATCCGTTTTTTACCGAGTGGCCGGTTGACCGCACTACACACATAGGGAAAATTCGTTCTTCAGCCGTACAGTCTGTATGTGGAATATACTTCCAGCCAGTGTATTTCCCACCAATTGTGAAATACAAAGATTCAAGGACAATGTCAACAGACACTACTCCCTATTTCCACCCTCCACTACCTCAATTTTCCTTCGCCAACACAACGCACTGCATTTATAGGGAGCATCCCCTGAGTGTTGGTTTGATAAAAAAAAACCAAACTTTATACGCTGCATATATGTACAGTACACTGATTATGGACACTATATTGTCCGGTATCGCCTTTTTGATAATTGTGGATCACATTGAGTTGCGGTGTATACAGTGTAATGCTTGTTCAAAGTCTAGCAAAAGTCGATACGGGATGTGTTTACGTGGTCGGTACATGAACAACCAGGCCAGAAACCTGCCTGCTCCTTCCGCAGAATATTGAAATATGCATTGCGTTGAAATATCCATTCCCGGGTTGCGATGTGAGAATACTGCCGAAGGGGTACACTGACTTTCTTCATCCGGAACCTAGATTGTGTCAAAGAATTCACATCATCTCTACACTTGCTGATCTGGTGATGATATCTCCGTGCCATCATTAGCTTTTAATGATGCAGTACTCCCGATGTTGTTGCCGCTCAGATTATTTATTGAAGACTACACAATACGGAGGTAACTTTGTGTTCACAGCATTTTCAGTTTCCACCTCTATATTGTTCAGCTACTTGTCGTAATCTGAACGGACCTTGGGCTGATTACCCAGTCGTATTTTAACTGACTCTTCAACGTTGGTGGCTTCGATCGTATACGAATATTGTGCAGACGTTCACGATTCCGAATTTCAATCCAGGATTCTGCACTAAGCCAAGGTTTATTAAAATATCGTTTTTCACCGATGGCCTCCGTGTCTGTTTCCTTCAGTGTCAGAACAATGCATGATCACGTATTTTGTCTGTATTTTGCCAAATTAGATCGTAGAGTTTGATCATGCTTATATATCATTGATATGGAAGGATGCTGCAGGTGGTCCGTATTGTATCTTACAATGTTGCCTCAAGCGCCCTTGACAGCCGCTGGACGGAGGCGGAAGGTGCACATTAAAAGTATCAGTATCAGCACCACGTCTAGCTTTGACGTCCAGCAAGAAACCCAAAAACTTCTTGTTGACAAGTATATAGTCAATTTGATTGAAGGCTTGACCATCTGGCGATTCCTGTGAATACTTGTATATATTTCTATGGGCGGATTTCGTTCCTCTGATAAACAGTTGATGGCAAGTACAAAAATCTATTTGCCTGTCATCATTTTCATTTCTCGCAGTTCCAAGACCACATCTTCCCATCACTTCCTGTAGGTTGTTGTCGTCATTTCGCACATGACCTGTAGAAACATTATGAGGTCTTTATGAATATTACGCCCTTTGTTATAAGTTCCTGAACGTGTGAATTGAGTCACTGACCCATAACAATTTTTCTGCATGCGAATCGCCCTCTTGAATGTTACTTTCATTATTGGCAACAACGAAAATAATATTAAGTATTTGATATCCATAAAAAATAATTTTCTCTCTTTACTTTTATTCACACTTGTATTTAATTTCCTTATTATGTTGAGATTGAGAATTTTCTTTTATTCTTTTCATTCTCATACTCATTCCTTCCATTTATGGTATTCTGTTCATCTCAGTAGGGCTAGATATATTCACAAATATCCAAGCGTACACATAGAATGATAAGAATCCCGCTGTTGCCACTATTGCTGCCACAGCTCTGCGTATTAGAGTGACTCGGTTCAAAATGTTGTAGCTCCTAGTATGGTAGATGAAGGAAGACACGGGTCGAAAATTTCTTTTATAAAAGCCAAAGCAGTTCTTCAACTACAAATTGTACTTCAGCTTGAGTCAGGTTTTTAATTTTTCCAACATTTACGGGTTAAATGGTTTTTTCAAAAACTCAACTATTGGAAACAATCGAAACCCCGGTTTCTTGAACTAGCAGGTTGTTTGAATACTCCAGTGCCTACGCTGCTGCGAAGAAAAATATCTTATGTCATTTTGGAAAAAGGAGTTTAAGAGTAAAATTTATAAGTTGTTGACATTGCAACTTTTAACAATCTACTATTAACTAGTAGTATCATACTCAACATTCTACACGCAAAGAATAAACTCGTTCCTCCCAAACGAAATCTCAGATAACTGAAGTTCGTTTGGGTACCATAGTTGGAGAAACGAACCTCTGTTAATCCATACATGCCTTTTTGTTTGCGAGAACCGAAAAATGTTTGCAGTAAACCAGTTATGAAAAATTAAATCTGAAAAAACGTTTGAGAGAAACGAAAAACGGTTCCTCCAACTGTTTTTTCGGTTACGGTAACCGAGTTGTAGCTGCTCTCAACTAAAAAAAACGTTTACGAGAACAGAAAAATGTTTGCAGTACACCAGTTATGAAAAATTAGAGCTGAAAAAACGTTTGCGAGAAACGAAAAACGGTTCCACCAACTGTTCTTTCAGTTACAGCCACCGAGTTGTAATTAAAACTTTTATTTATGACTTCCATAAGCTCTTTCGTGTTTGAATATCCAACTTTTATGATTTTGGTTTTGACCATAAAGTTTGTTTTAAAAAAAGTTGTCATTTTTGTATATTTCTTCACTGTCTACTTACACGTCTGTCTCGCCTTGCATTCAAATAACAACTAAAAGCGCAGCAAACTACAACGCGTCAATTGTCTATCCAAGATACATATATCGACAAGGTAGAAGCATTAGAGTGTGTGATCACTTTAATGTGAATGCGTGAGTGTGTATGCCAAACGACTATACAGTCGACAGAATGAGAGAAATTTACGTTCTTCGTAATCTGTACTCTCATTAGAAAAATGGCTAATTTCAGTTATGGCAAACGTTTTTATATTTGCGGCAACTGTAATTTTGTACGCGTTTGATGTAATCGATAACTCGTTTGCAACAACATGATACACATTTGCGAAATATGAAATTATTTGGGAGAACTACCTGAACGGTAGCGATTAATAAATTAATACAAATCAATCAAAGTATTGTAGCGGCTACCAAGCAATAAACGTTTATTTTTTAATTGCGTGTATCATTTACCATAAACGGTGTTTGTCAAACTATATAAAATTGAGAAGCAATAGAGCTGCACCAACGCAGCAATCGCTTGTACAACGAAACTGATTTGTGTGAAACTCAGACATCAAATGGTCGTGCAAAATGCTTAGATTGCTTCAAGACAAGAACTTGAACTCTTTTTTGCAACCCTGCACAAACAGACAGACTCCGAAATAAAGAGCTTTACAAATGACAATCTGCCGTATGTACACAATGCGGTAGATGGCGCTATGCTTCGAATTTAATTTTTAAACTTAAAAACATCAATGAAAATTGAACCCATTTGTGTTAAAGCCGGAATCACAATGCAAGCAACATTTTCAATAGGCGTTCGCAATGTCAGCAACAGTTTACTTCGAATCTAGATGTTTCTTCTAACAGGTGATACCAGTATTACATCCAATATATCAAAGCAACAATAAAATATATTTTGCTTTCGTGTCCGGGTTAAAGAATAAAAGTAAGCCAGAAATTAAAAAACCAACTACATTTGAGTTTGATTGTTCATGTAATGAACAGAAGAAAAAGCAAATAGTTTAGGTTGTTCTTATAAAACAACCTCTATTAGTTACATCCCGATTCAACTGTCATAAATGTCACATCCAGGTTTGTATTTTGAATATTAAAATTTTTTAATGTATTTAAACATATTTTGTATTAAAAGATTCTACAGATAAAATTACGATTTATAATGCATCATTTAATACAAATGGGTTAAATTTTCATTGATGTTTTTAAGTTTGAAAAGGAAATTCGACGTACAGCGCCATCTACCGCTTAATAGTGCATTATTTATTCGAACAAATATGTTGCTTGAGTAGGAATAGATCAACTTCAGCGACAACTTTGAGTTACATTTTTGTAAAAAAAAACGAGAGGCCATTATGTGAAATTCTGTGTGTGAGAACGAACTAGCATGAAACACGAAATTGTCTCTTGCATTGTGAATGCGGCTTAAAAGATACATTATAAAACGTAATTTTATCTGTAGAATTTTTTAATACCAAATATGTTTAAATATAATAACATTTTTTAATATTCAAAATACAAACCTGTGTGTGACATTTGAATCATGATGCAACTAATAGAGGTTGTGGTATAAGAACAACTTAAATGATTTGCGTTTCCTTTTGTTCATTACATGAAGAATCAAATACAAATTTATTTGGTTTTTGTAATTTCTGGCTTACTTCTATTCGTGACATACATTTGTGTTAACTTTGACACGAAAATATTGTATTATATTTTATATTATATATATATTTTATTGTTGTCTTGATATAATGGCCGTAATACTGGTATCACATGTTAGAAGAAACATCTCGAATCGAAGTAAACTGTTGCTTACATTGCGAACGCCTATTGAAAATGTTGCTAGCATTGTGATTCCGGCTTAAATGGATTTTAAATCTTGACTTATTTTTGGCACTCAAGTTGGGCTTTGAGCTTTAGTGTGTTAGGAAACTTACAGTAGAGCTTACGAGGAATATTTTTGTAGTATATTTTAAACCACTACACCCTGTTATATGGGTGTTGTTTTTTCCACTTTTCCACAAAAAGGACAAAAAAACTATATATTGAGGCTCCACAAAATGTTTTTCGTAAATTTCTACATAAAGATCTACATAAACATCCTATACCTAACATGTCGGGATAACATGGTTTCCTACGCCAATTCGTCATCAGAATGTGCAAAAGGGGAACAAATTCACCCCCCCCCCCCTAAAAAAAATTACATCAGTTGTCAGGGGACACCCGGTTGTAACGAAGTTCCTTTCGCTTTCTGTATATTATGTAGACGTTAGTTCTAACACTCCTAAGGCGCCTGTAGAAAAATACGATAATTTAAATAGATCTTTAAAAAAATATACTTTTTGTAAAATGATAAACTTGTTTTAAGAAATTTTTTTTTTAAGAACAAATACTTTTTGAGGGAGTGCTACTCTTTTTAGCAAAAGTTTATTTTTTAAGAAAATTTACGTATTTTCAGAAAGGCTACTTATATCAAGAAAAGAAAATGTATTGTTTTATTTTTAAGAAAAGGTGCTATTAAGAAAATGAATTTTTGTAAGAAAATTTATTTTTTTTAAGAGAAGGTGTTGTTGTTTTTGAAGAAAAAGGTTTCTTTAAGAAATAGGATTAGGATATGTAATAAACAGGCTCCACCTACAAAATTTCCCAGTAAACAAAAAATTTCTCCCCATATGTTAGTCTAGACACAAACCAAACCAAAAGTACTAGTGTCAGAGTAAAGCCGGAATCACAATGCAGGCAACATTTTCAAAAGGCGTTCACAATGCAAGCAACAGTTTACTTCGAATCGAGATGTTTGTTCCAACAGGTGAACCAGTATTACGGCCAATATATCAAGGCAACAATAAAAATTATTTTGTTTTCGTGTCAAAGTTATCACAAATGTTTGTCAAGATTAAAAGTAAGCAAGAAATTACAAAAACTAAGTACATTTGAATTTGATTGTCCATGAATAAGTTGTTCTTATAACACACCCTCTATTAGTTGCATCATGATTCAAATGTCACATCCAGTTTTCTATTGTGAATATTAAAAAATGTTAATGTATTTAAACATATTTGCTACTAAACGATTCCACAGATAAAATAACGTTTTATAATGCATCTTTTTACACAAATGGGTTCAATTTTCATTGATGTTTTTATGTTTGAAAAGGAAATTCGAAGTACAGCGCCATCTACCGCTTAAAAGCATATTATTCATTCGAACAAATATGTTGCTGGAGCAGGAATAGATCAACTTTAGCGACAAATTGGAGGTACATTTTTGTAAAAAAAACGAAAGGCCATTATGTGAAATTCTGTGTGTAAGAACGAGATTGCATGAAAAACGAAATTGTCGCTTGCATTGTGAATGCGGCTTAAGTGTGCTGCCAAATGTAATTCCATGCTCAGGGTTGCCAGTCTTGCAATTTGATTTTTCTAAATCTACTTTTTATTTCAATACTACAATATGTAATAAACAGGCACCACCTAGAAAACTTCCCATTAACCCAAAACAAAAGTACCCAATATAGTTGAAAATAATGGGTTGTAATAAAGTAGTTAAAAGAAATTGTTTAAAATTTTTTCATTTAGCCCCCATCCCGCAACGTGAGATAAGGAACTTCGTTTCAAAAATTCTGACGTAAACTTTCAAAACGACGAGATGCGTATATATATATATATATACATATATGATATGTCCATTTCTCGAAATGAATTTATCGCCAAATTTTGATTTCAATAAATCGATGGTTGCAGTCGCCGTACGACACGAATAGCCATCCTGTTGAAACCACATCTCCCCCGGATCAATGTCATCTATATTTTCAAACAAAAAATCATTGATCATGGTGCGGTAACTATCACCATTGACGGTAACTCGAGCTCCGGTTTACTTTTTGAAGAAATAAGGTCCGATGATGCCACCAGAGTATAAACCGCCCCAAAAGGTGCACTTTTTTGGATGTATTGGAGTGTGTAGCGTATATTGTGGATTGGTCTCAATACATATGCGGCAATTTTGTTTATGAACAAACTCGCTAAGCCAAAAATGTGTCTCATCGCTGAAAAAACAACGATCAGATTCCAACTGCTCTAGAGCCCAATCGGCGAAAGAACGACACATATGATGGTCTCGTGGCTTTAATTCCTAAACTAGCTGGATGTTACACGGGTGTGAGACAAGATCTTTGCGTAAAATTCTCCACGTAGTAGAGGACAGAGTCCCAATTCCTGCGACCGACGACGAATCGATAAATTTGGATCTTCTCTCACACTTTCGTTTGCCGCAGCGATATTGTCTTTAGTACGCGCATTTCTTCGACATGTTGGTGTAACTGCATCATTTAGACCGTATGTGGGATGAAATCTATCCATATTTCGACACATGGCTTGCTCAGATTAACGATTATGTAGGCTATAGAAATAGTCGTCTGATTTTCAAAGTAAAATTATATAATTTGTTGTCGTTGTTCAATATCGAATTTATTCATGATGATTTTCCAGATTATAGTGATCAACGAGCACTCTATGACAGTTCCGTTGACAGCTAATTCTAAGTAAGAAAAACAATCTTTTAACCATATAAAAAAATGGTGTCCCATAACATCTCATGAAGTGGAGAGCTTCTCCCATTCAGTGATGATGTGCGCTTTCTACACACAAAGAAAAACAACGTCTATTGCTCGGTTACCACAACAATACTTTGATTGATTTGTATTAATTTATTAATCGCAACCGTTCACGTAGTTCTCCCAAATAAGCCCATATACCACAAATGTGTATCACGTTGTTGCACACGAGTTCTCGTTTGCATCACACGCCTACAAAATTACAGTTGCCGCAAATTTAAAAACGTTTGCAATAACTGAAATTAGCGATTTTTCTAATGAGCGCACTGATTACGACGAACGTAAATTTCTCTCATTCTGTCGACTGTATACACACTCTTATCCACTCAATTGCCATACACACCCACGCATGCACATAAAAGTGAGCACACACTCTAATCAATCTTGTCAATATATCTTTGATGGACAATTGACGCGTTGTAGTTTGCTGCGCTTTTAGTTATTATTTGAATGCAAGGCGAGACAGACGTGTAAGTAGACAGTGGAAAATAGACAAAAGTTCCACCTTTTTTTAAAACAAACTTTATGGGTAAAACCAAAATCATAAAAGTTGGAAATTTAAACACGAAAGAGCTTATGGAAGACATAAATAAAAGTTTTAATTACAACTTGGTTGCTGTAACCGAAAGAACAGTTGGTGAAACCGTTTCTCGTTTCTCCCAATCGTTTTTTCAGCTCTAATTTTTCATAACTCTTTTACTGCAAACGTTTTTCAGTTCTCGCAAACGTTTTTTTGGTTGGGACCAACTCGGTTACTGTAACCGAAACAACAGTTGGCGGAACGGTTTTTCGTTTCTCGCAAACGATTTTTCAGCTTATATTTTTCATAACTCGTTTGCTGCAAACATGTTTCGGTTCTCCCAAACGAAATGACATGCATGGCTTAACAGAAGTTCGTTTCTCCCAACTACAGTCCCCAAACGAACTTCAGTTATCTGAGATTTCGTTTGGGAGGAACGAGTATTTTCTTTGCGTGTAGTTTTTGCACTCACTGATTGGAACCTACAATTTTATACCGGTTCCGAACGGTATTTTTAGAAGCTTTTTCGTGGCTAAGTACTCGATAGAGTAGCCATCACTAAGCGAGGTGACCGTCGTTGAAAGAAATGTAAGGTGGCCTGAGCAGGAATCGAACCCACAGTCTCATGTACAAGAGCCGCACACACTAACCACTGCACCACCGAAGACCACAAATTCCTTGTTTTATATTCGAAAAACAATAAAATATGCTTTCAGTAATACAGTCCAAAAATTTGTACGAGGTACTGTCGTTTCACCCTCCACGCTGAGACATCAGTCTTTTTCTGTTGTTTGTATGGAAATATAAAGTGTTTGTATCTTGACGCAAATATAGTATACTTGTATCCAAACACAATGTGTTTGCTACTGAAAATTACGTGTTGGAGACACAATGAATAGTAGGTTATAATATATTCGTTTTCTGGCCAAAATGTTATTTTGTTTTTGTTTGTTGAGAACGAAAACATGACAGTCGACAAAGAAACAAAAATTCAGCAGATCTCCAAATAATTATAACAATACTTGCAAACAGATACATGGTTCCTGCTATATTTTGTTGGAGCCATGTGGATAAGCTGAAGACGTCCACATGCAGTGATGTACTCCAGAACATAATCAGGAGACCCTCTAAGTGTGCCATGAATAATGAACTAGGTAGAAATTCAGAGAAATCCGAGGTTGTACTCTTTATCAGGAAGCAGAAGGTTCTGTATATTCATCCCTGTCTCCCTTGAAAAATTTGCCTAAAGGATAGTGCAAGGTATCTAAGTGTGATTCTCGACAGGAAGCTTAGCATAAAGTTAGCCACTATGGATAAGCTCAGAAAAGGCATAGTGGCTTTATATTTTATTAAAGGGTCATATTCGGACTATATTCGTATAAAAGGGTCATCGGCGGACGATGGCACCCGAAAATAGTTTACTGTATATGGACAGCTGTTGTCCGCCCCATTTTCTTCTAGGGCATTGTTTTTGATGGCCGGTGTTGAGAAACTCCACTTACCTTATTCTGTTGACAAAAGTCTAGAGAATCTGAATGGTATGTATCACGGGTACTCTTCATACAAACCCTGCAGAGGGTTTTGGGGTTATCCTACACCAGTTTCCACTAGATTTGCTGGAAGGGAAATGACTGCTGCGTCCTCTTAGCATATTCTTCGTAATATATCAACAGCCCATATGGTCATGGGTCTTTTTTTTGAGGGATCTGCGGTAATGGTAATGGAATCACAGCAATGGACGACTACATGACACACTCTTCAACTTTTGAGAGAAACCTCTCCACTCATATTCTGGACAGGCAGGACTGTTATAGGTATAGACAATATTTAGGCGACTACACTGGTGGCTCCAAACTAAATTGCAAGGTAGGGTTTGGAGCATTTTGTAATGCGTTGGATCTAGAGTATATACCTTGTATTTCAAACACAAGTCATGACAACCGAAGAACTTGCCCTTTGGAAGGGAGGAAACGTCAACTCCACCTAGGGTATCAACGCATACTCTGCCAGTAATTCTGCTACAAAGTTCTGCAGCCTGTATTCCTGACTTCCAGAACTTCATACAACTGTCGCGCATCCTTAAAAGACGCGGCTAAGCAGTTCGAAATTTAACTTAAATGGGTGCGGGGCACATCAACATTCCAGGCAACCATAGCGTTCATGAACTGGCAAGATTAGGGACTACGTTATCAGTTTCACTGGATATGGAGCATGTGGGTACGGCCCTGTCTGCATTTAATCTCAAGCTTAAAACCGAAGCTATAACCGAATACTCTGGTGACAAAAAATACTTGATAACCAGGCACGTATGGTGAAGGTATGACCTGAATCGTACGCAAAACATAATTTTCAGTCCTAGACAAGATATCTCTGTGGTAGTAGCTACGGTCACTGGACACTATTTAACAGGCAGACAGACGTCTAGACTTGGAATCTTAGCTCACGATTACTGCAGAAGCTGTGGGGATGAAAAGGAGGACGAGAGCCTCGAACATATTATAAGTTACTGAAAATATATAGGATCTTACTTCACGTTGGTTGTAACTTATATTCAGAAGGTTATGCTGAATGATTTAAAACGTTTCTGTAGAGTACTAATATGTTCGCCAGGGACTAATGGACTTATCTTCTTCAGCCACATCCAGATATATTTTAGTTTGAATACCCATTAACCATGCAGGGATAATTTACAGGTTCAACTTTGAAGACGGAATGTGATGTCACAAACATCCTCATTGGACTTAATGTGTCATTAGTGGCATCCACTTCTACCTAACCTAACCTTTATAACCTCAAACAAGTTAAAATCGAGCTACCCTACAGCAACTGTTCTCTGTCAGATACAGACCTACAGTTACACACAAATACTAACGCTTTTTTTCTCCCACAAAACGTTAAGTGTCTGGATGCTGCAGTTGTAAAAGCCAGAAAATTATTTCCGCTATTCTTGCGTTGGGGATATTTTAGTGTGGTATTAAAGTAAAATGCTCAACATTTTCCTACCATTCCATTCCTCTGCGAAACGTCAGCGCCCCCTCCTCGCTGACAAAGAGTGCTGCTGCTGCCACTAAACCACCTTGGAGAATGGTGTGAAATGAAATTGTCCTTTACCCCTGCTGCTCCTTGGGTAAACATTGTAAGCCATAATTTAACGTAAAAAAGCTATTCTGTAAACCATTTTATGGTCATTGTAAGTGGTTGAAATTAAAATTGAGATCTTAAGTGTGAACACTTTGGTAAATGGTTTTTAATAGAATGACAACAATGGCTCGTAAGGACAACAGTTAAAGGGATTATGATTATGACCTTATTATCGAAATATTTGCGTACATATAACAGATATTAGGGATTCATCAAATATTTAAAATAAACTTCCTCTAACTTACGCAGCGTAAGAGAGTAAATTTTAATACATGTAATTATCTACTCTTTATTGCTTTACTTTGTTTGTTAAAAATTTTTTAATTGACTTAACAACAAACTCAGTAACAACCGTTTTCTTTGAATTTTTTTCTGTTGTACTTTTTGCAATTTAATTAGAGGTCTTTTGAATGTGACACCCCACTTTAGATGTGAAGGGGTGGCAATTGAAAATGATGCGAGACGACCCTTGACACTGATTGCCCCTAAACGGTCGTTCTCGGCCGCCAAATGTTTAACTTTAATTAGTATTTGCTTTCAGTGGCGAAAATGTATGTGCTAAATTCTTTATTGTCACTCATTGTTTTTTATTACTTGCCAGAGAATATGGGAAATATTAGAACATTTTTAAACTTTAAGCCGCATACACAATGCAAGTGACAGTTTCGTTTTTCATGCCAACTCGTTCTCACACACAGAATTTCACATAACGTCTCTTCGTTTTTTTTTACAAATATTTAACTCCAATTTGTCGCCGAAGTTGCTATATTTCTACTCCAGCAACATATTTGTTCGAATAAATAATATACTATTAAGCGGTAGATGGCGCTGTACTTCGAATTTAATTTTCAAACTTAAAAACATCAATGAAAATTGAAACCATTTGAGTTAAACGATGCATTATAAAACGTAATTTTATCCGTAGAATCTTTTAATAGCAAATATCTTTAAATACATTAACATTTTTTAATATTCACAATAGAAACCTGGATGTGACATTTGGCTCATGATGCAACTAATAGAGGCTGTGTGATAAGAACAACTTAAATGATTTGCTTTTCCTTCTGTTCATTACATCAAGAATAAAATTCAAATGTATTTGGTTTTTGTAATTTCTCGCTTACTCTTATTCTTGATATACATTTATGTTAAGTTTGACACGAAAACAAAATATATTTTATTGTTGCCTTGATATATTGGCCGTAATGCTGGCATCACCTGTTAGAACAAACATCTCGATTCGAAGTAAACTGTTACTTACTTTGCGAACGCCCATTGAAAATGCTGCTTGCATTGGGATTCCGGCTTTACGCAGCAGTCACAATGGGAGTGACCATTTTTGATGGTGTTCACAATGGAAGCGACAAAACAGAAAATGCGCTTTCGAACATAAACAGCTGATTGTGAAAAGAGATAATTATTTCTGTTTTTTGGGCAAATTACGAAAATGTTTTCGAAGTAATATAATAATATTCAATAATAATATTCAATAAATAATATTATCCTATTCAATAAATGAAAAAGTTTCCGCTTCGTTCATATTGAATGCATATAAAAAAAAAAAAAATGGTTCCCATTACATCCCATGAAGAGACTGGGGAGAACTTATCACAATCACTGAGCTGTGCGCTTTCCAGTTTTCACTCACTGATTGGGACCTACAGTTTTACACCGATTCAGAACGGTAATTTGAGAAGCTTTTTCATGGCTAGATACCCGATAGTGTCGCCGTCACTATGCGAGGTGACCGCCGCCGAAAGAAAATTTTTTTTTTGAAGGTGGTCAGAGCCGAGTTCGAACCCAGGATCTCATGTACAAGAGCCGCGCACACCAACCATTGCACCACCGACGGCCACATTGAATGAATATAACACCGTAAAATACACAATAATAAACACAAAGATTAGAATTCGAAAAAAAAAGCGGCATCTGTATGTCAATGTTATACTTTTTTTTCGAACAAAATGGTTGCTGTAGTTAAAGTAGACCAATTTCACCATTGTGACTGCTGCTTTAAGCATGAATAACAATGCAATCACCATTTTCAATAGGCGTTCGCAATGTAAGAAACAATTTACTTCGAATGCTGTATTTTGAATATTAATGAAATATTCAAATACATGAAATATTTACATTAAACACATTCTACAGATAAAATTATGTCGAAAAATACAGTTTTTGAAACAAATGGTTTACATTTTCATTGGTATTTCTTAGGTTTGAAATGAAATTCCAGATGAAGCGTCATCTAGGTGTCAATTATATAGCTCGCAAAAATTTATGCTGAAGTAGATGTAGATCAATTTCTGAGCCAACGTTCAACTACATTTTCTGGAAAGAAAACGAAAGGTCTTGCTTCTGTTCCGGCTTTAAGCAGGAACCATAATGCAATCGACATTTTTAATAGGAGTTCGCAACTAAGCAACAGCTTACTTCGAATCGAGATGAGTTTTCTAACAGGGATACCAGTTTTACGACCAATATATAAAGGTAGCAATAAAATATCCGTATCCAGTTCAACACAAATGTATGTCAAGAATGAAAGTAAGTCAGAAATTTCAAAAACAAATACATTTGAAATTGATTGTTCATGTAATGAACAGAAGGAAAGGCAAATAATTTAAGTGGTTCTTATAACACAACCTGTATTAGCTGCATCATGATTCATGAATTTTCATTGATATTTTCAATGTGAAAATGAACTCCGAAGTGCAGCGCCTTCTACCGCTTAATAGTACATTATTTATTCGAACAAAATTGTAGCTGGATTAAAAGTACACCTACTTCTACGGCAAAGTCAAACAACATTTTTGTTCAAAAAACGAAGGGTCATTATATGAATTGCTGGAGGTGGGTAAGATCGAGAATGATTTACAGAATAGTTGCTTCATTGAGTATGCGGCGTAAAGCAGGAATCAGAATGCTAGCAACATTTTCAATAGGCCTTCGCAATGTAAGCAACAGTTTAGTGCGCATGCCATATACAGTGTTGTATTTTGAATATTAATAAAATATATAAAATATAATACAGTTAAAATAATGTTGAAAACTAAATTTTTTGCAACAAATGGTTTACATTTTCCGCATTTGCACATTCCATACGTCTAGGTGCCAATTATGAAGCTTGATCGAACAAAATTGCTGATGTAGAAGTAGATACATTTCTGCAACGAACTTCAACTACATTTTTGGAAAGAACACGAAATGTCATTATGTGAAATGACGTGAGTGCGAACGAGAGGGGTTGAATTACAAAATTCTTACTGGCATTGTCAATGCTTAAAGTCCTCTCGTTCGCACTCACTGCACTTCGCATAATGACATTTCGTGTTCTTT
Organism: Phaonia tiefii; assembly: GCA_963931995.1. Taxonomy (NCBI): domain Eukaryota; kingdom Metazoa; phylum Arthropoda; class Insecta; order Diptera; family Muscidae; genus Phaonia; species Phaonia tiefii. Next base: position 24,353,636 of record OZ008369.1, on the reverse strand, counting down.
CCAAATATGTGGTTGAATTTTGGCGCAGAAATTGATCTACTTCTATTTCAGCAACAATTTTGTTCGAAACAAGCTGCATAATTGACACCTAGATGGCGCTTCATCTGGAATTTCATTTCAAAACTAACAAATGTCAATTATAATGTAAACCAATTGTTCCAAAAACTGGATTTTACTAAATAATTTTATCTGTAGAATGTGTTTATTGTAAATATTTCATGTATTTCAATAATTTATTTAAATTCGAAATACAACCCTGTATGTGGCATTCAAAAAGGACGTACAAGTAGAGATGAAAAAATCGGCGCAATTTGGCAACCCTAGTAGAAGAGAAACAAAAAAAGTCAAGGCGTTTCACTTAAACGCATTTCTTTCCCACGTCATAACTTGATTATTTCATACGTTTTACATACTTTATGTAATTTTATTTAAATATGGTTGGAATTTTTATAGTTAGATACAATAACATCATCAGAAAACTGCTCGTGTATTGAAATATTCGACGAAGAGAGTACGAGAGAGAGCAGAGGTACGACGCGCTTCACCCGTTTTCTTTGTTGGCATTCCACTCCATGAGTACATCTTCTTCTATATACCATAGTTGCATTATGTGGCATTCGAAGTAATTTGCTGCTTACATTGCGAACGCCTATTGAAAATGTTGTTTGCATTATGCTTAGATGGTAGATGGCCCTGTACATCGAATTTAATGTTTAAACTTAAAAACATAAATGAAAATTGAAACAATTTGTGTTAAAAGACGCATTAAAATGTAAATTCTGCTGTAGAATCTTTTAATCGCAAACATGTTTAAATACAGCAACATTTTTTAGTATTCAAAATACAAACCTAGATGTGACATTCGAACCAAGATGCAGCTAATAGAGGTTGTGTTATTAGAACAACTCAAATTATTTGCTTTTCCCTCTGTTATTTTTTTCAATTGTATTTGGTTTTGTAATTTCTGGCTTACTTTTATTCTTGACATACATTTGTGTTAACCTGGACACGAAAACAAAATATATTTTATTGTTGCCGTGACATATTGTACGTAATATTGGTATCGCCTGTTAGAAAAAACATCTCGATTCGAAGTAAAGTGTTGCTTACATTGCGAATGCCAATTAAAAAAGTCGCTTGAATTGTGATTCCTGCTTAACTTTGTCGTAGAAGTTGGTCTATGTGTATCCAGCTACAATTTTGGACGAATAAATAATGTAATATTAAGCGGAAGATGGCGCTGTACTCCGAATTTAATTTTCAAACTTAAAAACATCAATGACAATTTATACCATTTGTGTTAAAAGATGCATTATACATTAAAATTTGTTAACAGTCAAAATACAAACCTGTGCCTCGTTTCTGTAGTTCTCGAATCGAAAAAGTTGTCACATTAAACATGAAACAAAAAACTCCATCGTTTCTTGATTTGTGCGTAAATAGTGTTTCTGCATATCAATGCGAAAAGAGGCAACACTGATGACGTTTTGATTGGAATATTCCAAGAAGGCTGTCAAGTAAGAAAAGAATATAAACAAACAAAATATACTAGTGCGAAAAAGAACAACAAAAAGAAGTATATACATATATTCAACTGCATTTTCTTTTTGATTTCTCTGTAATACTTTGGAAAAATTAATTAAAATACATAACAGAACAGATATAGTTCTTATCTTCTCCACTTAAAAAATAAGTTTTAAGTTCTTAAAAACTTTTTTGTAGAAACAATATCAAAATCTCGCACCGTTTTAGTTTGTAAGTATTTTTGATGTTTCACATTCTAATTTTGTCGACTTCCTACTTTTTAGAAACAGATTTTCTCGCATTTTTGCATTAAGAATGAAAAAAGCAGTACGTCACAGAAAGTTTTCGCAAAACAAATGTTGTAGAAACAGTCACATGTGAGAAGCGATTTGTGTACCGACTCCTAGCGTTTTTGTTTCAATTCACATGCTTCATGTGAAAACTTTTTCGATTCGAGAACTACCGAAACGAGGTACTGGATGTGATATTCGAATCATGATACAGCTAATAGAGGTTGTGTTATAAGAATAACTTAAATTATTTGCTTTTCTTTCTGTTCAGTACTTACTTACATTTATTATTGACATACATTTGTGTTAACCTGAACACGAAAACAAAATATATTTTATTGCTGCCTTGATATATTGGCCGTATTACTGGTAACACCTATTAGAAAAAAACAACACGATCCGAAGTAAACTGTTGCTTACGTTTCGAACGCCTATTAAAAATGTCGCTTGCATTGTGAATCCTGCTTAACACAAACTATGTTAGCTGTATCATGGTTCGAATGTCACATCCAGAACCCGTGTTCTGTAACTTATGTGAAAACTTCTCACATCGAGAAGGTGTGTAACGAATAATTCCACCGTTTCTCGCCATCTGAGTAAAAACTGTCTCTGTAACTCAAACAGAGAATCAGCACCACTGATTTCGTTTGATAGAAGCGTGAGAACAACTGATTTAATTTTTTCCACGTCTTTGTCGTCCGATGGAACACCTTTTTAAGGTTCCACTCGCGGAAAAAAAATATAGAGGGGCTAGATCACACGATTTTAAGCACAAAATGCAAAATATACATATTTGAGAAAAACCATATTTTAGGAGTTTTGAGCCTACAAATTTCAGATATAAGATGGTTACTATGTATTAAAAACCGTGTAAAGGCAGCTTTTTTGTATATTATACAAAATAAATAATAAAGAGTTAAATGCAAATTTCCGATAACTCCCTTGGTTATTGATATATCGGCTGTTGAAATTTTTAAGAGTTATCGAATATATTTTCTGGTTTTGTGCAACGAACTTATTTTTTTCTGATAGTAAATGAGAAGATAAACATATAAACTTAAACTCAAACATCACTTTATGATCAAGAAATTTACGGAAGAATATCCTCTAGGGTAGGTCAAACACCGGATTCAGCATATAACTTTTGTGTTATAACGTTTTCGAGTGGCGGGTCTTTGGGTTTTATCCTCTGGGGTAGTACCAACACCGGCATAGTATTTTTGTGATATAAATCTGGCTGCTATTTTTGTGGTTATAAATTATTTAAAAAAAAATGCGCGATTTTTTGAATAATTTTCTTTTGTTCGATAACTGAGCTATCGAGAAATGTAGTTTAATTTCATAAGTACAAGAAATATTTGCGAAAATTTTTTATTTTTTTTTTTCGATAACCATTGAAAATTTCAAGGCCGATATTTCGATAGCTAAGCGAAATATCGATAATTTTCTTTTATTTTTTCTTTGATTTATTTTGTGTCATGTTATCCAAAAATGTTTCAGGCAAGTCCCTTTACACGACTTTTAATAGTATTTAGTAACCGCTCGTATATCCGAATTTTGGAAGTCCATAACTTCTGAAATAGGATTTCCCCCAGATATAGGTATTTGACATTTTGTGCTTAAAATCGTGTGTTCTATCCCGTCCCACTAAAACTCTTTATTTTCGCGAGGAGACCTATATTAGGTAAAAGCCAAATAAATTTTACTTTGTACACTTAAAGTTAATATTATGTGACGATATCACCTTTTTCCGTGTTATCGTCATTTATGATATGTAAGTATGTATGTACATAAAACCGAAAAATTAACTTTTTTCGAAGTACAGCGCCATCTACCGCTTAACAGAATATTAAACTTGTAGCTGGAGTAGAAGTAGGCCTACTTCTACGACAAAGTTAAACATTTTTTACAAAAACCGAATGTCGTAATATGAATTCCTTTGAGTGGGAACGAGAGGGGATGATTTACAAAAATGTTGCTGGCATTGCGAATGCGGCTTAAAGGTCCAATTAGTCTTGACGGTTGACGTTCTATTTAATACTGCGCGGTTAGTTATGACGGTTAGACGTTAGAAAGACATAACAAAACAACAAAAAAACTGATCGAAGAGCATTTGTACAAAATATTTATTTTATATTATTTTATGTTTTAGTTTTATGTCACATAGAAAAATTAAAAATAAGAAAATTGTTGTTGCCGTGTAATTGTGTATTGCCGCGCAGAAAATGTCGAAGTAAAAGCAATAACAATAACAGCTGATCAGTATTGACGGTTGAGTCTGCAACCTGCAGAAGTCTACCGTCATAAACCGTCAATTTTAGTTGTCTCTCTTTAAACATGCAAAATACAACCCCAACTCAAACAGCTGATCGCTAGCCGTTAACCGTCAAGACTAATTGAACCTTTAAGGAGGAATCACAATGCAAGCGATATTTTTAATAGGCGTTCGAAACGTAAGCAACAGTTTACTTCGGATCGTGTTGTTTTTTCTAATAGGTGATACCAGTAATACGGCCAATATATCAAGGCAGCAATAAAATATATTTTGTTTTCGTGTCCAGGTTAACACAAATGTATGTCAAGAATAAAAGAAGGTAAGTGCTGAACAGAAGGAAAAGCAAATAATTTAAGTTAATCTTATAGCACAATCTCTATTAGCTGCATCATGATTCGAATGTCACATCCAGGTTTGTATTTTGACAGTAACCAAATTTTAATGTATAATGCATCTTTTAACACAAATGGCTTCAATTCGCTGGCTACTTCAAACGCCACATACAGTGTTGTATTTTGAATATTAATAAAAGTATTCAAATACATGAAATGTTTACAATAAACACATTCTACAGATACAATTATTTTGAAAAATACAGTTTTTGAAACAATTGGTTTACATTTTCATTGATATTTCTTAGTTTTGAAATGAAATACCATATAAAGCGCCATCTAGGTGTCAGCTGGATTCGGACAAAATTGTTGCTGAAATAGAAGTATATCAATTTCTGCGCCCAAATTCAAGTACATTTTTGAAAAGAAAACGAAAGGGCATGTTGTGAAATGCCGAGAGTGCGAACGAGAGGGCTTTAAACATTGACAATGCCAGTAACAATTTTGAAATTCAACACCTCTCGTTCGCAATCACGGCATTTCACATAATACCATTTCGTGTTCTTTCCAAACATGTAGTTTAACGTCGGTGCAGAAATTGATCTACTTCTGCTACAGCAACAATTTTGTTCGATCAAGCTTTATAATTAGATGGCGCTTCGCATGAATTTTCTTTTCAAAACTAAGAAATGTCAATGAAAATGTAAACCATTTGTTTCAAAACTGTACTTTTCAACACAATTTTATCTGTAGAATGTGTTTATTGTAAATATTTCATGCATTTAAATATCTTTTTAATATTCAAAACACAACAAGACGCTACAAGATGGTAGATATAAAGATATTTTTTCTAACAGGTGATACCAGTATTATGACCAATATATCAAGGTAACAAGTAAATATATTTTGTTTTCGTGTCCAGGTTAACACAAATGTATGTCAAGAATAAAAGTAAGCCACAAATTACAAAAACCAAATACATTTGAATTTGATTGTTCATGTAATGAACAGAAGAAAAAGCTAATAATTTAAGTTGTTCTTATATACTGATAGACTTCGCCGCTGCGGATAACATGGTAGTTAGTAGCACACGATTCCAGTATAAGCACATTCATAAGGCGACCTGGATATCTCCTGATCAGCGGACGGAGAACCAAATTGATCACTTGGTAATAGATGGCAGGCACTCTTCTAGTGTAATGGATGTACGTGTGATTCGAGGTGCAAATATGGACTCGCATCAATACCTGGTGGCTGCGAAAGTTCGCACAAGACTGAGCAGGGCGAAAAACGTACGAAGGCGAACAAAGAAAAAGCTTAATATTAACAAACTACAAATACCGGAGATATCAATGTAATATCGACAGAAGCTCTCTCTCCTGCTAGATCAGAATAGCCCCTCCCGAAGACCCAGATGCGCAGTGGAAGCACATCTCCCATACTTTGGAAACCGCTGCAAGGACTGAACTTGGCTATCAAGGACCGCGGAGGGATAAGCCATGGTACGATGAAGAATGTCGCATTGCCACATGGTGAAAAAGACGCTGCACGTATGGGAACGGAACAGTCAGTTACAACGCGTGCTGGGAGTGAACGGTACAAGAAGCTGAGAAGGGAGGAAAACCATCTATTTAGGTGGAAAAAATGGCAGTGGGATCAGAGTGGGATAGTGGGAAATGTGCAGGATGAATCCCGAAAGTTTTTCCAGAGGGTAAGAAGATTGAATAACGGACCTAAGAATGGGCAGCCCTCCTGCAAGGACGAGAATGGAAATCTGGTGATTGAGATTCAGTGTGTGCTCAAAATGTGGAGAGACCACTTTTCAGCACTACTCCACTCAGATTCTTCCACTGAAGATCAGGAGGTAATGATAGTGGAAGATAGTGTAGATTGTACCCGCTAACCCAGACGAGATTGGAATGGCGATCTCCCGCCTTGAGAATGATAGAACCGCTGGTGTGGATGGCCTACCCGCTGAACTTTTTGGGGCAGGTGGCGAAGGACTAATGGCCCACATGCATCAACTTATATGCGGTATATGGCTGGGGGAATCTATGCCCGACGATTGGAGTCGCAGTGTATTATCTCTTGTATTCGAAAAGGGTGATGCTGTTCCAACTATCGCGGTATCAGTCTTTTATCCATCGCGTATAAGGTCTTGTCGAGCGAATTATGTGAAAGACTAAAGTCAATTATTGAAAACCTGATTGGACCTTATCAGTGTGGTTTTAGACCTGGCAAGTCCACGACTGACAAAATATTCACGCTTCGCCAAATCCTGGAAAAGATTCACGAAAGGCAAATCGAGACATACCACCTTTTTGTCGATTACAAAGCTGTTTTCGATAGCCCCATACGGGGAAAATTGTACGAAGTTATGTCTGAACTTGGTATTCCGGCAAAACTAATCCGCCTCTGTAGAATGACGCTGACCAACACCAAATCAGCAGTGAAAGTGGGGAATGACCTCACTGAACCACTCAATACCAAGCCAGGATCTAGAAAAGGCGACACACTTCCGTGCAATCTCTTCAACATCTTAATGGAGATAATAATGAGAAAGACCGAAGTAAATTCGAACAAGACCATTAACACGAAAAGCCATATGTTGCTGGCGTATGCTGACGAAGTAGACACCATTGGCCGAAATTTGCGAGAGGTTACCGAAGTATTTTAAAGAATCGAAAAATAATCAGCGAAGGTGGGTCTTGCTGTTAATGAGGGCAAGACAAAAGTGATGGTGCTAAGGACTAGAGAAACCTCTCGACTTGGACCGCACTTGAACGTTGACAACCGATTTAATTTTGAAGTGGTAGATGAATTTTTCTACCTTGGATCCGCCGTGAACAAGGACAACAACGTCAGCCTGGTGATAGATAGGAGAATTGTGCTGGCAAATAGATGTTACTTTGGGCTCAGCAAGCAGTTTAGGAACAAAGCCCTCTCTCGATGGACAAAAGTCCAACTATATCAGACTCTCATTTTACCTGTCTTGATATATGGCTCCGAAACTTGGGTAATATCGCAAGCGGATGAAACACATCTGGGAGTTTTCGAGAGAAAAATTCTCAGTAAAATATATGGTCCTGTTAAGAAAAACGGCGAGTACCGACGTCGCTGGAACGCAGAGCTGTATACTCTATATTCTGACGTGGACATAGCTAGTCGAATCAAAGTGGGCCAATTGCGTTGGCTAGGCCATGTTATCAGAATGGATGAAGATAAGCCAGCTAGGTTTTCGATAGCGTACCCGATGGAAGCAAGAAAAGAGGACGACCAAGACTCCGCTGGAAAGACCAGGCAGAAGAATCCCTCCGTATCCTTGGTATTACCAACTGGCGAGAAAAGGCGAAGGATAGAGCCAGTTGGAAGAATATATTGAAATTTGTTTGTTTAATTAACATGTGTAACACGTAAAAGTAAGTGTAACACAACCTGTATTTTGAATTTTAAAGAAGGTTAATGTATTTAAACATATTTACTATTAATAGATGCTACAGTTGAAATTCCGTGTATAATCCATTTTTTAAAACAAATGGTGTCAATTTTCATTGATGTTTTTAGATTGAAAATGAAATTCGAAGTACAGCGCCATCTGCCGCGTAAGAGTATGTTATTTATTCGAACAAAATTGTAGCTGGAGTAGAAGAAGACCTCTCTTTCCCACTCACGCCATTTCACATAATGACCTTTCGTTTTCATTCCAAAAATTTAGTTGAACTTTGGCGCATAAAGCCGGAATCACAATGCAAGCAACATTTTCAATAGGCGTTCGCAATGTAAGCAACAGTTTACTTCGAATCGAGATGTTTGTTCTAACAGGTGATACCAGTATTACGGCCAATATATCAAGGAAACAAATAAATATATTTTGTTTTCATGTCAAGGTTAAGACAAATGTATGTTAAGAATAAAAGAAAGCCAAGAATTACAAAAACCAAATACATTTGAATTTTATTCTTGATGTAATGAACAGAAGGAAAAGCAAATCATTTAGGTTGTTCTTATAACACAACCTCTATTAGTTGCATCATGATTCAAATGTCACATCCAGTTTTCTATTGTGAATATTAAAAAATGTTAATGTATTTAAACATATTTGCTACTAAACGATTCGACGGATAAAATTACGTTTTATAATGCATCGTGTAACACAAATGGTTTCAATTTTCATTGATGTTTTTAAGTTTGGAAATGAAATTCGAAGTACAGCCCAATGATGTTTGTTCTAACAGGTGATACCAGTATTACGGCCAATATATCAAGGCAACAATACAATATATTTTGTTTTCATGTCAAAGTTAACACAAATGTTTGTCAAGAATAAAAGTAAGTCAGAAATTATAAAACCAAATACATTTGAATTTGATTCTTCATATAATGAACACAAGGAAAACCAAATCACTTAAGTTGTTCTTATAACACAACCTCTATTAGTTGCATCATGATTCAAATGTCACATCCAGGGTTGTGAAATTCTGTGTGTGAGCAAGCGAAATTGTCGCGTGCATTGTGAATGCGTCTTAAATGTATTTCATTTTCAATCTTAAAAACATGAATGAAAATTTAAACCATTTGTGTTAAACGATGCATTATAAAACGTAATTTTTTCCGTAGAATCTTTTAATAGCAAATATGTTTAAACACATTAAATTTTTTTAATATTCAAAATAACTGTAACTGTTACTCTCAATTTGAGAAAATTCTCACATGGAACATGTGAAATGAATCAGAAACGTGGTGAGTGAGAACAAAACCTCGTTTCTCACATTGAACTGCGTCTGTAACTTTATTTTGTGAGAACTTTCTGTTATCTGTCAATTTTTCTCGCCTCACTGAGAAAATGGGAGAAAATCTGTGTCTGTAAAGTACTCGATCGAGAAACAAATATTTCCAACTGTCAAATTTACTCCCAAATCAAAACATTGTGAGAATGACCAAATGTATTAAACCAAAACTTTTATTATTTTCCTATTATAGGTCCCCTCCCGAAAATAAGCACAAAATGTAAGATACCCATTTCTAAGCACAAAATGTAAGATACCCATATTTGGGAAAAACCTAGTTTAGGAGTTATGGGCTTCCAAAGTTGGGATATACGGGGGGTTACTATAGTATATAACTATAATTAAAAACAGTGTAAATGGACTTGTCTGCAAGCATTTTTGTATAATATGAAGCAAAATAAATCAAAAAAAATTGAATGAAAATTGTCGTTATATCGCTGAGTTATAGAAATATCGCTCGCTGAAATTTTCAAAGGTTACCGAAAATATTTTTTTACATTTGCCTCAAACATATGGTGCAGGCATAAAATTAAACAAAACTTTTCTACACATCAGTTATCGAACAAACAAAATTATTTTAAAAATCTCGCTATTTTTTTAATGCAATTTTTAGCCACAAAAAATAGCGGATAGCATTATATCACAAAAATACTATGCCGAAGCCGGTGTTGAACCTACCCCAAAGGATAAAACCCAAAGGCCGGCCACGAGGAAAATTTATAACACAAAAATACTATGCTGACCCCTACCTACCCCAGAGGAGATTTTTTTTGTTAATTTATTGATCACCTATCAAAAAGTGATGTTATGGGAAAACATGAAATATATATATTACATATACATATATATTTTTTTAATAATCAACACTCGATAACTAGCTTAGTTATTAGAAGATATTTGTGGCGGCGCCATAACGCCGCTAAAGTCGCACACTTCAACTGTCATCTAACATAAGATGACCGCGACCCGACATGCTCACCACACCCTCATTAATTACACCATGAGAAATTGTGAAATTCGTGGTTGTCAGCCGTGTCAATTGTATATACACAAACGGCGAATTTCCAGACAACACCATTACAAAAGTTAATAAATTACCAATACCGGCGAGAAATTGAAATTGGCGCAGGCGTCATGGTGTAACGCCATTTTTTCTTTTTCGAGATAATTCAATTTCGTCAGCGAACCAACGAACATCGCCCGGAAAAGTTTAGCCAGTAACCTCAATCAAGTGACCAAAACGTACCAGCAACTTATCCAGCCACCAACGCCAGGAACGGTGAAAGTTACCCTGAAGCAAGGAAGGAAAAATTCTTGCCTATCAAGTCCCCCAGGGAATTATCAGGTAACCGTGAAGAATCCCGAAAGTGAGGCAGCGGCAACTAGGTAAGTTGTGAGGTTAGATTGTCGGCGGTGTCTCACTATGTTTCTATTTTTGTTCCCCGGCAGCCGGTAAATCTCTCAGCAGGCGTTTCTGGAAACTCCAGTTCACGCAAACGGCCGTAAAGTGTCTTCGGTCGACAGCCGACCTAATATCCAACGGTTAAAAGCCGCAGTGTACGCCGAGTTACAGCCGAGAGCCCCCCTAGGTTTGCTTCCACTCCCAGAGGCAGGCCAATCTGTGCCTGTACCCCGCAGTTACCGCCGGAAGTGGAGCACCAGCGGGCGCTCAACGCCCTCGCCACCTAATCAGCGCCACATCCATTGCGCCTTAAAATTTTGGGCCATATTAGTAGCACCAAAAAAAATCAGCGCCGCCTCATTTGCGCCTTAAAAATCGGCGCCATACTATTTGCGCCAGAAAAATCACGCCCCATCATCAAGCGTCCTACCATCTGCGCCATAAAATCTGCGCGATTAAGAACCATCTGCGTTAAAAGTCGGTGTCAAGAAGTGTTTCGTATTCCGCGCCAGATTCAGTGCGGTGTTACGTGTCGGGTGTCGATACCGTGCCGGCAGCGTGTGTGTTTTTGCCGTTTTTATCCAGCGACAGGGACAACTAAGCAAAATCCGTGTCCGTTCTGTCCAGCCGGAGGACTTCAACAAGACAGGGGCACCAAAAGCAATAATCCAGGGCCCGTTCTGTCCGTCCGTTCGCAGCAGTGTTCATCACCAGCCACCGCCAGTTTTCACCACCAACCACAACCAGTTTTCACCACCAGCCACAACCAGTTTTCACCACCAGCCACAACCAGTTTTCACCACCAGCCACAGCATTGGTCACCTAATTCTTCCTGCCCGTCATACTCCGTCCCACATTCAATCCCTGCAGAGTAAAGGTAAGTCCGTGCTTTTTATTCCCTCTTACGGACAGCCCGGACCGTCCACCTAAGAATGGACGTTAAGCCTTAGGTAGAGTAGGGTAGAATTATAAGGAAAAATGTTTTACATAGGAAATGAAACGAAAATGAAAATTGTGAAAATTGAAATCTGGTCAAGCAGACCATAAGCAATAAAGAGAATTTTAAAGGAAAAAAATTTAAAGTAAACACGAAAGAATTACGGGAATTATGATATTTTAAAAAGTAATAAAAGAAGCAAAATGAAAATCTTGAAAATATAAACTGGTTGAACAGTAATTAAGAAATATAAAAGAAATTTTGAGAAAAATAAGAAACAAAAAGAAACGAAAATGAAAATCTTGAAAATATAAACTGGTCGAACAGTAATTAAGAAATATAAAAGAAATTTTGAGAAAAATAAGAAACAAAAAGAAACGAAAATGAAAATCTTGAGAATATAAAACTGGTCGAACAGTCGTTAAGAAATGAGAATTTAAAAATAAAAAAAAACACTAAGGAGAAAAGGAAGCCTAGAGCAACAGAAATAAATAAACCAGTATAATAATTTTCAAAAAAAAAGATGAAATAATGAAGTAGTAGGGAAATAGGCAAGATTAAACTTGTGAAGTATCATAATATTAAGAATTTAGAATAAGACAATTGTAAAAAGAGCGGCTGTCTTAGGCTGTTGGGGACCCGCATACTCCCTAGTGGCCAGGTTTGGCGTTCGGTTTAACATATTTTACGGACCGAATGACTTGTGGACCTTGACTGCGACTATATATATATATATTTTGCTTTTTAAATTTATTTTGTGCTTTTATTTATATATTTAAACCCATGCGAATTGCCTCTGGGTATATAATCTCGTGCGCGATAAACTAGGTCGGCCTAGTAGTGTTCGTTGTTTTTATTTATAGACCATCGGGGTCTAAATAAGTTAGGCGTCGCGGCATCAGTGCTCGGGCACCATCGTCGTTACGGTTTCAACCTTCGGGAATTTTCGCGTTCGGTGAACTCCTGGACAGTGTCACTAGGGCATATGCCAGTGTTATTTGAGATACCCATTCGGTTTTAAGGTGTCGCTCTACCTTATGTTTAGAGTAATTTTGCATGTTTTTTATTTTTTTTATCATAGTTGTTAAAGTAATTTGTTAGCATTTTAAGAAAAATTTAGGATAAAATGGTTAGGTCATTTAGCCTTTTGGGGCTTATTGTTTTGCTTCGTGGAGATTTTTGTAACCACTGAAGGAGCGCTTTGCCCTTGTGGCACCCCTTTGCTTTCAGTTTTTGTATTAAGCTAGTTAATTTAGATACTAATTATGAATAAATTGTTTTTGAAATTTGAATTCTGGTGCGTTTTAGATATGGCTAATTAAGCCAAAGGTTATGGTAAGGTAGAGGGTATGTTAGGGTAATTGGTGAGTGACACATTTTGGTTTTGGGACACTGCAGACGCAGCAGTGTCATGGGGAAGCCTGTAAGTGCTTCCAAAGGGAGGGTTCAAGCTGGCACCAACACCAGTCAGCTATAATTACGCGTTTTGGGAGTAGTCCCTTAAAACTTCTCTAGAACAGAACTATCTGTTCGCTTTTCGGTTTGTTCGTTTTGTTTGTCGCTGCTAAGGATTATTATCTTTGGGCTCCTTTTATTTAATTTTATGTCGCGAGAATGTTTGAGTAAGCCTCAGTATGTATTTATTGTTCTGTGGCAGACTGTTGATGTGCTTAGGAAGTGGAAAGATCCCCCCCGTCCGGCGAGTTACCAGCCCGGCTTAAACGCATGGCATACTGAGCGCCCCACTAGTCAACTTAGTTCAATTGCAGTCTGTGCCCATATGACATAATGGCGCCCAACGTGGGGCCCGAAGATAATTTCGTTAGTCTACATAGTTAGCTTAGGAAGTTTTTATTGTCCTTACGCTTCACGTAAGTCCCGTTTGAGGATTATTAAATCTTGAACGCGTTGCGACGGGATTGCCGCGGGGCAAGGAAACTTTCTTAGGATACTTTTGTCGAGTGTCTCGACTTGTGAAGTCTTGTTCCTGCGACGATGTCAGGAGCAATTGCTCCAAGTGGAGGACTGACTTAGGTTTTTGATGATCCTTTTTAGATTATTATTTTTATCTTTTTTTGCGTTTAACCCAATAGTGTAAAAGTTGTATACAGTTATGCGGTCAGAACAAGCGTAAGTCCCGGCGAAGATCTTCTGGTCTAACCGCGTTGCGACGTTTGTTAGGCGCATGATTGGCAGGACTTTCGGTCGCACTAATGCTCGTTTGTCCGGTAGCGTCATTAGGCCACACGTAAGTCCCGGTGAAGATCCCAGGATCTAACCGCGTTGCGACGTTTGGCGTGATACGTGAACGGCAAAATGTTAGCATTTTTTTTACTTTTTAGTTTTATAATAGAGTAATAGTTTTTCGGTAGCTACTAGTCAGTAATGATTAGGCTGAATACGAAGAAAGTATTCAGGGGAGTCTGAAAGAGAGAGTCACGTAAGCGTGGTATTAGACTCATTACGTTTGCCCTCTTTTTGGCTTTCAGTGTGCCTCCAAATTTGCAAATTTAGTACTAGTTATGTTTTGTTTTAGAGAAGTGTGCGTAACTTATATTGTGTCATCTGAAAAATTATCTATACATACCCCTACCTACCATTCAATTACGAAAATTTTTTGAGTTTAAATTTTGATTTGCGATACGAGTTTGGTTATCGTTTTGATCATAAAGTTCTTGAGTTTAAATTTTGATTTGCGATACGAGTTTAGTTATCGTTTTAATCATAAAATTTTTGAGTTTAAATTTTGATGATAAAGTTTTTGAGTTTAAAATTTTAAATTTCGATACGAGTTTTGGTTATCGTTTATTTAAGATTCATTTTGTTTAGAATTTCAAGTTTGATCCGACTTTCGGGCAATAATTTTGTTTGCGATTTCATTTTGATTTAAGATTTTATTTTGAGATTTTGGATACTAAACTTCGATACGAGTTTGGGTATCGATTTCGCTTTTGAGTCCAGATTTTGATGTGCGATACGAGTTTGGTTATCGCTTTGATCATAAAATTTTTTGACAGTAAATTTTAAATTTCGATACGAGTTTTGGTTATCGTTTGTTTAAGATTCATTTTGTTTCGAATTTTAAGTTTTGATCCGACTATCGGATAATAATTTTTGTTTACGATTTCGTTTTGATTTAAGATTTTAATTTTCCATTCGCGATTTTAATCACCGGCTTTCGTTTTGGCCAGATTTTTTTTGTTGTTTCTCAAATACAAGGTTGATGAAAGCTTGTGTTTGGTCTTTTGTTGGTTTTGATTGCTTTTTATTCTATTGCTTTTGATATTTGAAAATTTTTATTTAAAATTAATCTAAATTCTAACTTTTCAGTGTAAAAATTTTTTTTGGTCGTCGTTTTTATCTGTTTTTTTTTAATTAATTTGCTCAGCGTTTTTTTATAGCTGACTTTTAATCTTCGATTTTCCAATTTTCTCTTCGTTGTAATTTTTCTGGACGCTAGTCGTCAACACCGCGGAGCCAATTTTCTTGGTTTAAGTAGAAGCGGTATCAATACTTTCGTTTCAATTACTTGGTATCCTCAAAGGGGAAATAAACCAAAAACTTTTCTTTGCGTTTGTTTTTTTGACGTCAGCGGTTGATAACGATGCCAGTCCGGCGTTCGCCACCTGGAGGAGGTGAAGGAGGGACCCATCAGACCCAAGATGCCTTCGCAGGTGAGGCAGAGACCCAGGCAGCGCCTGAGGTAGGTATCAACCCGACAGCGGCCGCGGCCGTGACGTCAGCTTTTTCCGCTTCCGCCCAAGTGGTGGGATCAAGTGGACACGGCTACCCAGTGGGAAGTCAACACCAAACGGGGATTCTGGGATCTCAAGATCATGCAGAAACTTTTGATTCCCCAGACTTCAGTGCACTTACTGCACTTGAAGCGCGAACAGGGCGGCGACGCATGGGTGACGCCAGCCCTACTCGATTTGAAGCAGCACCCAGGCCAGGAGCAGAGGCTAGGGACCGGACAGGGCCAGGAATCGACGAAGAGGCTCTGATTCGGAGAATTTTACCAGCTATACTAGCGGCGACTAGACAAGCGGCAGCCGTCGGCGGGGCTAATCACCCTACCGAAGCGACAATGCCAACATTAACCGCCGCACCAGCAGGCTATCAACCTGCTAACTATAATGAGACATTGCATCGGCAGCCAGAAGAGATAAGACGTCCATCTCAGCTGCCGAGTGTAATACCCACTCCGTTACCAGTACATGAACCTCGAAGGCGGTCGGAAACAGAACAGCCTTCAATGTACGCGCGACCACAGGTTGTTTCCATGCAAGACTCGATGGCTCCTAATGGATTTAGGCATCTACCAATGTCCAACCAGTGCCTGAAGGAAACTCTTGGCCCACACAGGGATCAACCCCACCACGAACTAGGCCACAGAGAGAGTTCCAGCGGAATGCAGATGGTGGAGTACGTTTTGAGCAGTATGCCCCAAGGAGACAAGATTTGACCAAATGGGGTTTGAAGTTTGATGGGACACAGAAAACAGTTAATATTCAAGATTTTCTGTTCCAAGTACGAGAGCAATGCCGAGATAATGAATGCTCCGAGTCTGAGTTGATGAAAGGACTTCATCACCTGTTGGACGGCTCAGCAAAGGTGTTCTACTGGGACTATCGTAAGTCTAATCCAACTTTTAGCTGGAGTGACTTGCAGAGAGCGATGTTAACCCAGTTCCAGCGTTTCGAGAGTGAGTTTCAAATTCAAATGCAGATTTTGAGCCGGAGACAACAATCGCATGAGACTTTCGAGGAGTATTATAACGCGATAATGAAGTTGAAGAACCAGCAACGGACTCCCTACAGGGAAGCACAGCTAGTGGAGATAATGAGAGGAAATCTCAAGACGTCTCTGGCGCAGTTACTGTTCCCTATACGAGCAGATAGTCTCAGCGAATTTAGTCGAGAAGTTCGGAGAGCTGAGGCACTTTTGTCGATGCAGCGACAGCAGCATCCACCGCGACCGACACCGACGGCTAAGGTGCATGAGGTAGCTTTCCAAGAAGAAGCAACAGACGTGATCGTCGCTGGAGAAGTGGACGCCTTGGGAGCGAACAGCAAAGTCCTCTGCTGGAATTGTCGAGCTCCAGGGCATATTTTCCGAGACTGTTTGTCCACTACACGAAAAATCTTCTGCTACAAATGCGGAAAGGAGAACACGGTGACTCCGAAGTGTCCGAACTGCCAGGGAAACCTGCCGCGACACCAACCTCAGACTGGGGAGGTGCGGAGCACGGAAGTTTAAACCCAGCCAAGTCCCAAACAGATAATATTTACCCAGCCAGTGACAATACACCTGTAACCAACACAAGTGATACTAAGATCCAAACAGTGGTTAAACTAGCGACCTTATCAACTGAGGAAGAAGAAATTTTAAATACCATGAGAGAAGAGATGCAAACCAAGAATATACCAACGCCGGCGGTTCTGAGATACCTTAAGCCGTTGCACCAACGCATGGCTGAGTACAAAGCAGCTAGAGCCAGAATCTTCGGGGAGGTATCAGACCGTATAAAGCGAGCACGAGTAAGATTTGAGAAACGACGGCTGATCCGACGAGAGATCGCCGCTACTACTCTGTTCGCAGGAGATGACAACCGCTTCTATGCAAGAGTGAAAATAAGGGGCATAGAAGTCGAAGGGCTCATAGACAGTGGAGCATCCGTGACTTGTCTAGGCAAGGGATGCCAAGAGCTGGTTGATCAAGCCGATTTGCAGATTCATCGTTTTGTCTCATCAGTGAGAACAGCTGATGGGAGTGCTCACCGAATATTGGGAAGAGTACGAGCGAGAATTGACTTTAATAAACGATCCGAGGAGGTTGACTTTTATCTAGTACCAACCTTGGAACGTGCGCTCTATTTGGGCGTTGACTTTATGCGAACGTTTAAGTTGTTGACAGGCATAGAGTCTTACCACTCAAGGGGTAGACCTATGCGAAGAAGTCCAAGCCTCTGAGGAGGTTAAGTCCCATGCTCTGTCGTCACAACAGACCAGAATATTAGATGCCGTGGTTGGACTATTTCCATGTTATACCAGGAAAGGCCTCGGCAGAACACATTTGGAAACCCATTCCATTGATACTGGGGATGCAGTCCCGGTAAAGGATAGATATTATCCAATTTCGCCAGCAGTGCAAACACTTCTGTATGCCGAGTTGGATCGAATGCTTGAATTAGGAGTCATCGAGCCTAGCGAAAGTCCTTGGAGTCACCCCGTGACGTTAGTACGCAAAGGGGCGAAAAATAGATTGTGCCTTGACGCACGCAAGCTGAATGCTCTAACGATTAAGGATGCATATCCACTTCCTCATATAGAGGGTTTACTCAGCAGGCTTGGCGACACATATTATATTTCCAGTGTGGATCTCAAAGATGCGTTCTGGCAGATACCTCTAGATCCATCCAGTAGAGAGAAGACAGCCTTCACGGTGCCCGGTAGGCCACTCTATCATTTTAAGGTAATGCCGTTCGGCTTATGCAATGCAGCCCAGCGACTTTGCCGGCTAATGGATACAGTGATACCGTCGGCCATACGTGATCGCGTCTTTGTGTATCTGGATGATCTTCTGGTAGTATCTCCAGATTTTCAGACACATATGGCACTTCTGAAACAAGTTGCTCGTTGCCTTGAGGATGCCGGTCTGACCATCAATGTTCAGAAGTCCAAGTTTTGTTTCAAGGAACTAAGATATTTAGGTTACCTTGTCGGAGGGGGCCAAGTCAAACCCGATCCTTCGAAAGTTGAGTCAATCGTGGGCTACAAGTATCCAAAATCCCTTAAACAGGTGAGGAGCTTTTTAGGCGCCACGGGGTGGTACCGAAAGTTTATATCTGATTACGCTACAATAGCGGCTCCGATTTCGGACACCTTGAAGAAGAGTAAAACTTTTTGCTTCACGGATGAGGCTAAAGTAGCCTTCGATAATTTGAAGAATGCATTGGTGACTAGCCCTGTACTAATTCACCCAGATTTCTCCAAGCTCTTTTATGTGCAATGCGACGCCTCGGATCTAGGAGTCGGCGCAGTTTTGTTTCAAAGAGATGACAACGGTGAAGAACATCCGATAGCATTCTACTCGCACAAATTGACACCTGCACAGCGGAATTATACTGTGACAGAGCGAGAATGCTTAGCGGTGGTTCTGGCCATTAAGAAGTTTAGACCATTCATTGAGTTGATGGCGTTCACTGTCATTACAGATCACAGCAGCCTTAAGTGGCTGATGTCACATCGAGATCTCAGTGGGCGGCTAGCTCGTTGGAGTCTTCACCTGCAATCTTTTGACTTTGTAATCGAACATCGCAAGGGTAAACTCAATGTTGTGCCCGACACCTTGTCCAGATATGCGATGGAAGAAGTCTCGGCGTAGGTTGCAAGATTAATCGATATGGAGGATAAAGCATTCAAATCTACTGATTATGCGGATCTCATCAAGACGATCGAGGAGAACGCGAATCGCCTACCCGATTTACGAGTGGTAGATGGAATCGTGTACAAAAGAACGATGCCCTATGATGGCATACCACTCCATGAGGACTTTGCGTGGAAGGTGTGGGTACCATTGGAATTAACCCAAAGTATCATTGAGAAGTCTCATGATCCCCCGCACGCTGCTCATGGAGGTTTCTTTAAGACCCTGAAGAGGATTAAAGAATATTTCTTTTGGCCGAATATGAACATGCAGGTGAAAAGTTATGTCGATGCTTGCCAAACATGTCGTGAAACTAAGGCGGCCTACATTACGTTAAGACCACCGATGGGGATAGAGGTAGTGATCCATCGGCCTTTTCAGCGGATTTTCGTGGACTTTCTAGGCCCTTGTCCTCGTTCTAAGAATGGCAACTGTTTTATTTTCATTGTTCTTGATCACCTGACGAAGTTCGTCATGCTGAAGGCTATGTCTAAGGCTAGCAGCAAGAGCGTGATTCGGTTCTTGATAACCGCAATATGCCATAAGTTCGGTGTTCCTGAGACCATCGTCTCGGATAACGGCAAACAGTTCATAAGCCGCGAGTTCACGGATTTCGTTACCAATTTCGGTATAAATCATTACCGAACAGCAGTGCACTCTCCGCAGGCCAACGCCTCGGAAAGAGTTAATCAATCGGTTTTGTCGGCAATTCGATCCTATATGAAGGAGGACCACCGAGAATGGGATCGACATCTGTCTGAAATAGAATGTTCCTTACGATCCTCAGTACACACTGCGATTGGTGTCATACCATACTTCGCTCTTTTCGGAGTCAATATGATCACACTTGGCAGCCTACATAAGTTGGCGAGACGCCTGAAGAGCTTGACTGACATGGGTGAAACCCAAGTTCCGAAATCGGTTGCACAGGATTTAGTGAGGACAAAAATACAGGAGAGTCTACATAAGGCTTATGAGAGAAACGAACGCACGTATAATACCAGATGCCGGCCGGTTAAGTATATACCGGGTCAGGAAGTTTACCGCCGTAATTTCCAACAGAGCAGCTTTAAGGACAATTTCAACGCAAAGCTAGCACGGAAGTTCTTGAAGTGCAGGATTGTGAAGCCCGTTGGAAACAGTCTCTATGAGGTAGAAGACCTGAAGGGTAAACGCCTGGGGGTGTTTCATGCCAAGGACTTGAAACAATAATGTGAAACCATGCGACTCTGAGTTTTATCTCAGGCGTGGGTTCGGGTTCTACTCTAATGCAATTCGGTATTGATGAATATAGGCTGTGACAGGTTAATACCTGTAAGAGTTTGATGTGTCCACGGTAACGTGTTGAAAGTTGATACAGGGCAAAGCCAGATAAGCTAGGTAGGCGTTAGCGAGTAGTAGTTAGCTTTTCTATTCATGACCCTTCTGTCTTTTTCTCTTTTGACCAATTACTTGTAGATCTAAGGAGTTTTCAATATTGTCATTTCAGCCCAATTAGTCCGCCCCTGTCTGCAACCCTCGCTAGTTAGGTGCCCTCGTCCCTATGGCTAATGTGGTGGAGTGCAACGTGTGCCTGTCGACACTGACGGCGGAGGATGCGACGATTGTCACCTCCGAGTGCGGCAACATCTTTCATCTATCGTGCCATGAGACCTGGTACGACCAAGGGAGGACCGATTGTCCCGTATGTCGTCGAGCCGGCTACTACGTGTTCCCGGTATACCCACGGTTTGTGGAGGGCGAAATAGTCGCTGACCAAGGAGAGCTCGTAGCGCTCCGCAACGAAGTACGTGCGAAGCAAGAGCGCATCGATGCAGTCGAGGCTGACCATGACAGTTTGCAGCGTAGGTACGACGATCTGCGGGAGGAGTACGATTTTCACTCTCTAACACTCCTGCAGGAGAACAAGCAGCTGCAGAAATCCAAGGCCGAATTGTACCAAGAGCTATGCCGAGTCCGCAACCAGCCTTCTACCGGTGTGGAGAAGCTGAAGAGCCGCCTAGACGCCATGCAGCTAGACATAACCCGACGCGAGTCAAGGTGGGAGAAGGAACGGGCGCAGATGAAAGATCAGCTAATTGAGGTGACCAATAAGAGCCAACGCTTGGAGGAGAGCCTTCAGGACTTCCAGCAACAGCTCCGAACCGTGCAGCAGCAGAACGCCACGCTCACGCAGGAGCTGGCCGAATCCTCGGGACGCTTCCAAGAGGTCGCGCTCCAACGAAAAATCTCCGGGTACGCGGCCAACAAGATAACTATTTGCCATCTTACACCACAGGCTGCCACCGAGCCCAAAGAGAGAGTAATGGGCCTCTTGAGAAGGTTGGAGATCGAGTGTCCCCCGGAGGATGTGGACGTGGTAGCTTGCTCTACTTTGCTGGCATATCCGGATCAGCGACAAGTGACTGTCGAATTTAGGTCCCCCAAAATAAAGTTCGAGTTCCTGACCAAGTTCCGGCGACTGGAGACCGACGACAGAGCCGCCATCCGTCGACTCCGGGTGAAGGACAGTGCCGCAGTGTCCCAGCTGTATAAATTGGCAGGCAGCAAAGTCCACGGTAGGAAGGGAGTGTATAACATGCGACTCGTCGAGGACCAAATCGTGATTTCGGTGAAGGGGATAGCCGCGCCGCAGGTCATCGAAACAGAGGCTCAGCTGCAAGACCTGCTCGACTCGCTACCGCAGAGCTCCCGAGGCAATACACTGCATCAAAAGTAAGGCGAAAACATGAAGAAAAACTCCCTTGGCTATAAAGCCAGCATACCAGCTCACAACAGGAAGGAACTGGACTTGGAGACGTGTGAGTTAGGCGAGCGTCTGATCAGCCCCCACCACCGGGCTGCTTCAGGTCCATCCCTAGGGGTGGTACCTGATCACCTAGGTGGTGCGGTCCCTGATCAGCTGCAGACCGAACACCCACACCCCTTCCGACAACAGTTTCTCTCCCATCCCTCGTCCTGGCTGTCATCAGGATGGTGGAGTTTGTGGCGGCGCCATAACGCCGCTAAAATCGCACACTTCAACTGTCATCTAACATAAGATGACCGCGACCCGACATGCTCACCACACCCTCATTAATTACACCATGAGAAATTGTGAAATTCATGGTTGTCAGCCGTGTCAATTGTATATACACAAACGGCGAATTTCCAGACAACACCATTACAAAAGTTAATAAATTACCAATACCGGCGAGAAATTGAAATTGGCGCAGGCGTCATGGTGTAACGCCATTGTTTCTTTTTCGAGATAATTCAATTTCGTCAGCGAACCAGCGAACATCGCCCGGAAAAGTTTAGCCAGTAACCTCAATCAAGTGACCAAAACGTACCAGCAACTTATCCAGCCACCAACGCCAGGAACGGTGAAAGTTACCCTGAAGCAAGGAAGGAAAAATTCTTGCCTATCAAGTCCCCCAGGGAATTATCAGGTAACCGTGAAGAATCCCGAAAGTGAGGCAGCGGCAACTAGGTAAGTTGTGAGGTTAGATTGTCGGCGGTGTCTCACTATGTTTCTATTTTTGTTCCCCGGCAGCCGGTAAATCTCTCAGCAGGCGTTTCTGGAAACTCCAGTTCACGCAAACGGCCGTAAAGTGTCTTCGGTCGACAGCCGACCTAATATCCAACGGTTAAAAGCTGCAGTGTACACCGAGTTACAGCCGAGAGCCCCCCTAGGTTTGCTTCCACTCCCAGAGGCAGGTCAATCTGTGCCTGTACCCCGCAGTTACCGCCGGAAGTGGAGCACCAGCGGGCGCTCAACGCCCTCGCCACCTAATCAGCGCCACATCCATTGCGCCTTAAAATTTTGCGCCATATTAGTAGCACCCAAAAAAATCAGCGCCGCCTCATTTGCGCCTTAAAAATCGGCGCCATACTATTTGCGCCAGAAAAATCACGCCCCATCATCAAACGTCCTACCATCTGCGCCATAAAATCTGCGCGATTAAGAACCATCTGCGTTAAAAGTCGGTGTCAAGAAGTGTTTCGTATTCCGCGCCAGATTCAGTGCGGTGTTACGTGTCGGGGTCGATACCGTGCCGGCAGCGTGTGTGTTTTTGCCGTTTTTATCCAGCGACAGGGACAACTAAGCAAAATCCGTGTCCGTTCTGTCCAGCCGGAGGACTTCAACAAGACAGGGGCACCAAAAGCAATAATCCAGGGCCCGTTCTGTCCGTCCATTCGCAGCAGTGTTCATCACCAGCCACCGCCAGTTTTCACCACCAGCCACAACCAGTTTTCACCACCAGCCACAACCAGTTTTCACCACCAGCCACAGCATTGGTCACCTAATTCTTCCTGCCCGTCATACTCCGTCCCACATTCAATCCCTGCAGAGTAAAGGTAAGTCCGTGCTTTTTATTCCCTCTTACGGACAGCCCGGACCGTCCACCTAAGAATGGACGTTAAGCCTTAGGTAGAGTAGGGTAGAATTATAAGGAAAAATGTTTTACATAGGAAATGAAACGAAAGTGAAAATTGTGAAAATTGAAATCTGGTCAAGCAGACCATAAGCAATAAAGAAAATTTTAAAGGAAAAAAATTTAAAGTAAACACGAAAGAATTACGGGAATTATGATAGTTTAAAAAGTAATAAAAGAAGCAAAATGAAAATCTTGAAAATATAAACTGGTTGAACAGTAATTAAGAAATATAAAAGAAATTTTGAGAAAAATAAGAAACAAAAAGAAACGAAAATGAAAATCTTGAAAATATAAACTGGTCGAACAGTAATTAAGAAATATAAAAGAAATTTTGAGAAAAATAAGAAACAAAAAGAAACGAAA
The DNA here is from genome assembly GCA_963931995.1 of Phaonia tiefii. Taxonomy (NCBI): domain Eukaryota; kingdom Metazoa; phylum Arthropoda; class Insecta; order Diptera; family Muscidae; genus Phaonia; species Phaonia tiefii. Next base: position 24,329,877 of record OZ008369.1, on the reverse strand, counting down.
ATGAAAATCTTGAGAATATAAAACTGGTCGAACAGTCGTTAAGAAATGAGAATTTAAAAATAAAAAAAAAACACTAAGGAGAAAAGGAAGCCTAGAGCAACAGAAATAAATAAACCAGTATAATAATTTTCAAAAAAAAAAAGATGAAATAATGAAGTAGTAGGGAAATAGGCAAGATTAAACTTGTGAAGTATCATAATATTAAGAATTTAGAATAAGACAATTGTAAAAAGAGCGGCTGCCTTAGGCTGTTGGGGACCCGCATACTCCCTAGTGGCCAGGTTTGGCGTTCGGTTTAACATATTTTACGGACCGAATGACTTGTGGACCTTGACTGCGACTATATATATTGTTACGAATAAGTAAAAGCTTTTGCTTACTGTTAATGACTCTACTAACAGTATGTAAACAACAGGCGGTTAGTGCTGCGCCTGAAAGTATGCATTGTAACAACGTACCAGCTCGCTAAACCAGTAGCATGAATTCACCTCAGTAAAGATAATTCTCCTGTGTAGGAGAATGTTCTACAAAGATAAACAACAACAACAACATCTATTTTCTAGAAGGTTCTTGAATTCGCTAGATATTTGTACCTTCATTTGTGTATGGTGAGTTGGTATAAATAGCGGAGGTCTTTGGAATGGAGAGTTCAGTTTGTGATTAAACCCCGTAAAGTAAGCAACGCGAATTGATAGTAAAATACAAGACTTGTTAAAGTGTCATAAATAAAGTAAACTGTTGTACTGTATAAGTAAAATAAAAGGAAGTGATACCGTTGTAATTATCGTAATCTAAACCAACCTTGTTTTATTATTGGGAATAAAACAACGCAAAAAGGACGAATAAGGAAATTCGTAACAATATATATATTTTGCTTTTTAAATTTATTTTGTGCTTTTATTTATATATTTAAACCCATGCGAATTGCCTCTGGGTATATAATCTCGTGCGCGATAAACTAGGTCGGCCTAGTAGTGTTCGTTGTTTTTATTTATAGACCATCGGGGTCTAAATAAGTTAGGCGTCGCGGCATCAGTGCTCGGGCACCATCGTCGTTACGGTTTCAACCTTCGGGAATTTTCGCGTTCGGTGAAATCCTGGACAGTGTCACTAGGGCATATGCCAGTGTTATTTGAGATACCCATTCGGTTTTAAGGTGTCGCTCTACCTTATGTTTAGAGTAATTTTGCATGTTTTTTATTTTTTTTATCATAGTTGTTAAAGTAATTTGTTAGCATTTTAAGAAAAATTTAGGATAAAATGGTTAGGTCATTTAGCCTTTTGGGGCTTATTGTTTTGCTTCGTGGAGATTTTTGTAACCACTGAAGGAGCGCTTTGCCCTTGTGGCACCCCTTTGCTTTCAGTTTTTGTATTAAGCTAGTTAATTTAGATACTAATTATGAATAAATTGTTTTTGAAATTTGAATTCTGGTGCGTTTTAGATATGGCTAATTAAGCCAAAGGTTATGGTAAGGTAGAGGGTATGTTAGGGTAATTGGTGAGTGACACATTTTGGTTTTGGGACACTGCAGACGCAGCAGTGTCATGGGGAAGCCTGTAAGTGCTTCCAAAGGGAGGGTTCAAGCTGGCACCAACACCAGTCAGCTATAATTACGCGTTTTGGGAGTAGTCCCTTAAAACTTCTCTAGAACAGAACTATCTGTTCGCTTTTCGGTTTGTTCGTTTTGTTTGTCGCTGCTAACGATTATTATCTTTGGGCTCCTTTTATTTAATTTTATGTCGCAAGAATGTTTGAGTAAGCCTCAGTATGTATTTATTGTTGTGTGGCAGACTGTTGATGTGCTTAGGAAGTGGAAAGATCCCCCCCGTCCGGCGAGTTACCAGCCCGGCTTAAACGCATGGCATACTGAGCGCCCCACTAGTCCAGCACCTAAACTCTTTAATCAACTTAGTTCAATTGCAGTCTGTGCCCATATGACATATTTAATTTTACACGCTTATCTTCTGATTTAATATCAGAAAAAAAGAATTTATTTGCGCAAAATGTAAAAAATATTTTCCATACCTTTTATAGATCTAAACAGCCGATATTTCGAGAATTATCGATAACTTATCGAAAAATTTCATTTAATTTTTTTTTGCGTCATATACAAAACCGCTGCCCAGCAAGTCACTTTACACGATTTTAAATACGTAGTAAAGCCGTAGTTTATTCGAAATTTAAAGACCCATAACTCCTAAAATAGGATTTTTCACAAATATGTCTATTTTGCATTTTTTGCTTAAACTCATATGTTCTAGCCCCTTCCACATTTTTTTCACATTAGTTTTATCTAATACATGGTACAATAATATGTTCATGGTAAAGTCGTAAGAACAGCTGTTTGCATTTTTTTCATGAGGTTCTTCGCTTCGGCTGTCACACTCACATGTATTTTGTTTTTGTACTCTTTTGCAGTCTTGTGTTGTTGGTATGTAGTTGTGTAGAGTTTGACAGCTGAAGCGAATAGAACAAAAATAAAATGCCTGTTGTTGCTGCCTACAACAACAACAACACGCGCTGCTATTACCATGAAGATATTATTGTACCATAATCTAATATAAGTATAGGTTTTCCGTCACACAACAGAAACAAGGAAACAATTAAATCAGTTGTTCATCGCTTCCACCTGTACTAGTTACATCTTTTCGATGCTTTGTTTATTTTGATTTTTGACATCTGAGTGAAACATTCCAATATCAAACGAAATCAGTGGTGCTGATGATGATTTTCTTAAACAAATCATTATCGTTTTCAAGTTGTTCTATGACAAAATTAAAAAATTCATGTCGTTTACGACAGCTTAATGGCTTCAGTTCTTGAGTGATAACAATTTTGTATGGATGCAAGCCCAAATCCTTTTTCAAAATCCGCCAGGTAGTGCTTTCAGATAGTACAAATTGTTGACATCTTGGAATCGATAAATTAAGATCTTCAGCAACACTTGCCTGAACGGCAGCCATATATTTATTACTTCAGCGGTTCTTTGTCTTATAGGCAGTTGAACATTATGTATGTAAAAATTATATAGAGCTCGAAAAGTTGTAATTGGAGAACGATTATTTTGATATTAAAAAAACTGAATAATTAGTAAACGTTGTTTTTGCGTATCTCTCCATGATGACATTGTAAACATTACTGAACACAAAGAAACTTTTTAATGAGTTCGACGATAGAAAATGTTTACTGGGTATATAAAGGGTTTTCCAATAAGGCCTTGACAATTTTTTTTGAATAAAACGCAACCATTTGAGATATTTCCAAAACTTTATGATCGACTTGAAATACAATCAAAATATTTATGAATGGAACTCGACTTCGTTCATATGGCCACCGCGGGTCACACATTTCGACCGTAACGGCCGCTATTTTGCCTTCAATGTTGGCTCTGAGTTCTTCCAACGTCGTAGCCTTGTTGGCATGGACCAATGATTTGACGAAGCACCGAAGAAAAAAGTCTAGGGGCGTTAAATCGGACGAACGAGTCAGTCAATTGACTGGTCCATTTCTTGAGATAACACGCTCACCAAACTTACACTTCAATAAATCGATTGTGACGTGAGCTGTGTGACACCGTCCTGTTGAAACCACATGTCGTTCAAGTCCATCTTTTCCAATTCGGCCCAAAAATAATCGGTAATCTTGGCGCGATAACGATTCACAGTAACGTGACGATCGTTATTGTCGACGAAAAATATGGCCCAATGACGTCGCCGGCATGCAAACCGCACCAACCACTTATTTTTTGTGGATAAAGTGGTGATTCATGAAGCACATGTGTATTTTCAACAAACCAATAACGCATATTTTGCTTATTGACGAACCCATTGAGCCAAAAATGAGCGTAGTCACTAAAGATGATTTTGCGATGAAATTCATCATCTTGACGCATTTTCTCCAGAGCCTAATCGGAGAACGTACGTCGCGTCAAATGGTCCATCGGCTTCAATTCTTGAGTCAGCTTAATCTTGAATGGGTGTAAACCAAGATCTTTACGCAAAATTCGTCATAAAGAGGTCTTGGCGAAGCCCAGTTCTTGACAACGTCGCGGAATCGACTAGTGTGGATCGTTTGCTACGGATTGCCTGAACGGCAGCGATATTTTCGTCACTTCGACCAACCCGTTGTCGCACTGGCACGACAGCGTCACACAATGAATATGTAGACTCACATTTTTGCACTAAACTTGTCATTGCTTGTGTACTAGGGCAAGAATAACGACCGAAAATTGCGGTCAGCGACTCCGAATTTCGGTAGAACATTCAAAATTTAATTCACAAATTAAATTCAAAGTTGTCAAGTACCTATTGGAAAACCCATTACCAGACCATACGCGGGGCAAACTAATTAAACGGTAATTATAATTTGAAATACCTCTACAAATGCAAATTCAAAAAAAATCCAATGAGTGTTCGAACTCACGGGCGATGTGTTAACACCTTTTAAGTTAGTTTTATATGGAAGCCAACAACAAAATTCGTACAACTGTTGTGAGAAGTTACGACAGTACGACAAGCACGAGACCTTGTGAAATACCTAAATATGTGACGAAAAAGTAAGGTTACTATCAAGGGTCACACCTAAGTCGCAAAACTGAGACACATTATCCAACACATTATCACCAATCTCGCAAAAAGTTTTCCAACACATCATTCTGTTAAACGAAATTTTTTTTCATTTACTCAAGTTAAGAAGCATAAAATTACAATCACACCATTTAACAAAACTTATCAAATCCTCCTGCAGTAAATGACATTCATTCACAGACTTCATAGACAAATACAATTTGACATCATCTGCGTACATTAGAATCTTTGGATGACTAATCACCGCCGGCAGGTCATTTAAAAACAAGTTAAAAAGAAGAGGCCCTAAATGACTGCCCTGAGGAACACCAGAAGAAACAAAAATCCGTCGCAATAAACACCCTTTAAATAACACTGACTGAGTTCTGCCAATTAAATAAGAAGACAACCAATGCAAAAATGTTGAAGAAATAAACAATAAAAAAGTGTCTTTTCTTAAAGATCCATTCAAATTACAGTATTTTTCAACTTCGATCCAACCGGGTGTCTCCTGACACCTCGTGTAATTTTGTTACACGGTACCTGTTGGATTTCTATGCACCCATTAGTAAATGTTATATTGGAAAATAAAAAACATCGTTCAATTATATGATGACGTTTCATTTAAATAATATTATTACTTAAAATTATTTAAAGACCCAGTGCAAGCACAAGTGTCATTATTTTCTTGCTCAATACTTTTTGTTTTATTCCCAAAAAAGTCCAAGAATTCAAAGCAACAGACACTTGTATATACATACATACATTGTTATATTCGTACATACGCTACACAAGTTCACAAAATTGTCGTTGCTCTCTTGCTGTCTCATTTTTATATACGTATAATACGTCATTACTCTCTTTGCTCTGAGAGTGCTCCGCACCCACATTTTATTGGACTTACCTTTCACTATAATAAAAAAACAACAACACCAACAACTACTACTACTACTACTACTGATATGTTGGTGATTTATTTGTGCTTGCTGTGTCGTGGAGTGTTTGTGTGAGTGGTGGGTGTAGTGGGGTACCTAAAATAAAAAGAACCAAACACACAACATCACACATACTTTGTCCGAAGTAGCTTACGAATTAGTATCTCACTATAACGTCGACTGCGATGGTTTTAGCAGCAGCATAAAATCTGGTTTTAGCAGATTTTGACTTTGATAGATTTAGTCCCTATACGCTCCTATAGATGTTAACACATCAAAAAAAAATTAATTACATTTGCAACTATACTTATTTTCAAAGCCTTTCCTTCATATCTGGCAGTTTTGGATTTTAAATATTTTATACAGCACAGGTTTATGAATCTGAAAGTACTATGAGGCAAAACCTATCGAAGCAACAAACCTCTACATAAAAAATACGTTAAAAACAGAATTGCCATCAAGCAAACAAATTCAAAACAATTAAAATATACCGATTCCACAATCGGCATTTACATTGGCTGAGCAAATTCAAAATTTTGTAATTGTCATTGCGAACAATGGTAATTCATTTGCATTTGCATTAGATAAAGTAATGGAAATTAAAATCCAATGGAAATTTAAAAAAAACGATGTATGTATCAGACATAACTTTTTCTTCTTTTATTAACTTACGACTTTTTTCAAAAAAGTCAAAATATAATAGTTATTTTTTTACTTTTATTCTTTCGGTCAGAAATACAAGTTAAAATTTGAGTTTTATTTTTTAAGTCAAAAATAAAAGTTAAAATCTGACTTTTATTTTTTCGGTCAAAAATAAAAGTTAAAATATGACTTTTATTTTTTAAGTCAGAAACAAAAAAATTGATTATGCCATAATAATAACAATGTAATGGAAATATAAGAAAAATAAAAAAAAATTTAAAGGCAGCGGTAACACATGGGTCGTAAACGGAATATTTTAATCCGCGAATATTACATTGAGAGTGGTGGAGAAACTATGTGTAAAATATGTAAGAAAGTCATCAATGCTGGAAGCTTAACCAATTTAAAAAGACATTTGCAAAACTGCCATGCAGACATGTATACGGACTACGAAAAATTGAGCAAACTTTCAAACAAGGATTTAAGTAATGATGATTATCGCATTACATTTACAGTGGAAATGTCCAGAAAGGAGGCCGTAGATGCTTGCATTGATATGATCACCACCGAAGCACGGCCTCTGAAATTTTTTGATTCTAAGGCTTTCAAGACTTTAACAAATCCAATTTTTAATGGTTTAAAAATGGAACCAATAACTTCAAGAAATGCTACGGACATTATTACCGAGAAATGTGATCAAATAAAACAGTGCATAATTAATAACTTAAAAGGAAAAATTGTTAGTTTGAAGTTGGACACGGCTACACGAAATGATCGGCCTATATTGTGAGTGAATGTTCAATTAATAGTAAATAAGAAGATCGTAATTTACACTTTGGCTATGGTTGAACTAAAGAAAAAACATACTGCTCAAAACCTGCAGGCAGAAATTGAGAATATACTTAAAAACTTCCAGATCAACATTAAGCAAATATATTCAATTACGACAGACAATGGTAGAAATTTTGTAAAATGTGTGGAGTTACTGTCGCAAAATGAGAGTGAAGACAGTCAAGATGACGAAAGTACGTATAGCAATGCGGAAAAAATTACCGAAGGAATTGTTTACGAGAATGTTGTGTCAATAAAATGCGCTGCCCACACTTCAATTGTCTGTAAAAGACTTCTTATCTAACCAAAATCAAAGCTTGATTGGAAAAGCTCGAGAATTATCTAAGCTGTTAAGAACTGCTTCATTTTGGTAAACTATAACTCTCAATCGCGAAATATTAATATTATTGCTTTATATATTTCAGCTTCACAATTAAGAACTTAAAATTGCCGAAACCTCAATTGAACGTCCCAACACGTTGGAGCTCAACTTTTACAATGTTAAAGAGTGTCTTAAAATTGAGAGACTTTTGCCTAGATAACGAAGCTGTATCCAAGCAACTGAATTCTGAGGAATGGATGGAAATAGAGACTATCATATCTGTTCTTACTCCTGTGCACATCTTAACTTTAAGTTTGCAAAGAAGTCAATTGCTGTTGGGAGACTTTTATAAAGCATGGCTGGAGATGATGTTTGACTTGGAATCTAATACGACTGAAATTAGTAAAATTGCCGTTGAATGCATCAAGTCAAGGCAGTCACAATTGATGGAAAATGATACCATGTATTCAGCTTTATTTCTGGATCCAAGATTTAGAAGAGTTTTGTCGAAAGAAAAAATTGGACGCGCAAAAAAATATTTAAAAAACATCATCCTACAAATCCAAAATAATGAACAGGTAACTATACTAAATTTTGAAAGTTGAGATTTAGTAATACACAAGAAAATTTTTATTTATTTATTATTTTTTATATACACTAGACTTGTCTTAATCCACTACCAACAACATCCAGTAGTGAGTCATTCCCATTTCATGAGGCAACAAACCAAAGCAGCTCCTCAAAATTACGAATTGGACTCTTAGACATGGAGCTATCAGATGCGTCGTCCGATGAAGACGATGGATGTTCCAAAGATTTCGTTCGCAAAGCATTCATGGAAATTGACTCATACAAGGAGAAGCGTATTGACGTTGATGTTGACCTTATGGAGTATTGGGAAAACAAAAAATTTTTATATCCCCGTCTAAAGGACTTGGCATGTATTATTCATCAAGTACCTGCGACACAAGTTAGTGTAGAACGCGCGTTTTCAGCACTTAAGATTGTTCTCAGCGACTTGCGCTACAATTTGTCTGAACAGAACTTGGCTGCTATATTAATGGTGAAATTGAATTCTGAGTCATTGCAATGAAAGAGTGAAGAATTTAATATTGAAATAAAGGAAATTAAATGTAATTTGTATTTTCAGAGCAAAATATGCAAAACTCCAACTCCTTAACTTTCTAATACAAATACAACATGTACTTATAATTCTAAAAATGAAAACTGTGTTAATATTTCATTAAAATTTTATTTAACTTTTTTAACATCTGCTTTCAATAGGAACAAAAGTCAAATTTTAACTTTTATTTCTGACTTTAAAAATAAAAGTCAAATTGTAACTTTAATTTTTGACTTAAAAAATAAAAGTCAAATTTTAACTTATATTTTTTACTTAAAACATTGAAGTCATATTTTACCTTTTGTTTTTGACTTAAAAAATAAGTCATATTTTAACTTTTATTTTTTACTTAAAAAATAAAAGTTAAAATTTAACTTTTATTTTTGACTTAAAAAATAAAAGTCAAATTTTAACTTTTATTTTTGACCAAAAAAAAAATCGGTCAAAAAATAATTATTATAAAGTGACTTTTTCATAAAAGTCACAAAAATTAAAGTTTTTTACCTTTATTATTCCTTAGCATAACAGCATCAATATGCTGTATTCAAATATCTGATAGACAAATTATATCCACCTGAGTTTTTGATTTAAAATTTTAAATAAAATAACCCTGGTTATCAGTTATTATAAGATGCAGAGAATTTCAGGAATTTTACACGAAATTTCCCCAATACCCCGTTTATTTGCTTACCAATGTGATTTGGTGATTATCAATTTCCTTTAAATTTTTTCAAAAATTGTTTATGGATTTTATGATTTGATGAAACGTGACTAATTGTACATCTACAGTTGCAGTGGGCGCTACAGCGTTGAACGATTATTCCATGATCCCACCTACATTATACAATTTTTGCATTATTATATGAACATTTAAGCGAAAAAATAAATTAATTAATGTGTTACAAAAAACTGTTCTTCGCGCACAGTTAAGCCTTTTCCAATTACAGCCCCATAGATATTTCCAGAGTTGCAAGAAAAAGTGAACTGCAATTTATGTTAAATTTTATTAAAACTTTGCCTTTTTTTCGAACTAGAGCCCGCATCCGTTCACATGCCACCTTACCTAGTGAGTGGAATGAACAACTACCGGAAGCGAATAGGATTCGCAGGAGTGTAATCTGAGTACAGTAGAGGAAAGCGACGACATTGGCAGTATTCTTGTATAACACACTATGACTTTTTTCGCTTCTACATTAAAACGCCTCAGGGGGCAATTACAACTTTCGTGGAGCTCCAATTACTATTAAATTTTCTGACAGCAATTCACAAAGATGATGCGATGGTTCCGTCGTTGCCGGCGATGATGATGGTGATGAAAAGTTTTTATACCCAAAAAAAAGAAAGCAAGAAAAAAAATACAGCCGTGTAAAGAAAGAAATTTATATGTATAAGTATTATATATAGTATATTTGTGTAATTTATATGCAAACACCGGGACAAAAGAAGTCATTTTCTTTACTTTCAAGCCTCCCCCCAATTCTGCTCGCATTACTTATGTATGGTAGTATGTTGGTTCTATTACAACGTGAGAAACCCGAATACAATTGGCTGCAAAATGAAACCGAAAAAGTAGGAAGGAAACCAAATGGCAAAACTTTTTTCATTTTCATATACCTATTTTCACACTTACGAATTCCATTGAGGAGGCAGGAAAAAAGTAAAATATTTTTTGTAATTATTAAAAATGTTACACCCGGGTAATGAGAATAGCAGTCAGTAATTCAAGTTTATGACGTTTTGCAGGGAATTCAAATTGATCAAGTTTCGCTGTTAAGCTGTCGTAAATATTTCAACACAAATGTTAATTTACAACATTTCACATTGTGTGAATTTTCATTTTCTTATTGGACGATATATGGACTAACTTGTTCCTTAATAGATGAGGCAGAAAAGAAGGGAATGAGCTTATTAATTACATTGGTAAATAAAAGTTATGCTTTCTGAGCATTACAGCCTACTCTTGTGAACAGTTGAAAAAAAAAATATGTCTGGGAAATTATTTTTTAAAACTATTTTTTTTTTTAATTTGACATTTCGTCGACAGTACCAGGGTGATCCCAAAACTAGACAACCTAACAAAGAAGACACAAAAAAGTTGGGACAATTTTTGGAACGAAGTACCTTATCGCACGTTGCGGGATGGGGGCTAAATGAAAAAACAATTAAACACCTTTTGCCTTAACACTATTATGCTACATCCCACTATTATCAACTATCGGGTTTTTCAATAAGAGCGCTACAAAAGTTTTTTTTAAATAAAGCAAAACCGGTTTTAGATACCAATGAAATTCTTTATTCCTGTGAAAGTACGTTCGATGCCATTATGTATGGAACTCGATTTCTTTTGCATGGCCACCACGGGCACGCTTGCAGAAGGCCAGACGCTGAACCCAATTTTCGACGGTTTTCAAGCATAAATCGGCCGATACTGCTGCAATTTTACGTTCGATATTCGTACGAAGTTCATCAATCGTCGATGGCTTGTTGGCATAGACCATAGACTTGACGTAGCCCCACAGGAAATAATCTAATGGCGTCAAATCGCACGACCGAGGCGGCCAATCGACTGGACCATTTCGTGAGATAACACGTTCACCAAACTTGGTTTCTAATTAATTGATTGTGGCATTTGCTGTGTGGCTTGTGGCGCCGTCCTGTTGGAACCACATGTCCTCCAAGTCCATATTATAGAATTGGGGCCAAAAATATACGGTTATCATTGAACGGTAGCGATTCGCATTCACAGTAAAGTGCCGGTCTTGATCATCATGGAAGAAGTACGGCCCAATGACGCCGCCGGCCCATAAACCGCACCAAACAGTAATTTTTTCGGGATGCAATGATGACTCGTTTGCTGTCCCTATCGATTTACTTTTGTAGCGTCTTTGTTGAAAAACCCTTTATAATGTTTACTATTGCTTTGGTTTGTGTCTAGACTAACTAGATGTCTCGCATATGTTGCGAAGTTTCCTGTTTAATGGGAAGTTTTCTAGGTGGAGCCTGTCAACAATATTTAGTACATATCGTAGTTTTCAATCCAATAAAAAGAAAATTTAGAAAAGCCAAAGTCGAAGAAGTTTAAAACAGAAAATGTTGTTAAATAAGTGCCTTTTCTTAAAACAATACCTATTCATATTCTTAAACAAAGTACCTTTTCTTAAAAAAAAACTACATTAACTTAAAGAAGTACCGTTGCGTCAAAAATGTAAATTTTCATACAAAATGTAAAAAAAATAACTTTTTTAAAAAAGTACATTTTTTTAAAAAATACATTTTCTTTCTTTTCTTAAAAAACTATATTTTCTTTAAGAGTACCTTTTTGTGAACCAAAACAACTTTTCTTGAGGTAACTCTTAAAAATTTACCTATTCTTGAAAAAAGGACCAATTCTAAAAGAAATTCCCATTTCTCGAAAGAAAAACCTTTTCTTCAAAAGTATACGTTCTCTTAAAAAATGCCTTTTCTTACAAAAATTAAGTTTTTTAAAAGTACCTTTTACAAAAATAAAGTAATACCTTTTCTTTTCTATTCTTTAGGTAAGTAGCCTTTCTGAAAATAAGTACACTTGCTTAAAAAAATAACCATTTCCCAAAAGAGTACCACTTCTTTAAAATGTACTTGTTCTTAAAAAAGTATTTTTTGTAAAAAAATCTTACTCTTATGGATTTTTCTAACAGAAAGTACTTCTTCTTAAAAATAGTATACTTTCATAAAAAAAAACATTAGCTTTTAATAAAAGAAGTACCTCTCTTTAAAAAAGGACACTTTCGGGAAAATATAATGCATACTCTTACAAAAAAAAACTTAAATGTATACTTAAAAAAAAATTTATTCTATAAAAATATAATACAATAAGTGTTCAGACTCCCGGGCGATGTGTTAACACTTTTTAGTTACCTGTTCGATTTCTATGAACACATATGTAAATGTTACATTGGAAAATAAAAAACAGCGTTCAATCATATGATGACGTTACATTTAAATAATATTAATACTTAAAATTATTTAAAGACCAGTGCAAGCACATGTGCCATTATTTTCTTGCTTAATTCTTTTTGTTTTATTCCCACAAAAAACAAAGAGAATGCAAAGCAACAGACACATGTACACACATACATTGTTATATTCGTACATACGCTACACAAGTTCACACAATTTTCATTGCTCTCTTGCTACCTCATTTTTATACATGTATAACTACGTCATTATTCTCTTTGCTCTGAGAGTGCTCCGCACTCACACAAGGCAACTATTCGCTGCCGCTACATCAGGGTGTGTTTTTTGTCGGACAAATCTGTGTTTCACAGTCCGACAAATCTGTGTTCTATATAGCAGTGGGTCACCCTTATCATTTAGGGGTATGAAAAATATATGTCGGCCGATTCTGAGACCTACCATATATGCACACAAAATTTCATATAAAACGGTCCAGCCGATTAGGATGAGTTTAACGGCAAACAATCTGTGTGATCGCAGTAGGACAATCTGTGTGCTCGCAGTCGGACAAACTGTGTTTGGATGTTTTCACTTTGTGAATTTAGTCCATACCCGCGCCTATAGATGTTGACACATCAAAAAAATTTCTTATAGAAATATCTTATTTTTCAACGGGCGCCTTAGGCGTGCTGGAACTAACTTGTACATAATATAAAGCGAAATGAACTTCGTTCCAACCGGGTGTCCCCTGACACCTCATGTGATTTTACTTTTTTATCAACGTAATCTCCTTTTAGCTCGATACACTTTTTCCTGCGTATTCAATGGCTTCGATACCTTCTTTATAGTAAGAACTGTCAAACTCCTTAAAATAACCATCAACCACAGCTCCCACCCATTGATTGTTATTGAATCTTTTACCACTGCCATTTTTGCAGGGTTATTATTAATTAAAAAATAGTCCTAAATAGAGCTAACTCTGGCGAAGAATGTGGGTGGTGAAACCACTCGAACTTTAATTCATTAATTTTGGTCACCGCACAATGTGTGAACTAGAGAATTGTCTTGATGAAGCAACACTTTCTTTTTCGTCAAATGCGGCCATTTTTTCGTCAAATGCGGCCATGTTTCCACAATTTTATCACTTAAACGCTGCAATAAATTAGCAGAACCATCGTTTTCCTTTCCGATGAAATTCAATAAAAATTATCCCATGCCTTGCCTGCAGATGAAACCGTCTTCGCCTTCTATAGACAAGATTTCCCATTCTATTCGTGACTATTCGTTTTATTACTTTGTCTCAGGTGTGAAGTGGTGGACCCATGTCTCATCCATTGTTATAAATCGACCCGAAAATTCGGCTTTATTGCGGTGGAACATCGCCAAACACTCTACTGAAACATCTTCACGACGCTGGTTTTTGCTCTATTGAAAGCACACGCGGCACCCATCTTGCGCAAAGATTTCACATCTTCAAATATTCGGTCAATATACGATGTGTAGCACCTTTTGAAATGCCTGTCATTTCAGCTAGCTCACGCACCTCCAATCCAATGCATCCAATTCCGTTTTGTGGATTTTTTGGTCATCTTGGCAGCTCGTACGGCCTCGTTTAACATCTGCTACCCAATATTTTACAGTCGCAAACGAAGGAGCAGACTCCCCCAGTGTAGAATCTAGCTCGGCTTTAATATGACTTGGACGGAGACCTTTCAATGACCAATTTTTTCAATGTTTACAAATTCACTGAGATCGTTTTTTTTTGAAGGCTCAAATAAAAACACTAAACATCGCGGCGCCTTGAAACTAGTGGCGCCTTCTATACGTCATGTGGGCTAGTTTTGGGAGTATTTCAAGTATACAACTTTGTGTTTGCTGGTGGAAATTTTTCGTCGACATATCTATGTTATTTTAAACGTGAGAGCTGCTTGTATCAGTTTATTGGTCTCGAATTTTGAGAAACATAAACATAAACTATATTCTTTATATCGCCAGATTTGGTAAATAGCCAAGACTTTAAGCTTTATTGTGACTCTTCTTGAAAGCTTGCAGATATTATGCAGCGAGAAAGGTTTAATTGATGATATCAATAGAGACGCTAGAGCGGTAGACTTAATTATAGTATTTTTTATTAAATCGAAAAAAAAATTTTACGTTGAAAGAAAATTAAAAAAGTTTGTGTAATTTGAATAACTTTTGTACATCCCTTGTGTAATTTTGGCTTACTCTGGTTGCAACACTGTGGTGGCGACACATTTTTCGTCAAAAGCCCCGTATTCAGTTCTTGCGAAATTATCGTAAGAAATGTTGTCATTTATTTCTAAATGGAAAATTTTGTTGCGGAGAGTTATCACCTCTCTTTGATTTACCTTGCAAATATTTCATTCGTAATTCCTCTACGCACTTCATTTCATTTTTAACGCATGTGGTGTTACTTTTAGTTGTTAAGAATACCGAAATGTCAAAATTCCGGTCCCAAACAATTATCAAACAATTGTTTTCGTACGATATATCTTTGGCGTAACAACCCTGTCATTGATTTTACCTACGAAACTTTCGCAAAGAGCTGAGTACTAACCAAATGAAAATGGTGCGAAATTTTCAGTTCATGAAATTTTCGTTATTTTTTGTACACGTACTTCTTATGGTAACGAAAATTTTATCAAAACTGAATACCGCGCTTAAATGCATAATTGTGTGGTCTAAATGATCTCTCCTCAGTCGATATTTTGCACGATACGCACGTTGCATTCGCAGAATTGAGAACATGTTTCGCCACACTATAACAGCACGTTGTGGTGACATGTAGTATTCCATGGCACAAATTTGCTTGGTCTGACGTTTCGAATGCGGACTGTCATAAACGGATCTCAAAGTAAAGGGTTTTTCAACAGAGACGCTACAAATGTAAACCGATAGGGACAGCAGACGACGCCATATTTTTTCCCGCTCTTTTGACATATCTCTTCAGTAAGGTTTGCCATTTCATCATGGAAAGATATACGAGCCAACAACGAGTCGAAATTATTAAAATTTACTACCGAAATTTGGAGTCAGTGGCCTCAACTTTAAGAGCTCTACGTCCAATTTATGGTCGTCATAATCGTCCTACGAGATCAACAATTGAGCGTCTAGTGGAAAAATTTGAATCCACAGGCACAGTACAAAATGTTCCCGTGCCAGTGAGACAATGAAGTGCCCGTAGTGTCGAAAATATTGCTGCCGCTGAGGCTTCAGTTCAAGAAAGCCCAAATGTGTCTCTCACACGTCGTTCTCAAGCGTTGTGGATATCTGCGACGTCGTTGTGGCGAATTTTGCGAAAAGATCTTGGCCTACATCCTTACAAGATCAAATTGACGTCAGAACTGAAGCCGCTTGACCACGATAAGCGTAGTATGTTCGTGAATTGGGCTGAGCAGCAACTTGAAAATGATTCGGATTTTCATCGGAAAATCATCTTCAGCGATGAGGCTCATTTCTGGCTGAATGGCTTCGTCAATAAGCAAAATATGCGCTATTGGTCAGACAGAAATCCACACGTAATCCATGAGTCATCATTGCATCCCGAAAAAATTACGGTTTGGTGCGGTTTATGGGCCGGCGGCGTCATTGGACCGTACTTGTTCCGTGATGATCAAGACCGGCACATTAGTGTGAATGCGAATCGCTACCGTTCAATGATAACCGAATATTTTTGGCCCCAATTGGATAATATGGACTTGGACGCCACAAGCCACACAGCGAATGCCACAATCAATTTATTGGAAATCAAGTTTGGCGAACGTGTTATCTCACGAAATGGCCCAGTCGATTGGCCGCCTCGGTCGTGCGATTTGACGCCGTTAGATTATTTCCTGTGGGGCTACATCAAGTCTATAGTCTATGCCAACAAGCCAGCGACGATTGACGAACTTCGTACGAATATCGAACGTGAAATTGCAGCAGTATCGGCCGATTTATGCTTGAAAACCGTCGAAAATTGGGGTCAGCGTCTGGACTTCTGCAAACGTGCCCGAGGTGGCCATGCAAAAGAAATCGAGTTCCGTAGATAATGGCATCGAACTTTTGTAGCGCTCTTATTGAAAATCCCGTTATATTGGGTACTTTTGACTTCGTTTGTGTCCACGCGAACATATCGCACCCTATCTGCAAAAGAGTCATAACTCAAAATTTTCAAATTTTCAGTAGAGCCAAAAAACTGATTTTGTTAACTAGAAATATGTATGAAAATACTCAATAATAGACATATTCATACGGCAATTTTTTGACGAAAAGAAAGAGTAAACGACGTCAGATTTTTACAGCGGATAGAAATGGTCTTTGGTTATTGTTTTTAAGCAACAAATTAAAATCTGAAAATGTTGAGTTATGACTCTTTTGTAGTTAGGGTGCAATATATTGGGAAATATCTTGTTTAACGGGAACTTTCTAAGTGGAGTCTATAATCAATATTTAGTATAAATTGTAGTTTTGAACCTATAAAAATAAATTTAGAAAAGACAAGGCGAAAGAAGTTTAAAAAAATAAAAATCTCTTAAATAAGTGGCTTTTCTTAAAAAAAGTAAATTTTCTCAAAAAAAAATATCTATTCATATTCTTAAACAAAGTACCTTTTCTTAAAAAAAATACCTTACCTTAAAGAAGTACTTTTGCTTAAAATATAAATTTTTTTTACAAAAAGTACCTTTTCTTAAAAAAAGGTATTTTTTTTAAATAAGTACCTTTTCTTAAAAAAGTACATCTTCTTACAATACCTGGCCTTTTCTTAAAAAACTACATTTTCTTTAAAGAGTACCTTTCTTTGTGAAACAAAATAACTTTTCTTGAGACAAGTACTCTTAAAAATTAACCTCTTCAGATTTCGTAAAAAACATTTTCTTCAAAACATATCTTCTCTTTAAAAAAAAATTCCTTTTCTTAAAAAGATCCTATTCGTAAGTGATCTTAATTCCGTGGTGTTTTTATAGCCATACACAATAGACAAATAATTACATACAACGACTTTGAACTAAGGCTCGAAAAATTAAAAATGTTGTATGTTTGTCAAACTTGTTCTTAAACTTTTACAACAATAAAATAGCAGGTGATATTTTAGACTTCAGATATTGTAATGTTGATCTCAAGAAAGATTTCCCTGCAAATGGATTCCTAAATACTTCAACGATGTAACTTCTCCAATTTCTGTTCCATCACCAATTATGCTAAACTCATTATTCAAAAAACAGAAATGTGGTTTAAATCTCATTAGTTTTGTCTTAGTTGGATTAGTTTTGTCATAGTTGGATGCGAGCATACTCCAAAAGCAAAATAGTACCTTTTCTTAAAAAAAAGAAGAAAAAGAAATACCTCTATTTTTAAAGAACCTTTTCGGGAAAATATAATACATCTTATTTGAAAAAGGACCTAAAAATATCCTTTTTTTATAAAAAATATATTCTATAAAAAAAAAGAGAGAATATTGCTGCTGTAGACGAGGATGTCATGGATGCGCCGTCGACATCGACCAGACGACGTTCCACGCAAATGGGTATCAGTCGACGGTCTTTACAGCGAATTTTGGTAGAAGATTTGAAGATGTTTCCGTACAAAGTCCAGACGGTGCATTAGCTGTTAGCTGCTGACCGCCAATCGCGTCTAACATACGCTCAAGCCATCCTTAATCACCACCAAGAGGAAGATGATTTTTCATCAAAAATAATCATGAGTGATGAGGCCCATTTCCATATTAGCGGGTACGTAAATAAGCAAAATTTACGCTTCTGGGGCACTGAAAACCCGCGTGTAACCCACGAAGAGCCATTACACCCGCTCAAAGTCACTGTATAGTGTGCTGTTTTCGCTGGAGGAGTCATCGGACCTTTTTTCTTCGAAGACGTCGCGGGCCAAACGGTTACTGTGAATGGTGAGCGCTACAGAGCAATGATCAACGAGTTCTTTTTGCCGCAACTTGATGAATTGGGATTGGAAAACATGTGGTTCCAACCGGACGGTGCAGCGGCACACACTGCACGTGCCACAACCGATATGCTGAAGGATGCATTTCCCGGGCGCCTAATCTCCCATTTTGGCGATTTGCACTGGCCAGCAAGATCGCCTGATTTGACCGCTCCAGACTTCTTTTTGTGGGGCTTTTTGAAGTCGCGGGTTTATGTCAACAAGCCTCAGACTCTTGCAGCTCCTAAAGACAATATCCGTCAAGAATGTGAGGACGTATCGCCGGAAGTTTTGGCCAAAGTGATGGAAAATGCCATAAAAAGGGCGGCCATTTACATGACATCATATTCTCGACTTGATGTAAAAAAAATTAAAAGACCAAACAAACATAATCCACAAGAAGAATCAAAGTTTTTCATTTTTTTTTTAAATACAGCCAAAAAATATCGGAAGTTTACTTTTGTGCCACCTTGTATATGGCGAAAGGAACTTCCATATATTCCAATCCAATCGGTTCCAATCGGGCGTCCCCTGACACAGAAGCTGTTGCGAGAATATTGATGAGTACCAAAATTTATTAAGATCCGTTGTGGCCTACTGGAGACATCGAGTCGGCGTGGCATATTAGTCAACTATTAATTACACAGTAGCTTTAACAACATTTTGAATAGTTCCGAAGTTCATTAGGATCGGTTGTGGTTTCCGAGAGTTAGAGTGTCGATCAACCGGTCATCCGCCCAACTTTTGTATGGGAGGCACCAGAATGGGTGCAGCAAACCTGCTCATTTTCCACAAAAGGGTGGCATTTGAATAAATATTATCTAAGACGACATTTCATAAGGATTGGTTGGGCTTTGTGGGACTTCTCGTGTCGAACAACCAGACGGCCAAACAACTTTTGTATGTGAGGTACCAAAATGGGCGCGGCAGAATCACCCTTGTCTTTATCGGTTATTGGCGTTTGATGACGCGAAGCCGTATACGTAAGTTCATTAAGGTCGGAAGTGTTTCACGCGATTTATGGAATTGACAACTCGGAGGACCACCAAACTTTTGTATGGGAGGTACCAGAATGGGCGTGGAAATCTCGCCCATTTTATTCAGTTACGTAGACATTTTGCAGATTATTATCCAATGTGGGAGTTGAAGTAAACAATTTCCATCAGCAGAAAGCTTTAGAAGAAATATGATTTTCTACTAAATGTATCAATTTATATGGGAGGTACCAGAAGAAGCATGGTCAAAAAGCCCATTTTGAATCTCAAATTGAGTTTAGACAAATAATAAGCATTGACAACAATGTTATTGTGATAGATATTGGATATGGATCCTTCTATGTGTTGAATTTTTTCCGTATTAACTGATATATACCCCCATTCTTATTGGTGAGAGCATAAATATTATACGCCGCTGAACCACGCCGCCGCCGTTTCTGCGACGATTTCTACGTAATCAGACGGCAACAGAGTCAAAAAACGGTGGCGGTGGCGTAAAAGTCTAGTATACATTACGTTTTTTAATAGGTTTTGCAGAAAAGAAGGGAAAAAGTTTACCGATTATGAAGATTGTGATTGATTATGACTGATTGTGATGATTGTGAAAAAAAAAATTCTCATTACATCCCATGAAGGGATTGGGGAGAGCTGCTCACAACCAGTGAGCTGTGCGCTTTCGAGCTTTTACACCGATTGATTGGGACCCACAGTTGTCAATTCCGGCCAAAAATGATTTTTGTTTTTTTTTTTTTTAATTTTGATGTAATTTTAATGATTAATTAAAGCCAACACTTAAAAAAATACAATTTAATTCTTATTTTGATTATTGGATAACGGTGTTATTGTTTATACTTGTGCAAAGTAAATAATATTCTGCCTGTTATTTTAAGGTTTTTAAATTTGATTATTTTACTTTTAAATAGAAGTAGGGAATGATTTTTTCTTCAAAGTTGTAAAGTAGCACGTGTTTTTAAAAAGTGTTAGTAACTAAACATTCTATGTGGTTATTGCAATTTTGTGCGCATTATATTTGTTGATACGTGAAGTGATTGCGAATTAGTTAAAAAACAAATAAAACCCAATTTTTGAAAGACCAGAACAAATAAGAAGAGGCTAGTAGAGGTTAAGTGTAAATTACAATTACTAGTGTATAGTATCACAAGTAAGTATTATAAATTTCAGCTGCCGTTTCGTGCCTTCCTATTAACCAGAACATTATTAGTGACTCCATCTATTACAAATGGCGAACTTTTTGAAATATTTCAACTTCACCTAAATAAAAAATGGGTTGAAATATTGTTAATAATGCTGAAACACATAGAGGAGCGATCAAAAAAAATGCTTAAAAAAATACGAAATAAAAGCAAAATTAAAGGTTTAATTAATACCGGTCAAAAAACTGGGGTTTCTGCAAAAGAACTAGGAATACATTTGAAAATCTGGAATCAATGTGGTTAAAATTAAATTTTAATTACTTGGAATGTGAAGATTGTTTAAGTAGTAGAAAAAATATATGCATAAAAATAAATATATTTAATACTTATTTTATAATAAAGGATGCCGCAACTAGTAAACAGTTAACAAGAGGAAGGCCAGTAATTTCATTTAAAGAATGTTCACAGAGAAGCAAAAGACGACAAATTGCTGAAATTTGTACCACATATGACTCATCATTACTTCATAAGACGTCTGAAAAGCTTAGCAAAACAAAACGTGGTGCTTTAGATAAAGATGTTATTTTACTTAATGGAGCTCTAGCGATGTTTATGGATCTACAGCTTTCAAAGACAGAGTACGAAAATTTAAGATCTTACAATGAGATGTTGTTAGGAGCAAATTATTATCCTTTATATCCTCAAGTGCTGGAACGTAAAAAGGATTGCTACCCCGAGGGTATAATTATAGAAGAAAAGGTTGCATTCATAACACTACAGGCACTTTTAAATCACACTTCAAAAATAATATTCTCTTTCTATTGAATCGGATTTAAAAGAAATCAACGAAACAAATTTTGTATTAATTGGAATGTGGGGAATGGATGGATCAACAGGTCAACAAATTTTTAATCAGAAGTGGGAAACTGAAGAAGATTTAAGAAATGTTGATGAAAAGGCGATTTTTATGATTGCATGTGTTCCCCTTCAGTTAATATCGACAAAGTCAAAACAAATTATCTGGAAAAATGAAAGGCCATCATCTGTTCGTTTCCGTCGACCAATACAGTTTGAATTTGTTAAGAAAATAAAAAAATCGTCGAAAAGCAGTACAAATATATTTGTGAACAAATTAAAAATTTATTGTCATCAGAAAGTGAATTCCATGACAGCCGTAAATTTGTGATCAACTATTCTTTCCTTTGTACAATGGTTGATGGCAAAGTCGCTAACATTCTTACAAATCAGATGACAACCAGATCTTGCAATATATGCAATCATTAAAACCCATTGAAATCATTAAAACCCATTGAAACCAATTACAATTTCGGGTTAAGCACTCTGAATTGCTGGATACCATTTATGGAGTGTCTTCTCCATATAGCGTACAATATGGATTTTAAGAAATCGTTTGCTTCAAATGATAACAAGACCAAAAAACAAATCAGAAAAAAACAAATTCAGAACGAAATGAGATCAACACTGGGGATATCTGTTGATGTCGTAAGATCGGATTCAGCTAATTCAAATAATGGTAATATTGCTCGAACATTCTTCAAACATTATAATATAGTTGCTGAAATATTAAACATTGACCCGCGCTTAATTAAAAACTTTGCAATTATTCTCCAAGTTTTAGCTTCAGGCCATGAAATTATTATTAATAAATTTAAAGTATTTTGTTATAAAACAGCTGACCTATTTTTGTGCCTCTATGGATGCTACAACATGCCGCCGACTGTACATAAAGAACTGATTCATGGTGCTGAAATTATTCAATATATTGGAATACCAATAGGAACATTATCAGAGGAGGCTCAAGAAGCACCCAACAAAATTTTGAAATCGGCCAGGATGAGTCACAGCAGAGGATTTTCTAGAAAACTGAACAATGAAGACATCATTCATTACCTTTTAATATCCTCGGATCCATTGATTACTAAACTAAGAATAAAAACTGATAAGAAAGAACAAAATATGATAGATGAAGCCCTGAAACTTATTAATTAATTTAATTAAAAATCATACAATTCCTATATGTATAAAAATTTAAAATTCCAAATAAATCAATCACATGTCTTTAATTTTTTATTAGGTATGTTATAAAAATTATGTGTATGTCCAAAACTTAGCTGACGGATCAAATATGATATTTTTAATTTGAATACTAAATTGCAGGTATTTACTTAAAGAAATATAGAAGATATGCATTTTTGGCTGGAATTGACCACTGTTCACCGGTTCCGGGCGGTATTTTGAGATTTTTTTTCATGGCTAAGTACTCCATACACGCTGAAAATAAAAACGGCCTCTGTAAGATATGCTCCCAAACATATTCTGCAGCAACCATTAACCCTAGAAAGATAACCTTATATTTTATACATAAAAGATAACCATACGTCAGAAAGATGTATGCTAGTTTGAGGTCTAATTACTAAAGGTTCCAAAATGTTTTAAAATAAAATTCGTTTCAAATTAATAAGATTAGGTCTTGCTCAATAAAAAAATGCTATCTAGAGAAAAGCCCTCAACTTTTAAACTTCAAAACCGACGAACAATATTCCCCTTAAAAATCAAAGAAATAAATAAAAGTTTATTTGTCACACGTCTCAGAGACGTACGTTATCTCACTAGGGTTAATATATGTTTGGAGCACACTTCAAACAATTATATTTTTGCAAGCTCCAAGCTCACGTGTATTTGAAGTCAAACATTAGTATGTTTACTGACAAAAATGTATCCTTTTACGTGCATTCGCGTGTTACCCCCAAACCTACATATACTTCCGTGGAAACATATGCGAATTTCTTCCCAAATATAATAATATTTAGAAACGAATTATTCTTTCTTTCTTTACTTATTATAATAAATTTTATCAATATATATCCACATTTGCAAATAATTAATACAAAAAATTAAAAGATTTAAAATGAAGTGAGAATCTGGTGCTATTTTCGTTCTCCTTCCTTTGTTGTCTGTCACGTTTTTGTTTTCAGAAGGTTTCAACTATGCGTTGGATATCACTATGCATTGGTACACAAACGATATACTTATATACAAATCTAGTTCATGCAAGATAAACGTGTTTTAATTACTTGTGTTTTTTTTTATTATATTTCACAAATGGTCCGCCCGCCCGCCCCTCCGATTTTTTCAATAGAGGCTCGGGCAGAAAAAAAGTTTCACCTTGTTGCCCTCTCCAGTTTCTTTCCTCAAACTCGTTTCTCACTTTGGTAGCACACATACGTACTTATATATTCGAATCACATACACAAACAAAAGCAGCATCACAAACTATTAAACCGCCCGAGCGTTTGTTTATTCATTTTTCACTGATCAAGCGGTTTTGATATCCTCTGTGCCATGAACCATTGACGACTGAATACATGAAACTAAGACGCAATACATCAGCCTTAATAAGAAGCACTGAAATCATCTGCAATTTTCACACACATTCAGGAATATTTATGTATCACTGACTGCGAGAATAATGCAGAAATACAGATCCACACTTACAAGATAGATACTCTTGTTGTATGCGAGAGCATAAACAGTACAACAAACACAGCTGTATTTGTTATACAAACACAGATATGTTTGGGTTGCAAACACATATATTATAACATATTAATCATTGTGTCTCAATCATATAATATGGGTTAACAAACAAAATGTGTTTGGGCACAAGTATATTATATTTGCAACAGGGTCCAAACACATGTTATATTTGCATCCAAACAACAAAAAACTACAGATTTTTCAGAGTGAATCACTAGCATATTAAATTGTTTGCTTTAGTTACGTGTTAAAATAATTTTATTTATTTATTATTTATTATTAATTTGTTTATCCTACACAACAAGATATAAATCTTATAATTACTGCATAGGAATTTATAATGAAAAACTTTATATTGCATAATGAATGAACAATGAACAGTGAAACAGTGCACAAATTAAACTTAAAATTAAAATTAATTTACAAATTCAACTTAACAAAATCCTCCATACAGTAAAGGAAGGAAAAAAAAATCTTTCAATTTTTGAAATTAGGTTTTCTGATCAACAATAAAACAACACTGGTAACAATTTGTAGTTTTCCAAAAATCATTAAACAACAAAAAAAAAATAATATTAACGCAAAAACGAAACACTTAATATAAATATACTAATAATAAATAACATATATAAAATATAAAATGAGGCAATAATAGAAGTTTAAAAAAAAAAAATTTTTAAAAAATTAAAACAAAAAAAAAAATTTGAAAATTTAGACATTTGTTGCATAATAATTCATCAAAAGTGTTTTAAAATTAATAACGTTGCTGGTAGTTTGTAAAGATGCAGGTAGGGTGTTCCAGAGAGATAATACAATGATGAAAAATTGCCGTTCTGATATCAGTGTTCGGTATCTAAAAGTTATTAGCTTGTTTCCCCTATTGGACCTTGCAAAACCACAACACAAGCGCTTTTACTTTAAAAAGATTATCCCACGAAATTCCGTACAGTTTTACAGCAAAAATAGAAATACGATCGTATTTTCCTATACCGTAGACATAACGACAAATGTTGTTGAAAGCTGTGCTAAGCTTTCGTCGGCTTACCGAGTCAGAAAAAGAAAAAACTTCACATCCGTATAAAAGAGATGGCACAATATACGTTTTAGCAATCAGTAATCTGATATTCAGAGGAGTGAACGATTGCGTTGCCCATAATGGTCGCAATTTATTATATGTAGTTCCAACCATATTATTTATATGATTATTCCACGTTAGCGTGTCATTGAAGATGATACCTAGATTTTTAACGGAAGGAACAATTTGAATATTCTGTTCATTGATCATTAAATTAACGTCCAAAGTATATTTCGAGGACTTTCTTTGTACTAACATACACTTTGATTTACTTGGATTCAAAGATAGACCATTTGCAGATGCCCACACATATATGGATTCGAGATCAGCATTCACTCGGCAAATAGCACCGTCCAAACGATCTATGGTTGAACTTGTGTATAGTTGAACGTCATCAGCGTACATGTGACACTTGCAGGAAGATAAGTTTACAGGAAGATCGTTTATATACATGGCAAATAACAAAGGTCCGAGTATTGATCCCTGAGGGACGCCTCTAGTCAAAAATAGGGGTTTAGACACTGCATTTTTCGTATAAACTGATTGACTACGACCATTTAGGTACGACTGCAGTAGCCGGTTAGAGGTACTTGAAAATTTGAAAAACTTTCTAAGCTTAAGACCTAAAATGTCGTGATCGACAGTGTAAACGCCTTAGAATGGTCCAGAAGGACAAGAATAATAACATTCTTGTCGTCTATATCCCGGCGCAGGTCTTCTACTACATCTATTAATGTTGTAACACAACTATGTTTAGGCCTAAAACTAGATTGATTTTCCGCTAGCAAGGCGGAATTGCCGACAAAAGTATTCATCTGCATGTGAGAAACTATTCTCCAAAACTTTTGACAAATAAGGTAGTATTGCAATTGGTCTGTATTCAGTTCCGGACTTGGGAAGAGGAACAATTTTCGAGTGACCCCACTTTCTTGGAAAACAACTGGACATTATTATCGTGTTGAACAAATGGGTAATAAAAGGTAACAAAAAGGGAAGAATAATTTTCACGAATTTCGGGTTAATATCATCACACCCTGTTGCACTCGAACTGATTGCTGAAATACTAGTGAGTACATCCTCTTGACTAACACAAGCAAACTCAAACGGGCCACAACTCATATTCGTATCATCAATCTCATAAAATCCAGCGTGAGATGTGGTCATAGGTATATTGACAAACGATTTATACAATTCATCAGCATCTGTCACAACATCAGAATTAGCAACAGTTCGTCCAATACCAATTTCCCTGATTGTGTTCCATGTCTGCCTTGCACTTATTGAACTACTAATAGCAAAGTTTCCATCCCTTCTGGCAGTTTTGAATTCGTCCTTTAGATCATCTGACCTGAAGCGTTTCCAACGAGCATGAGCCAGATCTCTTCGCTCTATTAAAGATTTGATGTCGCCATTAAACCATGGTCTGGATTTTGATGTCAATATTCGAGTTCTAATGGGCACGGCAATATCGTAAAGTTTGATGATATTGCCCTCGAGAAAATCGATTTGTTCATCTACCGAAGCCATATCATATACTATACTCCAGTCTATTTGAGCAATATTCTCAGCTAAAGCTATATAATCTCTATTCCCAAAATCTCGATACGTAAAAGTCTATTCAGATACATTAATATTAAAATCGTATGACAAGAATAATAAGTCATGATTCGAAAAACATGGCGCCGAAATTTGGTCGTAAAGTAGTACTTTACATGAATTATTTACAAAAAATAGGTCTAGGTCTAGGTCTAGGTCTAATAGGTCTACCCATAAGTTACACGATTTCCAGAATTTAGAAAGTCGGAAATTATACATTTAATATGTAATACTTCCTCCGTATGACTCCAAAATCCGAATAACTCGCTTTCGAAAAAATCCTACACTGTTCATAGAAGTGCCAATTAGTTGTTTGCTATTTCTTCAGTTAAATAAAAATAATGATATTTGCTCCAATGGAATTATTATCTTGAAATCCCAATCCCAATTCCCACTACCAAATTATACATAATGTGCCCTAACCAACAGAGTACTCTTAAGCTATAGTAACCACCTAAATAGTCCATAGAGCTACAAGTTTATACATAAATACAATATTCAAATTTTAATACAAGGCAAATGTTATACGTATGTATATTCGAGTATTTGCATTAGCCCGCACTCCTCAGTTGAACATAAATACATACATACATTAGGCAAAATGTAGAAAATAGAATGCTTGGATGCAGAAGGCCATGTGCAATATTTAATTGGTTCTAGATGCACTTGAACTTTCGCTCTTCTAACAAAATAATTTGCCACAAAATGCAGGCAATTCAGCAACGTTCAAGTATCGTTTTTAACGCACTTAAGCAAAAATGCTAAACTGTTACGAATTGCAACATTTAATTTTGAGATCCTGCCTTTGTTTGGTTACAATGACACTGAGCTCTTGATTTGAGCAATATATATATTTATATTTTCTCCTGAATTTATGTGGCATTTTGTCACGTTGCCAAATTAGAATTTATTACATACATTATTGCTAAAACACGTTGCCAAAAAATCCACTTGATGCTGTTTTTTTTTGTTTAATAATGTCTATACTAAATCAGCCGTAAGGGAACTTAATCAACTGTGTGTGAAATATAGTATTAATTGTATTTAACAAACGCAATGGTGCTTTATAAAAACTACACCATTTCCCAAGGCAATTAATAACTCTCGAAGCAAGGAAAAAATGAATGGATATTAGACAAAGTGGATAATTAAACTACACACTGCAAAGTAGTGGCCTCAGCAACATATTGCAGGAACCGTGTACATGTTTGCAAGCATTGCTTTCGTGAATTGAAGATGTGAAGCTTTGTTTTTTTTTTAAGGTGACAGACAACAGTGTTTCCACCTGTTTTCAACAAACAATACCACATTTGGGTCACAAATACATTTATTATAACCTATTAATCATTGTGTCCCAAACATGTTATATTGAATAGCAAACGCAATATGTTTGGACACAAGTATACTATATTTGCGACATTTTATGTTTGCATCCAAACAACAACAAAAATAACGAAAAATTGTTCAACGTGTATAAAATAGATTATTTGGAATAAATAAATAAATGGTTTCCCATAACATCCCATTGAGGGACATGGAAGAGCTTCCCAAAATCACTGAGCTGTGCGCTTTCCAGTTTCCACTCACTGATTACAGTTTTACACCGATTCCGAACGGTATTTTGAGTAGCTTTTTCATGGCTATATGCTCGATAGTGTCGCCGTCACTATGCGATATGACCGCCGCCGAAAGAAATTTTAAGTTGGTCAGAGCAGGGTTCGAACACAAGATCTCACGTACAGGAGGCGCCCATACTAACTAACCATTGTTTGATTTGATTGTTTGGAACCAAACCGTAATACGTAATATATCCATGTAATTACGAGTAAAGTATTTTTTTAATTGCAAATAATGAAAATATGTAAACGAAAGTGGCAGACATTAAATATAATTATATTTACTTGCTTACTCGAATATATATTATGTAGGTGTGGAGATTTACTAAAACTGCGCGACACCCAAAATGGGCGGGGGTTCTGAGTACCGGAAAAAGTTATATCGGTCTAAAAAATATTATACGTGTTCCGGCGATCCCCTGGGCCTAGGCATCGAGATGTATCGATTTGAAGTATCGTATAGGGCAATTTGCCACCATTGGGGCTTTTTGTTTGTCATAAGTCGAGAACGACTAGTCCGATTTTGCTGCAATAAACTTAGAAAAATTAAGAATTATAATTCCTTTAATCTGTTGATACCCTGTTTCTTTACATAATCACCAGATTTGCAGTTATAAATAAATTGATGAAAAAAAAATCAAGCCCATTTTTACATCGGCGGCCACGCCAACAAATAAAAGTATCGAGTTTATGGTCCAAGAAATGTAGTCGAGGAGAAGCCAATGTATCCACAACGAGACACATCATAGGCCTATTTTTCTTCAAAAATTGGTAAGGAGCTGCTGTTATCATCAATGTCGAGCGCTATCGTGCCATGCTCAGCGATTTTTGGAACGTAGTTCCTTATCGCACGTTGGTCGATGGGGGGCTAAATAAGAAAAAAAATTAAACCATTTTTTTTAACACGATTGTGCTACAACCCAGCGTTATCAATTATATTGGGTACTTTTGCTTTGGTTTGTGTCTAGACTAATATATGTTGGGAAATTTGTTGTTTAATAGGAAGTTTTCTAGGTGGAGCCTGTAACCAATATATATGTATATAATATATATGGTAGATTTGAACCCAATAAAAAGTAAATTTAGAAAAGCCAAAGTGAAAGAAGTTTAAAAACAAAAATTTTCGAAAATAAGTGCCTTTTCTTAAAAAATGTATTTCTCAAACAAAATAGCTATTCGTATTTTTAAACAAAGTAATTTTTCTGAAAAAATACTTTTACTTTACGTTTATTGACTATTTTACAACCTCATGAGGTCAGACGTCTTACACATATTAATTAAACAAATTTCAACATATTCTTCGCCTTTTCCCGCCAGCTGGTAACACCAAGGATACGGAGGGATTCTTCTGCCTGGTCTTTCCAGCGGTATCTTGGTCGTCCTATTGTCCTGCTTCCATCGGGTACGTTATCAAAAACCTTTCGCGCTGGCTCATCTTCATCCATTCTGATAACATGGCCTAGCCAACGCAATTGGCCCACTTTGATTCGTCTAGCTAAGTCCATGTCAGAATATAGATTATATAGCTCTGCGTTCCAGTGACGTCGGTACTCGCGGTTTTCCCTAACAGGACCATATAATTTACGGAGAAATTTTCTCTCGAAAACTCCCAGGTATTTTTCATCCGCTTGCGATATGACCCCAGTTTCGGAGCCATATGTCAAGACAGGTAAAATGAGAATCTGATCTAGCTGGACTTTTGTCCGTGGAGAGAGGGCTTTGTTACTAAACTGCTTGCTGAGCCCAAAATAGCATATATTTGCAAGCACATAACTCCTATCTATCTCCAGGCTGACATTGTTGTCCTTGTTCACGGCGGATCCAAGGTAGACAAATTCATCTACCACTTCAAAATTAAATCGGTTGTCAACGTTCAAGTGCGGACCAAGTCGAGAGGTTTCTCTAGTCGTTGACACCATCAATTTTGTCTTGCCCTCATTAACTGCAAGACCCACCATTGCTGACTCCTTTTCGATTTTTGAAAACACTGCAGTAACCTCTCCAAAATTTCGCCCAATGATGTCTATGTGGTCAGCATACACCAGCAACATATGGCTTTACGTGTTAATGGTCTTGTTCGTATTTACTGGAGCCTTTCTCATTATTATCTCCATTAAGATGTTGAAGAGATTGCACGAAAGTGTGTCGCCTTGCCTAAGTCCTCGCTTGGTACAGAATGGTTCAGTGAGGTCTTTCCCCACTTTCACTGCTGATTTGGTGTTGGTCAGCGTCATTCTACAGAGGCCGATCAGTTTTGCCGGAATACCACGTTCAGACATAGCTTCGTACAGTTTTCCCCATATGGGGATATCGAAAGCAGCTTTGTAATCGACAAAAAGGTGGTATGTATCGATTTGTTTTCGTGGGTCTTTTCCAGGATCTGGCGTAGCGTGAATATTTGGTCAGTTGTGGACTTGCCAGGTCTAAAACCACACTGATAAGGTCCAATCAGGTTTTCGATAATTGACTTTAGTCTTTCACATAGTACGCTCGACAAGACCTTATACGCGATGGATAAAAGACTGATACCGCGGTAGTTGGAACAGACACACGGATAACCCTTTCTGAATACAGGACATAATACACTGAGACTCCAATCGCCGGGTACAAATACCTTATCTTAAAAAAGTACCTTTGCTGAAAAAAAGTAAATTTTCATACAAAAAGTACCTTTTCTTATAAAAGTAATTTTTTTATAATAAGTACCTTTTCTTAGAATTTTATTACAAAAAATTGCCTTTTATTAAAAAAACTACCTTTTCTTTAAAGAGTAAATTTTTTGTGAAACAAAATAAATAGGAAGATTTTTTGTCTTATGGCTGTCATCCATTTAAGCATGACATCGTCCAAATCTGAATAGTCACAAAATCAAATTTTTTGCTGGTTTTGAAGTTGTTGGCCCCCAGATGATTGTTTTACGATTTTATCTTTATTTTTAATAATAGTAGAAAGGCTACTGACTGGAATGCCATATTTGTTGGCAATACCTTTCTTTTTTGTCGAACCCTTTTCAATTTCACTTATTATATTTAATTTTTGCACTACTGAGAAACTATTCCGCTTAGCCATCTTATTAATGTACGCACGTGTTCAGTCGGCAATAGAAGAATGCTTTCATTCATAGTCACAATGACAAAATTAAGTGTAAAAACTGCACATATGCAAAAATGTCCAGTTACTTTGTCTGGCGTCAACTATGATTCACGGAATTGCGAAACATTTTTGTAACTGCACAAATAATAGAAGCATATTAAAAAATTCGGTATAGGGGAGTTCTTATGTATCAAAAACACACTTTCGCGATCGAAAAAATTCGTTACAGAGAGGAATTCGTTAAAGAGAGGTTCGCTAGAGAGGAGTCCAATCATATGAAAAATCAAAAGAAATCGTTGTGTTTTCAAAAAAATTTCGTTATAGAGGAGTTTTCGCTATAGCGGAGATCGTTATAGAGGAGTTCGACTGTACCTACTCTTAAAAATTTTCGAATTCTTGAAAAATGGGTACATTCTTCAAAAAATTCCCATATCTTAAAAAGACATATTCTTCAAAAGAATACTTTCTCTTAAAGTAAAACCGTTTCTTACAAGAAGTCCCTTTCTTAAAAGTACCTTTTCTTGAAAATAAAATAATACCTTTTCTTTGCTTGCCATAAGTTGCCTTTCTGATAATAAGTGAATTTTCTTAGAAAAATAACTTTTCCTTTAAAAAGTACCTGTTCTTAAAAAAGTACTTCTTTGAAAAAAAAATGCATACTCTTATTGCTATTTCTTACAGAAAGTACTTCTTCTTAAAAATAGTACCTTTTCTTAAAATAACAGTAGGTTTTAATAAAAGAAGTACTTCTCTTTAAAAAAAGGTCCTTTTCGGGAAAATATAATACATATTCATACTAAAAGTGCCTAAAAACAGTCATTTAAAAAAATATATCATTCGTTCCAGGAAAGAAAGTTGAAAATAAGTGATTTTCTGAATTCACATCCTCCGATTTTGTTTATATTGACAACAGAGAGACTCTATGGAGCCATTAAGAGAATCCCATTATCAGATATTTAAAATTTAAAAAACTCGCGATTTTATTCGCGTTTTTCATTTTTGAAAAACCTTAAAAAAATGAAAAAAGTTGTGAAGTTTGGAGAGCTATATTTTTTTAAGTAGATGGACTATTTCAAAAATTTAAAAAGTTTGTGAATGATACGGTTGTCTATTTGTAGAATCCGTACTCTAAAAATGAGGGCTTGATTTCAGAAATGCATTTTTATAGCAACTGCACTTTTTGAATGCATTTTCCACTTCTTTTTCCATCAAATAATTTTAAAA
Organism: Phaonia tiefii; assembly: GCA_963931995.1. Lineage (NCBI taxonomy): Eukaryota > Metazoa > Arthropoda > Insecta > Diptera > Muscidae > Phaonia > Phaonia tiefii. The sequence goes on along the minus strand of OZ008369.1, from coordinate 24,297,277 downwards.
AATTTAACATCATTGCAAAATTCAGTTTTTTTTATAAAAAAGACAAGTAATCTTTTTTTGGGACAAGGCAGCTTACTATTTGTAATGATTTTTTAAAAAAAGACTTACTTGATTTTTCATATAAAAAAAAAATAAGATTTAATTTTTTTTAGGATTTTGAAAATGTTTGTACAAAATATGAAAGAAATTTATTTGGTATGTAACGTTGAATTGCTATATTTTAAACAGTTTTTGTCGCATTACTATTATTTAAAAAGTTACTGTAAGGTATTGTTGTCATTTAAAGTGTGTTTTTCTAAAATAATGCTGATTGAGAATAATGCGAATGCAATTACTTGTAATATAAATGCTATTTTTGGATGCACTTTGCAAAAAATTCTAATGTACACAAAAAAAATTGTTTTTCTTTTGATTTTTTTGTAAGTAGGCTTACTTTTTGATGCCAAATACTTATTCCTAGGAAACTACATGCTACTAGAATTGGATGATGAAATACTTCTTCCCTATTTCATCATGTATTGTGTTCAGCGTGTATACACACCTATGTACACATTTGTACATATGTGTGTACAATTCTGTGACAAGCAAAAGTAGCAAAGATCGAATCAAACTATTAGTTGGAGCGAGATGAAAAATCATTAAAAATAGAAAAATTCTTTGTCCCAGAAAAAGAGAACATTTGTTTAATAAATACTATTCGAAGTTTTACAAAAATGTTTTTGTTTTTGAAAATCGAAGGGGGAAAACGCACTGCAAAATGCACTTTAAAACTGCATTTGCATACAATCATAAAATAGACAAAAACAGCTTTCAGAAACTTTTTAAATCTTTGAAAAATTCGGTCCACTTATGGAAATGTGGCTCTTCAAAGTTCACTACTTTTTTCATTTTTTTAACTTTTTGAAAAATGAAAAACGCTAATAAAATCGCGATCTTTAACAATTTGAAAAATCTAAAAACGCAAATGTATATTTGGCTCCATGGACTCTCTCCGTGCAAAATTTGAAGAAAATCGGAAGACCTTCGGTCAGATTTGTGGCGTTTTCTCATGGAATGAATGATATGTATTCTATAAAAAATAAATTCTTAAAAAAAGTTTATCATTTTACAAAAAGTATCTTTTCTTAAAGATCCTTAAATTATCGTATTTTTCAACGTTCGCCTTAGGGGTGTTGGAAGGAACCAGTACACTATATGTAGCGAAAGGAACTGCGTTCCAATTGGGTGTCCCCTGACACCTTATGTAATTTTTTTTTCAAAACTTGAAGAGGACGTGAACGACGTGTGTTTTCAACAGGACGGCTCTACGTGTCAAACTGCCAACATCACAATCGATCTTTTGTGCACTGAGTTCGAAAACCACATAATCAGCCGAAACTTGGAAGTCCAATGTCCGCCTCACAACTGCGACGCGACCCCCATCCTTAGACTACTACCTCTTGGGCTCGGTGAAAATTACGCATGAATCAAACAATTCCGAGTCCATTGAGGCCTTAAAACGCGAAATCGAGTCTGTCGCTTACGTAATAGACACCCAAACAATTGAAAATGTACTGAAAAATTGCGTAGATCGAATAAGGTACTGTAGAGCAAGTCATGGAAGCCATTTGAACTATGTTGTGTTTCATTCATAAATTTCAATGATGGGCTTTACCAATAAATAAACTCAGAATTTTGAAAAAAATTGTGATAGTATTTTTTTAAAAAGCGAAATTAAATTCCAATTTTGATATGGCCCACACTTTAGTTCTGAAGCAAATAATATATTCGGGATAACATTTTCCAATGCAGCTCACACATTGGCTTCTTGGCCACGTCCATTAGGGTGGTTCGGTGGCAGTTAGTAATTACCGTTTTATTTTAGACTTTGTACTAAGAACAACTAAATGTCAAATATATAACTTTCTTCACAGTCAGAAGTGAAATCCACCATCTTTAATATGACATGTAAATTAATATTTTTGTTGTTGTACGCCAGGTATTTATAATTTCCCCAAAGATATATAAACTAGAATGAGTCATCACATTCATTGGTTACAAAATAACTTTTCTTAAACTAAATCAAACCACAATACCAGACGAACCATAATATTGTTTATACTTATGTATAGAAATTGTAGGGCATCAAAGAAGCAGCAGAAGAAAAAAACCAAATGTAAAAAATCTCTATGGAATACTGATATATGTAGATTGGCTGGAGAAAAATTACAATCATTATGAAAGTTCATGAAAGGCAAAACAACATAATGTGTTGTTTGCTTATGTCTACCTTTGTATGGTCCATGAGTAAGAACATTTTGTGACTAAGTACTCAGTGGCGGCTAGAGTGGCCAAAAATGTCTTAGGAGGCCTTATAAAATAGAAATGAAAATGTACTTTCACAATGTACTTTCGGTATTTTGCTTGCCGTTGCTCAGGATTATAAAAAAAGGACAATCAAACCATCCATAGGCGATTTGTAAAAACAAGAGTGATGCCGTCCAGTGGTGGTAAACAATTTAATGTTTTTGTGATTGACCGCACCGTTTCCGAGTTATAACCACTTTTTATTTCAGCGATTTTCTTATTTTGGCAATTTAAAAAAAATATTCATACTAATTGGGTCACTTTATGGGAAACCTTTAGAAACCCTCAAAAAAAATTAGTTATTTTTTCGATTCGATGCTCTGTTTCCGAGATATAGTCATTGTTTATAATTATTTCATATTTTCGATCAAAAATGGGGATTGGTTACCCAGGGTAACCCATTACCCACGTAATATGAGCCCTGGTTAGTGTGCGCGGCTCTTTTACATGAGATCCTGGGTTCGAACCCGGCTCTGGCCACCTACAAATTTTCTTTCGACGACGGTAACCTCGCATAGTGACGGCGACACTATCCTGTATCTAGCCATGAAAAAGCTTCTGAAATTACCGTTCGGAATCGGTGTAAAACTGTAGGTCCCAATCAGTGCGTGAAAACTGGAAAGCGCACAGCTCAGTGATTGTGAGAAGTTTTTCCCCAGTCCCTTCATGGGATGTAATGGGAATCCATTTTTTTTTTTTTAGAAATAATAGTAATTTTACCCTCGCCCATAGGTATATGTATATCTTTTAAGGCATACAAGGAGTCACATTTCTTTGGAAAGAAATTCGTTTTAGGATTTTCTAAGACGATTGAGCCAGCCACTGTCAGTGAACGTGAATTGCCCAAACTTAGTTTGTGATTGAAGATGGGCATTGTGGCCACGCCACTTCTGCTACCTCCCATGCAAATTGACACATTTATTACAAAATCATGTTCTTTTAAGACTTTTTCCTGGTGTATGTGATTCAAATTAAAATATTTTTTTGATGTGGTAACGTTAATAGGCACGAGTTGGGTATAATCTAACAAAGTCAACACATGCAAACAACCCACAGCGTTAGCATCACAGACGTGATTGTTGTACAACAATAGTATCTGCCTGAAAATAAGTATGATGGTATTGATGTAGTGGCAGAAGATATAGTGAGGATATAGTGAGAGTATAGAGAAATCATGGTGTCTCAAAAGCACTGCCGACATCTGGCGAATGATTCAAAACGTATTGCTCTCTTTTTGTCACAACTTGTTCCATTCATAATTTTGATGTGAAACATTGATGTCTTTTGAAACATTTATGCTTTTTGCATTGATTTATGTAATAACATTTTTGAAATGGTGCATTTATATTGAAATATTCTATAAAGAGAATAAGACTAATTTATGCTTTTTTGCCCAGACACTCTACATGAGAGCGAAAAAATTATCTATACTATTCAATTCTGTCGCTCTGTTTATGACAAGACAAAAACAATTATTTCAGTGACCTAAATATTGTTTTATTTATTGATGTGTTAACATCTATATGCACGGGTAAGTAATCTAACAAAGTCAACACATGCAAACAATAAACAGCGTGGTCTACGTCGAAGCTATGCAGCGTTAGCATTGAAGATAATATGTGGTTGTTGTATAACAATAGTCTGTGCCTGAAAATAAGTATGATGGTATAGATATCGCGGCAGCGAACAAAGAAAAGTATTGAATAGTATAGAGAACTCATGGAACGAAATGTATAACTCAAAAGTACTGCCGACATCTGGCAAATGATTCAAAACGCATTACTCCATTTTTGCCACAACTTGGTCCATTAATAAGTTTGATGTGAGATATTGATGTCTTTTGAAACATTTATGCTTTTTGTATTGTTTTCTGTAATAACATTATCCAAATGGTACATTTATATTGAAATATTCTATAAAGAGAATAATACTCGTTTATGCAATATGTTCTCTATACTATTCAATCCTTTTTGTCGTCGCTCTGTTTATGACAAAACAAAAACAATTATTTCAGTGAGCATAATCTTGTTTTACTTATTGATGTGTTAACATCTATAGGCACGGGTAGAGTATAATCAACTAAAGTCAACACATGCAAACAACACATAGCGTTATCTATTTCGAAGCTATGCAGCGTTAGCATTGTAAATAATATGTGGTTGTTGTACAACAATATTCTCTGCCTGAAAATAAGTATAATGATATTGATGTAGCGGCAACGAATAGTTGTCTTAAAAGACGAAGTCTTGCTACTCGTAAGCTGCTTACGAATATAACACAATGTATGTACATGCGTTTGTTGCTTTGCATTCTCTTTGTTTTTTTTTTGTGGGAAAAAAACAAAAACTATTAAGCAAGAAAATAATGACACATGTACTTGCACTTATCTTTAAATAATTTTAAGTAATAATATTATTTAAATGAAACGTCATCATATAATTGAACGATGTTTTTTATTTTCCAATATAACATTTACTAATGGGTTCATAGAAATCGAACAGGTACCGTGTAACAAAATTACACGAGGTGTC